>JBAMHW010000005.1:14574973-14604252 GCA_037177495.1 Rhadinocentrus ornatus | reverse complement strand
CCCCCCCCCCCCCCCCCCCCCCCCCCCCCCCCCCCCCCCCCCCCCCCCCCCCCCCCCCCCTCCCGCCCAACCAACGGGTATAAGATATGTTTTTGCTAAACTATGTAGTTCAGGTTAAAATTCAGGAAGAGAAAATGTAGATGGTTTGTGGTGTGGGGGTTGGTTTGCGTGTGTGTGTGCGTGTGTGTGTGTATGTTTGTTCTGATTGGTGCAAAAAATATAATGTGCACATGGATGTGGATATGGGGGCTGAGGGGTTACTGAGACAAAAAAGTAAAGAGGAAAGTGATGAGGAAATAGAGCAGATATAGATTCAGTATAATGTTTACATTTTTTTTGAAAGAAAAGAATTTTTTTTTCCATTGGAAACATGAATGCTTGACTCCAATTAAGAACATAACAATTGCTGCAGTAAAGTGCTGAGGAGAAACCAATGCGGTCCGGCCGCAAAACTACTTATAAACAAGAGTGGGAGCGCTGAGACCCACAGCTAGAAATACACATTGTGTTATAGCAGGGAATGCTACAGAAAAACTTTCAGTTTGGAAAAAAATGTTAAAAGTAGCAGAAAAAAAATTCTGGCTTTCTAAAGTGGAAATATTGATTTTAATTGGTCTCAGTGTCCACCACTTCATTGTTTTTCAGTTAAAGCCTTCATTATCAGAACTCTGTAGTTATTTACTTACAATGTTCACATGTAACCTAAAACAACTCCATACATTTACAGAACATAAGATCAAAGTCTTTGTACCAGGATTAAATAAATTTGTTACAAAAAAAAAAAAAAAAAAAAAATATGTCAAGCAATGAAAGGGCTAAAAAACCTGGATACAGCCACACTAATACTAACATCTAACTGCACAATATTAACAGTGCTTTCTGGTGCTACTTCCTTTTTTGTTTTTACAAACATTTTAACTCTTTCTCAGCAAATTAGCACTAAAACAAAAGTAAAATCGTAGATACTCTTTAATTAAAGAGTACGCTACTTTAAATTTGACACATAATTGAAGCAGATCCAACGCTGACATCCACTCTTGAAGCTGTAATTGTAAGTTATCTGCAGCAGGCACAGCACATCCATGAAGTACAAGCAGTGCAGCTCACAGTCACTGGGTGGTGTTACACAGTAGGCTGCCATAAAATTAGCCAATCAGAAAAAAGTTGGCTTTTAGGAGGAAGATTCATGTAGAAAAATTAGCTAAAAAGATTTGTTTCAGACAGAAGGCCAGAATAAAGGTCCAGTACAAAATAAATATGTTTTTTCTGTTTTTCAACTGTGACACATGGGAGCTCACAAGATCAAATTACAAAGCTAAAAAGTTAGCATAAAGAGTTAGCCATGCTAATGGCTTGCTAAGGCTGTACATCAGCTTGATTGAAATTGCTGTGTTAAACCTACACAGAGCCTTCACAAGTTGCCACAAGTAATCTGGTTGTGTAAGCATACTTTTGGAGTGTTGTGAAATCTGGATAACACTGATATTACACACTGAAACATCAATATAATTTTAATAATACAGACATAATATCTGGATTTTGCTTAAGCTGACCCTTTTTGATGGCAGATTAGTCTTTTTGTATATTTTGCTACAGTTTTGGTAAATAGACTCTTTCTTCACCTCCTTTGCAATAAATTTCTGCAGATCTATCTCCAGTTATGACATTAAAACATGGTTGGTAGTAAAGTTTAGATGGTATATTGCTACCAAGCAGATCATACAGTTTTTAGAATCTTTGTCATGGCATGCATTAAAATGATAGGAAAATGAATGTCAGGTTTTAATGTGAACTACTACATATATTTAACCAGAAAGTAAAAATCAAGCTTAAGGCAGAGATGTTTTAAGCTAAATGCTATCATTTTCCTAACAAGATCAATTTTTATCCTGGTAATGTAAATATATTTGAATGTACTAACCTGATATAAAAACAAAGAAAAGGAATCAACTCTTTCCTCTGTGTTTTAGCTGTGTTTTAGCTGTATCAGGGACTCGCCAATACTACTTTGAACAATAAACAATTATCTGACTCTTTACAAAAATGCATCATTGCATCATTAAGCAGATGAGGAACAGAAAATGCAGACAGAGCTAAATTTAAAGCTTTATGTATTGCTAATAATACCTTGCACATTGACTTTTAAACTTTACAATCATTTGACCATTGAAAAAATAAAATAAAAATTCACATCCATATAATTCAAAATATTCCCCTTTTCTTTGGCAGCTCACATCTTGACACGCGTTCTGTAAAATATGACTCATACAAAATATTTAAAGATAAACGCTTGCAGTAAATTGACAGAAACATTGTAATTTCAAGATTATAAGATCAGTATAAACAGAATGATTCATTAATTTTATACACATACAGATGCAGCATTACTTATCATCTCTGGAAAAAATAACTTTTTAAAGTGTTGAGGCACTCAGACATGCTCTCAGCTGTGGAAGTGGAAGGTGCATGCACAGCTTAACTATCAGCCTTATGAAGAAAGTGTAGGCACATTTTATTGCATGACACAAAGTCTATAATGGAAATCCAAGGAATTTTCTTTTTTAATCTATAAAGCAGTTTCCATCACATCTGTTCTCTCAGCAGAAATTCATCAAGGAATTTAGTTTTCTATCGGTCTTGGTTTTATTCCAACGCTGCATTCCAAAACAGCCCCGCAGTCCAGAAAAAATGCACAACAGCCTCCATAAATGTCCAGTTTGTCTTTCGAATGAAAAAACGCAGGTGGAAAAATGGGAAAAAATATGTAGCATTATTCGATGCCTTATGAAAGTTTAGCCACATAGAAAAATCCTCACAATATCCACCATCCGCACAAAACATTTTATGTCAGTTGTACTTCAGCGTAGTTTTCAACAAAGTTAAGATGAACACAGAGTTTCAGTTGATTTTAAAGATGCTGAAGACATGATTGGCTACAGGATGGAGACTGAAGGACTGGCCTGTGATGGCCTTGAGCTCCGTGCCTTTGTCCAGTCGCAGGAGTCCAGATACCTGGCAGGACTTCACGAAATGAAAAAAGTGTGGGCCTGCAGAGGGGGTTGTTCCATAGCCCTCCATGCACTGCAGCTTCTGGTCGCTGGTCACCACATCCAGCTTCACATACTGAGACTGCTTCTCATTGAACAGCACCTGAAAGAGCAGAAAGGATCTACTCAAAAGGAGTGTTTTGTCTCATATAAATAAGTATATATATATATATATATATATGTATATATATATATAATTTTTTTTTGTTACAAATGTCCCTTGTCTCCTCTTTCTCTCTATATGAAATGTAAAATTATGAAATGAGGCCCAAACTGTTAAACAAAAATGTTGTAGTCCCACAGCATAGAAGTTAAAGACACACCACATCAATTTCTAACCAATTTCTGGACCCGTCGTTGCCCAGCGGCATCCAGAGGCTGAGAAGTCACACTGTACAACTTTTTCATCCAGGACGTCACATGGTTCACTTCACACGCTAGCAAATGGATATAAACACACCGGCTGTTTTTTAACGTGCACCGTGGCTGATACAGCAAAGAAACAGAAGAAGACATTACAGAGTAGAAAAGAAAGAGAGAAAGGGACAAAAGAGGCTCAACATATGGGTGTTTTCTGTTTCCATGTCTTAATACAGTAATAACAAATATAGAATACAATATGCAACAGGCTTTTGCTGGCTGAGAGAGCTCACAGTACAGACAGGATATAAGATGGATGCTGGACCGGTCGTTGATGGGGAGACGCTTCACTAGGAACATTGCAAAAGTTCTGTTGTGCGTCTTCAAACTACATTAACATTTTATTCACTAACATCGGTTAGGTCCGCTTGAGTAAAATGCAGCTGAAAGCAAACTAAACCAAAAGTGTGAACAAAATCCCCTAGACCATTACAACCTGCCCCATGAAAGCGTGTTACAACTGACACCAAGTGTATTATCCATGAGCTAGCTGGCCAAACAGCTAACAACTAAAACATTACTACAAATAACCTGATTCAAAGACAGCTAAACAGACACATAATCAGCATGATATATGTTTGACAAGTTCAACTACAACTAGTTTGCAGAAACTGCAGAAACAGATGCCCTGAGCTTCAGCACGCCTATCTGCTGCACTCTAAACACAGAAATAAACTGATCAGTCTGGCTAAAGAAATTTAAATAACAGGAAAGCCGGGAGACCTATCATCACTGTAAAGAAAGAGATGCCATTAATAACATTTAATTAAAATATATATCGTACTCTCAGAAAAGACAACATGTTTGCAGCTAATTGGAAATAACTGATGTTTCAAGTGCATAACTGCAATCAACAGTTTTAAGTTATGGTTCATGTTGGAACGAGTGACACAGCTTTAAAGCAGTCTGAGCGGACTAAATCTGATTTTAGCCAATTCCTCAGCTTTCTGCATGCAACCGTCCGGGAAATCTGCTTTTATCTCTGGCTCCATTCCTACGGTAGGCCGCGGTGTTGCTCATTTTAACAGACTTTTTTGGCTCCACACATGGCTGCAGTCCACCTGTAGAACTCATAACGCTGCTTTTTATTGACAATGTTTATTCCTTCTGGAATCACTGGTCCCCTTTTTATATATTTTTTTCTAAAAGAGACATTGACATTAATTGCACATATACATCACTTAGTGTAAACCTACCATGTGGCTACTTTAAACACCTGTTCCTCAGAAACACTCTCCTTCTTATCTTTTAAGTAAGTCCATCTTTAAGGACAAGGAATGTTGAAAGTTTAATAAACTTGATTCCTCTTATCCTATTTTTGAAGCACTATTTGATACCCTGTAAGGCATCTTAGTAAACAATCGTCTCATAACCTTGTCAGTGTAAATATTCAATCCCATAATTATTTACATTCAAGACAATTACTCCTAAACATAACATCTTTTTCCTCCAAATCTTTGCTATTACACTATATCATTGATCACTTTTATGGACCTATTGTAACAGAAAGCTGAAATCAATACCCCTTACTCACTTCAACTTTCATATAGCCTGTAGCACTGAGATGGAGTTGTGTAAATATGAAAGTAAAAAACAGATTTCTGGAACGGCTTGAACTTAATCTCTCTCCTCCACATTGGAAAAAAACTAAATCCACTTCTGCTTATTGTATTATCGTCCACCTGGTCCTTAAACAGAGTTTTGATCTGAAGCTTTAGTTGGTAATTTTAGTATTCATGTTGAATATAACTCTGACAGTCTCAGTATAGCCTTCATTTTCTTTGTCTATACTGAATGAAGCTCTCTACAATCAGCTCAATACATCTCACTAAAAAAGAAAGCGGTGATTCAGTTTAACATTGTCCTTGGTATGAATCACTGTTGTGGACCTTGAAACAATCACGGAGGAAACTTAAAAGAAAAAGGTGGTCAGCTAAAAGGGATGAATGTGTTTTGGCATGGAAAGATGGATTTATAGCATATTAATTAACCTTTTGTGAAGCTAGAACCATATACTATCAGCAAGCAATTGAGAAAAATTAAAACAACCTTAAGTTTCTGTTCAAAACCTTGGTCAGGTTAACGCGGAATCAGAGTGCTTTTGAACAGACTATCCTCTTAGTTTGTAGCTGATTTAATGTAATGATTTTTTGGACTTTATCACAAAAAGAAAATTTTTTGCTTAATAAACCCTAAACAAGCTCTAACCTCTAAGTCATCAATAAGCCTGTTAGGCCTCATTTATGTTTCCTTTAAGGACATATATAGGTATATCCACTTTAAATGTAGTCAAACGTCACTGCCCATGTGTTCTTTTTATGTCCGCGTAGTTGTTTGACAAAACATCCACTAGTGGGCAGTGCAGAGTTCACGTCTGAGTTCCAAAGTCTCAATAGCAAAAATGGCAACGCTGGAGGGGAAAATAAGATAATAATAGGAGATGATACATTTATCATTATATTTTAGAAAGAGACATAAAAGGAGGTAGCGTAGTAGATGGCAGTGGTCTGAGCAGCCATTAAATGCATCATGGATCCTACTTCTTTGTTCCTTTCGCTGGTTGGACTTGAGCTATACTGCGCAATAACACTTGTGCTACTGCTCAGTGTGGTGTTATGGCATTGTTTAACCACGAGGCAGAATAATCCTAAAGGTCTGTTGGATCAATGGCAGTCTACCAATTGATTCTAGAAAGGGGAGATGTGGTGTTATGGCATTGCTTAATGTGTAAGTCTTTAAGAACTACACAGGCCGCTAGTTATGTATGCAGTAATGTAGAGGGCAGTAGGACCCAAATGTAGCATGTGGAGGTTGTGTGTGTTCCCGAAGCAATAAAGCGACATGCAAGAGAACAGTCGGACTCACGTGTCTACGTCTGAATATGTCTGAAAACTGACTAAAATACGCACATAAAGAATGCAGAAGATGGACAGAAAGTTCTATCCGTATGTGTATTTAAGATAGAGCATAAGTAAGCCTTAGACTCCATCTCAGCTAGACTATTTAAAGAAGTTCTGCCTCTTATTATCACCTCTGTACACAACCAGATTGATTTGTCTTCATCAACTTGGTACCAAAAGCTCACAATGTTCTAGTTAATTACAGCCCAATATCCAACCTTTCTTTAATCACTAAGATTCTAAAACTAATTGCTTAGAAAAATGTATCTAAAAACCCATTTGCAGAATCAGTATAGATTCAATTTACACCATTAGCATTGAAACTGCATTAAATAAGGATACATATGATTATCTCTGAAAACAGTTGTTTGTCTGTGCTGGCCCTGTTGGCCGGAATATCCTATTACGAAGACTTGGGATCAAGGGAAGTGCTTCAGACTGGTAAAAGTCATCACTGTATAATAGGATTAGAAAATATGCCCACTAAACATACGAAAGTTAGTTATGGTGTTCCACAGGGCACTGTTCTTGGTCCTATTCTATTTTAATGAAAAAAAAAAAAAAAATAATAACAATAATAAGATTAATAAAATATTAAATGAATTTCCATTGATGTGCTGATGACACCCAGCTCTGTCCATGAAACCTGGACAAACTAATAATTAACTGAAGCTTCAGGATATGTCTTTTAAATTAACATATTATACAGGTTTCAAGAGTGGGATTTTTTTTATCTGTGCAATATTTTCAAAATCAGAAGCATTTTTCCCAAAATGATGATGAAAAACTTGTTAATGGATTTATTACATCAGGCTGGACTTTTGCAATGTAGTTTTAGTTTGATGCCCATATATATATATATGTATGTATATATATATATATATATATATATACATACATATATATAATTTCTTTAATAACATACAAAGCCCTTGATGGCCAGATGCCATCTTATTTGAAAGATCAAGCACTACTCACAAAAAGTCATGGATATTTGGGTTGTTACCTAATTTGACCTTTTCTAAGGTTTTGAATGCACATGTGCAACTTTTTAATGTTTAAGTACTAATTGCATAACATGATGTTCTCTAACAAGATGACCACAGATAAAAAGCCAAAAACACTGTTGGTATATTCACCACTGTTGTTAGCTTTTGTTTCAGTATATTGTTTGAGACGAAGGAATTACTATTGCATGATTTTACTTAAATGTTCTACATTTATGATAAAATATTAGTGTAGCACAAACCTTTTACATTTTCCACATATTTCACCATAAAATTTAAATAACCCTAACTTTTTGTGAGTGGTGTAACTCCAATAGAGCTCTTTATTCCCAAAATGCCAGACTGCTAGTGGACCCAAAAATCTCTCACAGGACACAAACCTTTAGCCTTTAGGCACTTCTCCTGTGGAACCAGTGTCCAACATACGTGTCATAAAAAATAAAGTCAAGCTGAGTTGAGCTAATATTTGCTAATTGTGTCAGTTACCTATTATTCAGCATAGAAAGGCTATAATCTAGTTATAATAAAGACAAAATGAGTTGTCTTTTAACCCAACTATGAGACAGGCTTTGACAATAAGCACAATGGCTGTTCAGGTGGCTAACTTGTATGTTTAATTTCAGTCAGACTTAAAGAAATTTATGTAACAAAAAATAAGAATTTCTTTCTTTCTTTTTTTTTTTTAAAGCTGTAGGGTTACGGAAAACTATTAAAAAACAATTAAATCTATTTGTTTCCCTGATAACACTTAGCATGCTTACTGTAGAGACCTCACAGCTAACAAATGAACTGTTAAAGCCACAACAGTCTCAAAAACAGGAATCAATTAAAATGTTTATTTCAAGTTTTAAAACCACAGTGTGTAAGAATTACTCCCATCTAGTGGTGCGCTACTATATTACAAGCAACAGAGTAGTGCTCTACTGGAGCCTCACCGTTTAAGAGCATTATTACGACTACGGAAGCCATGGAGATTCCTAAATGTGAAGTTCGAGTGTCCCGTCAGGTGATGAGATACAGAACGATACATGATTATTATTTTTTTATGCCAATAAGTTACAAGCGTGCCCTCCATGTATTTAGTACCAAGCTACTGCTAATAGCTAATGTTATCGTATGAAATCCCTTTTTGTGACTTGCAGACTCAGAGATCATCTAATGAAGGGAGAGGAAGAGGCAGTAAAAGCAGGGCAGTGGACTGTCGGCGCTGCTGTAACATTACTCTGTGTTTAAAAACATGTATTTCAGCTGATTTATCCAGGGAGGTGGGCGACTTATTGATAGAAAATAATTATTCTCTGAGAGATATTTTTGCGTTACAATGCTGCCAGAAACTAGTTTTACTTTGGTTTATTTTGTCTGACTAGAAGGAGGACAACTAACCCGATCCCGTTGATAAATCAGCTGAAATAAAAAATGAAACATGAGGGAAAGCTTTCGGAAAATACGTCTGAAAGAAGCGCACGGTTGCCTGCTGGTATGACTTCTGTGAAGAGTAACAACTGAAAACTGTTGCAACGTAGCTTTCCTACTGTAGGCTAACTAACAAACTAGCCGTTTTTTCCGTTTTTTATAGCAAGTAACAGTAAATGGTCCGACTTCAACATGCAGACTAAAGGACTTTTACAGCTAAAGGCCAAACTGCCAGAAGCTTAAAGTGCTAAAACACTTCCCAGAGCTGAGAGGACTGCAAAGATAGAGGATAATCCTCTGCAGTTTGTTACTATATAAATCAATTTGTTTGATAGGTAAAACTGTAGTATTATTGCTGTTTTAAAGAAGATGCAGCTGGCATTTGTAGAATTTATTGTATCAAACTACTGAATCCAGCAGAAACTCACCTGGCAGAACAGAAAATAGACGCCCGCCCTTTCTACAGTGAAGGTGCCTTGCTCCTTATTGTACCTTACTGCTTTACTCATATTCAGTGTCCTCTCCTCCCAGCCTTTTATCACACCACCTTCTCCCACTATAAAAAACACATACATAACCCTGGTTATTCATCATATGGCCAAAAGGATTGCAAGATTAACTTCTAACCTTTATTTTAATGACTCTTACCTTGCTGAGAGGAGACTTTGGTTACTGGTGGAAAGAAAGAGACAACAAAAAGGACAGAAAAGAAAAAGTCAATTAAGATTTTATGAGTGCAATCTTATAGGGGCATATGATTGAGAACACTTCAGCAGATGCTACACGAGACGGCTATAAGGGATCTGCCAAGCCACTTACTCTCAAAATGAGACGCCGCTTTCTTTCCATTTCCATTCCTCGCTCGAGCCGCCCCACCTTCAGAATGCAAAGACAGGCAGAATATGACTTTGAATGCAAAGAAAAAAAAGATGTCTGTGGCTTTTTTAAATTTTTTTTTATAAAACAATCATTTCCATTTGTATCAGTTTAATTACATGGTGTGTAAATTTGCTGCCATTTTGGTTCAACCTGGCTGGTTTTAACTTGGTTAGCAGATGGGCAACAGATTTCCTTTCACATGCTTTAATATATTTCCTCAAACTGTAATTTTCAGTCAAAAGCATGTGTCTCCTTTTCTTTTTTCCTGAAAAGGATAATCTTAGTGCCGGCTGGTCGCAGTCATCTAGAACATACAGAATAAAGAGCAAGGACGGAAGGACAAGGACAAAGAGGTTTGTGAGTGTAGTGAACTGTGAGTGGGGGCAAAAGAAAACAAGATGGACAGGGGAAAAGTGAGGAAGAAAGCATAAAAGAAAGGCATTCAGAGACACAACTGAAGGGTTAGAAGGCTAAATAAGAAAAATGAAGTGCTGGAAAAGAGAGTCAAAAAGTTCTTTGGCTTCTCTCTGACCCAAAACAGGCAATTAAGAACAGAGCGAAGCAACTGTTACAACCCCTTCTCAGACAAATACAATAAATAAAACACAACATTGGAAGGCCAGAGCTGAAGAATGGCTGCTCTTGTTACTCACTAAAGCTTTATTTCAGCCTTGTGATCCGGCCTGAGGGGAGAGTTTTCAAATGCTGATACAATGTGAATGGTCTTTGCATGAGCCATGAAATGCATACTCTATCTTTCAGGATAGAGCAGCCAACCACCAGACTGCTGCCATCATGCAGGAATATTAAGTCCATGCTAAAATAATTCACAGGTGGGTGAATTTTTTTTATTTGAGTTTTGATTTGCAATGGGCAAGCATAAAGCCCTCAGGCTGGCCAGGTTTTTCCTGACTTGAGCTGTCATTCATGAGTAGAGAACATAACAGCAGTGTCCTGCTGAAATGCTGGACTGCTGCGTTCAACTTTCCACAAACTGGAATGCTGTTTGGGCTTTTTCTTTTCCACTGATATCCATGAATTTCTGAACACTCATGTCTTGTGTTTTGGCAAAACAAAACAGGATATCAGTCACTTTAGAAAAAAAGCTTTCAATATGTATAGAGAGGATCTCAGTAGAGGAGAAATTCTAGCAAATCATGCTGCTATCTAAATTCTTGTCTCATTTGGATATTTATCCTTTTGCTGATATCCAAGATAAAACCGCCTGAAGTTTCACTCTCTTACAAAATGTGAAAAATAAAGCGGTCTCATGATGGTGATGCAAGCAATAGCTATAAATACAGCAATGATAGGTCATCAAATATCACTGCTTTCACAACAAATCATAGCTGTTTCAGTTGTGTGCTCAAGGCAGAGAAAAAAATTATCTATTTCATTGCCCAAAAGCATGCAGCAATGCCAGTTGGTTTTCTTGGCTTTGAGGCTGTCCTGGTCAGACCTGTAATTTCTAAGACAGTCATCCAGCTGCCTTCTTTTTCCTGTGTCAACTTTTAGCAGTGGGTAGTGGCTGTGGCTCACTAGACCTGACCAAAGTGGCATGTGGACTAAGATCAGCCAGCATTTGTGTTAAATGTCTTTCCCCAAAAAACATCAGTGCAGTTGGTGAGTATGTTAGGCATGTGGTGATCCAAGCAGCTACAAGTTCAAAACTTCTTTATGTTGGTTGAGAAGAAGTCAAGAAAATGCAGCTGTGGCAAGCTTTTCATTTGCAATACCATCTCTCTTTACTCGTTCCAGCAGCAGCTCTCTCTTCTCCAGAATGAGCTGAACAATGGCTTTCCTCTGCGTATTGACCTGTTGAAAAGCAAAGAAAAACCACAAGATAAGTAAATTCCCTGTTAATTTCTTTTCACTGGCAGAGAGCCCCCGCAGTCACAAACGGCCTTTTCCAGCCAGCCAGTTACACAAGCAAGCTCGGTTTCTCCAGTATCATGCCCTTACTGCCATGCTAGTTTTAGATCTCCCACTTCCTCAGTGAGCCGTTGCGACACCTAATGCATGTTTTCAATCCTTTACATTCCTCATCTGTTTGTAAGACATGATTTTTGTCAAGCCAGCAAAGTTTTGTATTTTGGCCGGGGGACTTCTGCAGGACCAAATGAAGCCTTCATTGAGCGTGAGGAGAAGTCGCTCGGGGGGGAAATATGTTTAAATTTACAGCTACTGTGGAAATGGAGGGAGAGAGTTACACTCGGCTCTCCAGACATTCACTCACTGGCTCTCATCAGGAGTTGGCAAAAAGTCAAATGGACAGGATGGGGCCCCTTGGGAAATGCTCCAGCATCAACACTCCACGTGTCCGATTTGTATTTGGGATTGTGATAGAGAGAGTGTGTGTGTAAGCAAAAACTCTGACCTCAAAACCAGTTTCCATCTTGTAGAAACCTTTCTTAAGTTTAACTTTTGCAGCAAGAGTGAAAGATTGAAAAAGTACTTAACTACTTGTTTTTGTCTTTAAATTGACTGTTTTCCGCAAGTTTAACTCGGATATAAGTTCATCCTGACCTGCACTTGAGGAGTGGAGTGTGCATGTGGGCTGCAAATGATTTACACTTGCTGCACTTTATCAGGTCTCAAGCCTCAGTGCAGTCAGTGGAGGCATGAAGCCTCAACAGCCAAATAGTTGAGGTTTTCCAGTAAATTGAGATAAAGCTGGAGCGCAACTGGCACCAGGGTAATTAAATATTGCCTGGGGGGGGCGCAAAATATGCAGCAAGATCGCACAACCTTACAGTTCTTATTAGCAATAAACAGAAAATAGTGCAACAGAATTGAGTATACGTGAAAATGGGCGAGATAAGGGAGGGGGGAAGAAGTGTGGAATTGCAATTGGCCCCCCACAAAGATTCCCGTAACCGCAGCCACAAAAGAAGTTGCATAACACTTGAATGTATGTCAAAGTTGCAGACAAGTAAATATTATTGCTGTACAAAAATGCATGCTATTCACAGAGGCGGTGTTTGCAGGCTTAAAGTGTGCTACAAACCTGCTCAAGTCGATCTTGCAGGACCTTAAAGGACTGAGAGAGGTCCCGCGTCTGTCTCCAAGTCCACGCCGTAAACAGCGCGCTGCATGCGGCCAGAGACAGAGCCACCAGGGCCAGAGAAGCCCAGAAGACTCGCAGCTTGCGCATTCTCCTCCTCTGCAGAATCCGATGCATGTTGGTGCACACTCCACTGCTACTCACCGCCGCAGACCACTCGAAATTTGCACTTTAATTCCATTCCAGCAGAGCGCGAAGTCGCCTTAAATGCATTTCAGTCCAAATGTCCATTTTGGCCAACAAAACGCGCGAGAAGACAACCTGTGATTGCGTTTTAGGATAGCAGATCCACTGTTTGATTTAATCTCACAGATGGCTTAAAGCAACTAAACATCAGATCCTTTCTCCACACAGATCATAGCCACAATCCTCCGTGTGTGCAGACCGACTCTAAATATATGAAAAGTGTGCAACTTGCGCACATCAACTGTTGCATCCTTCTCCTTGCGATTCGTTGACTCAGCTCTCCTGTCTTCCCTTTAAACGGCGCACTGGGGGTCAGTCTATTAGAAAGGCTGAGCACACATGAGAGTAAAATCGCACACACACATACATCCTGCTGGGGGTGAAGTTTGTGGGCACTGGACCGCTGGCACCAGCTGTGGAGAACCCAACGAGATGAGCGCAAAGAAAGCACACGAGGCGCACCGGAGCCTCCGCCGCCTGTCAAACGACTTTCATCAACTGGCATGCCCTCGATAGCTGTAGGTGCCGTTCATGTGTGCACGGGTGGGCTACCGTGCGTAACCACACGGTGGCTGTATAGACTGCTCTGCTTGGTGATTTGAATTCAGCTGTGCTCAACAGGCAAATCCAGGAGATGAGTGGATTCTACAAACGACATAAATCACAAACCAGTTATAACACGAGCAAATTAAATCTATTTAAAGTGTCATAAGAGGAAATAAAACAGAATATTGCCTTAGAAGCTAAAATAAATGCTCTGAAAAGCAAGTTTTAACAGGAAGTAGCCCCAGAATAAATAAAATACTGCAGTTAGTTTCTTATTTCAAGCCAGACTTACCTTATTGTGACCAATAAGTACTAAAACAAGTACTATATTCCTCTTTTAGGTATATTTAGCAGGCAGTATTGACAATGGCAATTTTAAAAGACTGAAATATCATTATCACGATTAAAGTGCCAAATATTGGTGTTGAAGTCATACTTAAACTTCTGAACCACAATGCTTCAAAAATGTTATGTATGCTAAAACAAATCACATAAATTATGTCTGTTTTACTATCATTTATATGATTTAAACAAATAAAAGGAAAAAATACAGAATTCTTACAGAAAAGTAGTCGACACATTAATCTTGCAACAGTTGGTTTTAAGTGCATCCATCTATAAATACAACAATAATCCACAATATTAACCTGCATTGGAAGCATATTAAGAATCCTAGAGCAGTTTTGGTCTGATGGTAAGGGGTTGCTTTAATGCTTCAGGGACCTAAAAGTGTTAATTCTGCATTGTATTAAAAGGTCTTTAACTTTTCAACAAGATAATGAACATTCACAACCATAAAAAAAACAAAACAGAGAATGGCTCAGAGAGAAGAAACGGGGAATTGTAGAATGGCCGAATCACAGTCAGAATTCAAATGTCACATAAATGTTAAAAGAGGCTTGGAAACCTGGAGATTATAAGCAGGAGCAGCAGTTACACTTGTGATTACTGATCAGCTTTAGTTTTTTTACTGTACAGTTATGTGTATTGCTGATGGAGCTGCTTCTGCCATGATCAAGACATTTTTGCAAAAATCTCAACCTATATTCTCGGGTAAATCAATCTCTTATTAATCTACTGAAGAATGTTACTTTTAGTAACATATAATGATTACAACTATGCTGTACTTGATCAGTATTCTGATATTTCTTCTCCTTTTCTTTGCCCATTCTCGCTTCTACTATAGGCTATTTTTAGGCTCTGTATGTGATGAGCAAAAAATTCCACTGCTGTTAGACAGGTGGTGTTAGTGCGCCCTCTGTACATGTCTAATATACATAGCTTATGCCTTTCTTATAGGATAAACACACAGAACAAACTATGATTGCTGTACACTCACACATCACGTTAAGCAGTTATATGACAGATTTTAATACTCTGATAACTCAGCAGAGAAGTTAAATACATTAAGATAGTAAAACTTGCTTGATGACTTCAAGACTGATGGGCCACACAGAGCCCTCAGTTCATCTGTAAAGCCAACATCTGGCTTTCATGCAAGCTCCCAACAAATTTTCTGTCCAAAACCATCACACATTTGGCTAAAGTAAAAAAATGTGTGAACCCATTTTTGGGTGATTTTACATGTTTCAAATTAGGCTGATTTAAATGCCCCTTTGTGAGGCGAGGGAATTTATTTTGAACCCCAAAAAGCTCTTAAAAACTCAGCTGAAATGCCACAGTGTTCCCAAAGAATTGATTTTAGGATTCACACGGTTTTCAGTCACCTTTATTTTCAGTAGACATGGATGCTTAATTATAAACTTGAATACATCAAAATTATGCTTCTAATGGCAGAAAAAGGTCAGTGGGTCCACAAAACACAGACTACATCTGCACTTTTAACATGTTGATATGAACTTATTTGGGACACTAGGTAACACACACGGAAGTAATTTCCAAACACCTAGGAAAATAAATCAACATGGGTGTCTCATCTAATTGTACTGACAGTCACACACATTACAGTGTGGGAAACACAGACACATCCAAGACACTAAAATCTGAATAAACAACATCGTTTTTACTGTTAGTTTTTTATGCTAAGTTGCAACTCAGAGATTTATTGCATTTGGATTTGACAGGAACCAGAGCTTAACTTCAATTCTTAAATAGTTTGATGAAGCCAAGTTGCAAACAGTTACAATTTGTATGATTTATGGCACTTGGTTTCACTTCCTGGTGTGTAGCAGCAGACAAGAGCAGATATAAGTATCTCCTTATGCACAATTGGACACTACAGATGTTAGAGGCAGGCCTGTGAAATGCATTTCCCTGCATCGAGGAGTGAGATGTCCCAAAGATAGAGAAAAATAAATAAATTCTTTAGTGAATTATCTTGCAAATAAAGAATAAAACAAATGCCAAAAGCAAAAGTTACAAAGAAGCGTGATTGGTTTTTACCTTGTTTAGAGAAAAAGAAAATAAGCTAAATCATATAACCACACTGTTTTCATTAAACTCTGGGAAATGGTACAAAAAGATAGAAACTGGCCATTAAACAGAGACCATGATCATGTCAACTTCACTTTAGCAAGACATGTAAGTTGTACACCAAGCCTGCTTCAGGATTGTTACTTTCCCACAATTTAGCTGCATGGAAGGAGGTTTTAGGTCCAACTGGTTCCTTCAGTGTACATTTTCATCACACAAACGCCATAAGTCATAAAAACAGTGCAAATACCAAAACTGCTCGACAGCAGATTTTCTGTAGTTCCCATCTACAAAATAAAAAATAAAGAAACAGGGGAAGGAGGTAACGCTCTCTTTGGTTGCATAGTTTACAACATATTTTATAGAGGACATATACAGTAAAGTTGGATCTGTACAAAAACATTTATAAACTACTACCAATTATAATAATAATAATGAATTATAATAAAAATAATAATTTATTATTATATTTTGACCTTTAATACAATGTAAAGACTTTCTCTAAAAATCCACTACACACATGTTCACACCTTGAGTAGGTTGGGCTGTCTAAACCATATAATCACAAAACTCAACAACCTCACAGGGAAAAACTTAAAATGTGTTTCCAACATAAAAGTTTAAAGAGTGTATTGCACAGGCCCCATTCCAATACCTGAAGTGCATCTTTGACTGCTTGCTGATCCACTGGGTAACATTCAGGGCATCTTCTGTCAGAAATGCAATATATCAACTATAATTTTATTTTAAAAAAAATCTTGTGTTTTAATTATTTCAACTATAGAACATATGTGTTTCTGTATCTCTAGATGGCACAAATTTTCCTTTTAGGTGTCCACAATGTTCCTGTGGTAGCCAAAATGATTACCGGATAGCCCATAGCGAGCTTCTATATACCACACACCACATAAAAACTGAAATAGTTGATTTGCAAATGTTCTGCCTTTTTCACCGATTGTCAAATTTCTCCACTTGATAAAATATGTAGTTTTAAAAAGGAATAGATGTCAAGTTGTATAGAAGTTTTGTTATTTCCTGTTGCAGAAATGATCTCCATTATCATGAGCGCACCACCATTCATAAAGTAAGCATTAGAGAATAAATATGGTTGTTGGATTACATTTCCAGAGTAGAACAAAGAGCCATTTTCAGTGCAGTGAGCTGAAAACAGACCGAAAAAACAAGGAAAAAAAAAAAAACTCATCTATGTGAATATGAGTGGACAAAATACTGTGTAGTATTTAAATTTAGTGGAAGTTTATGTATTAATTAGTGTCTGTTTTTAAGTTTTTACCTATCAGAAATATGAAAGTGTGAGTAATAGGTACAATTATTTATCTGCTCTAAGCTACACATTTTAGCATACTTTGATAGCTAGCTTTGCATTTAATGTTAAGTCAGAAAAGTCCACAGTTGGGACTTTAACATCTACAGAGTGAGAACCAAACTAAACAAAGATTAAGAATTAAAGATTAGTTTAAATTCTGTTCTGTAATTAACTTTAAAAGTTGCACATATAGTTATGCTAGCCTACATTACCCCAGTTAGCGTAAACCTGCTAATTCTCTTGTTAAAGTGGCATGCATCAAAACAGGCTTCCCCTGTACATATATATCCTGCTTGGCTCTATTGACTCCTTAGTTGAATCCTTAGTCTTCACTCAACTAAAGAAAAATAAACATGAACAAGCAAACCATGCCTTTTCCCACCTCCCTATTTTTTTTATATCGAGTGTACAGATGTAATTCTCGTTCTGACTCCCCACTTCAGAATTGCATAACTTATTTTGCCCAAGAGAAATCACTGGTTTTCCAGACCTGAAGATAGAAGAAACTGTGACAACAGAGATTGTGCAAACATCTGCTACCAGGCCACAACAGAACTTATAGAGGAAATACTAGAAGGCATGCAAAGTTTAGAGTGGTCCAGATTAAAAGGAAAGTGACTGACAGTGATGGTTGTTTTAACACATGCAACTATTAGCAGTGATAGTGTAGTCGCTCTTACTTCCAGAGGGGGGTGACAAATGCTCTACATCAGAGGTCCCCAACCCTGGTCTTCAAGGCTCATTATTCTGCAGGTCTTAGATGTCTCCCTGCTACAACACACCTGATTCAAATTAATGGCTCATTAGCAGACTTGTGCAGAGCTTGTCAGAGATCCATTAAATTTGAATCAGGTGTGTTGTAGCAGGGATACATCTAAGACCTGCAGGATAGTGGGCCTTAAGGACCAGGGTTGGGGACCTCTGTTCTACATTGCAAAAAACAAAAACAAAACAAAAAAAAACAACAACACTATTTTACTTTAGTTTGATTATGTTAAAAATAAAAGATTTAATTGAAAATGATGCCATCATTTTGAGAACTATATGAGTAGGATGGTAGGATGGCTTTACCTGAAAATTAAATCCAAGAGGTCAAAAGGTTGCATGATGTTAAAACCAGCATTGAAGTTTTGGAAAGGGGCCACTGAGAGATGTCATGTCCCTGCACTGTCAGGTCATTGGCTCAGTGTCGCACTAAGGCTGTGCTAGGTGCTCTAATGCCTCTCCCTCACAACGCATGCAGTGATAGCCCATAGCAGCGGTGACATCGAAGCAGCCTTGGCTGAGGTAGAAGTCTAGAGATGATTTATTCCACTCCAGAACAGTAAAGTTGAGCTGGTTGCAGGCAGCTGCTAGGCCCAGCTGCAATACACCAAAAGGAAGGAGTAAATGAGTGCTTGTGCTGACATAAAACAGACGTTCATTCAAAAAAAGAAAATCTACATCTTATAGACAAAGAAGCTAAGGGTTGAGCTACACCACATTTCTCACCTGTCACAGATGAACAACACGTTGATGTTACTCACCTGTGCTACCTTGCTCATAAGTGCTTTACCAATGCCCTTTCCTGTAAGAGAAACACAGTGCATACCTTTAGATTTCCTGCAAATGCAGCTGCATGGATAATAACTCGCCTATGTGAATTACATGTACTATACCTCGGAACTCTGGCATCACATACAAGTCCTCCATGTAAACGGACCTGCCCTTCCACGAGCTGTAGGAATAGAAGTAAAGTGCATAGCCTATCTTTGTATGGCCTAAAAGTAAAACGGAAAAGAAGAAAGGTTAAATGAACTGTATTGCTAGACCTAAGACTCTGCACATTTTATTAGCTTAAGCATTTGAAACATCAGAAATTAAACATCTCTTTTTCTATTCCACACAGAGAAGTGTTTGCTGTCTTGTTCTGCTGCAATCACAATGAAAATATAAAAAACAACTGAGAATATACATACACTTTCTAGCACTCTTTTTTTACAAGACAGACTTTGGGTATTGAAAACAAAACTTGGTCAGCTCTCGATACCAAAATCTTCTTATGTAAACGTTTATTTATGTATTGTGTGTGTTGACCAACGTGCTCTGTTATCAGAGTTCAGGGTTAGTTAACACATATCTAAACAGTCACTCCTTTGTAAGGAGTCAGATGTCTAAAGACAGTGAATAGTGACTGTATGGAAAATGCCCATGTCATGGAAGGAGGAGGCCCAGCTGGGCAGCAGAGCATATGCTAACGACCTTATTACTGCACTAAGGATAAACAGTGCATTGCTTTATTATGTAAGAGGCGTATAAGGGAGGGAAGGCATATCAGTAGCACGCTGTTATATAAGACAACAGAACTAATGCACACTCTGATGCACTCATATTGATTTATGGAGTCCCGCTTGGCCTCATATTACTTCTGATTCCATCATAATGCTATTAAAAAAAAAAAAGACTAATAATTTTAGTATTTTGGTGATGGCGAAAGGTTTTTCTTACAAATCATACAAAAGTTCTAAAATACAAACATAACTCGGCAGAGGCATTTCTGTTAGAAGTTTCTGTGCTCCCAGCTCGTTTTGCTTGCATGACTTACATCAGTCCAAAGCTGTTTCACTGAGCTTACCCAAAAAGATGCTCGTCCTCAGTTTTCTCCTGCAGGTGTTGCCTGTATATTAGGCAGCAAATACTAGCGGTCTAAACTTTAGCGACTGGAATTTCATAGTCTGTCTGCAGAGGATGAGGGAGGAGAGGGGATGGGAGTTTAAGTGTAGCTAGCCTGATAATAGGCTTTTTTTTATATTAAAAATAATACCTTAAATAATAAAGACAGCATCACAGGCAAGGTAGGCATTTTATTATTCAAGTTAAACTACTGTCTGCACTTTTTTATTATTAATAATAAATAATAATAATAATAATAATAATAATGACAGCCCATATTAATTCTCTATTGTTCCTAAACAATGTCAATAACAGGCTGGACTGGCTCAGCAGAGGAGGATTAGCTCTCTACCAGTGTGTGCTTAACAAGAGCAAACTGGTGTTACAGAATGTGCAAAGCAACAAAAGAGCTGTTGGTGGTAATTTGCTCCATCATGCTGGGTATCCCTTATACCCCATATACACACACATTGATTCACTTCTCCAGGTTAACAGATGGATCTGCTTCAACCCTCTATTGGGTCTCCACGTCTAACAAACTAAATGGTGATGTGCGAAGAAGGTGCATCAGACCAGTCTGCTGGAAAACTTAGTGATGATCTTCCTCACCTTCTTTGGTTCTAAGCTGTTCTGGCACCTCGGCGATGATCCCATGAAAGAATGGATTTTTGGAAAATCCATCTTGCTCCAAGTCTGAAAATAAATAAGAGAGAAGCTTAAATGTGGGAAAATGTAGGCGAACTTTACAGTTACAACTTACATATTATGAAGATTATAGTGATTTTTTTCTTCTAAATTTAAAAATTTGTTTATATTTACATGAAAATGTAAGTTTTTCGAAGAATGAAGAAGAGGGATTTTAAACAAACATTTCGTGTTTGAAAATGAATTAGTAATGCTTTAGTGTTACTTTGAAACAGTTGTGGTACAGTTAAAAATATCTCATGAGTAAAGTCGTTAACATAATTACTACTTTAATGGTTGCAGTTGACTTCATGTTATCGAGCTGTTCACCTTGATGTCATCTCGTCTCTTTTTAAGGTAAAGAAGAACTAAATGTTAAGGTCACAAACGCTACCTCTCTGTGTGACTTTCACATGCTCTTCTACCTTCTCGAATTCAGCAAGTTCCTGAGGAAAAATAATAAAAAGGTACAATTTTAGTCAGTTGTCATCATTTGACTTTTTAACGACGCATTTCCTTGTGCCTTTGTGCGCACGACCAGCTATAAAAAAAGAGCTCATCCAAAAATCATCCCATAAATAATTTAAAGCAACGCAATATTTATGAATAGATCTGGTGATGTAAGCCAGAGTCCTAACAGGCTAAATTACTGTCGAATCAGACGCAGCTGGTCTGCACGTGCGCACGTGTCTGCTCACCCTGATCATCCGCGCGATGTCCTTGCAATCCTCCAAGCTTGCTGCTCTGATAGTGAAGTCCATCTCTGGTAGATATGATGGGATGAAGTGATGCTGCTCGGATGGGCGGACGGTTTCGCCGGAGAGGACTTGGCCCAGACTTAGCCTAAATCTGAAACACAACTTGTCTTTACGACGCTGAAGTTCGCTTCTGATCGGTATACTAGCCATATCTGTAAAGGGCGATTCCACTTTTTTTTGTGCCTTTTTAACTAATTTAGGAGAAGGTTTACTGGTACAACACTAATAAGGGTTATTATTGGATTTTCATTATTCACTTAATCATTATTTTGATGCTAGTATTCAGTTGTAAAGTGTCCAGCATAAAGCAAATCTTATATTATGTTTAAATGAAAGTTTTACTTTAAGTCATTTTTACTTAAGTAACCCAAATCTATGTACCCACCTTCAGACAACACAGCAGTGGACCTTTTTGCACTGACTGCCATGCTTTCTATTGGTATCAGTTGTGCACAGAGTTTTTGCCACAATTAGCTTCAGTCCTTGGTAGAAAGTAAGAGTTACATGTACAAATCAAGGGTCTGGTAGTGGTTGTGTTTTTTATTGTTACTGCACTTTATTGTATTATGTTATTGGTTCAACAATATGAGTTTGTTGACTACTACTTTTTTAACATGGGTATGAACCGACCGCCATCACTTATCACCTGGGTGCAATAAACCACTTTGTTGTGTTCCACAGACTGGGGGTACAACAAAAACTGGCACTTTTACGATGGCCTCAAAGAAGCCAGTAAGCGGGTATACTTCCACATGTGGGAAAAAGCTAGGAACAAAAGCCCTGTGCTGGCTATGTTCTCAAGGTCAAGGTAAGAATGGGCAGCAGTTTATTAGACAGGGCAATAGTTCTGGGGCTTCTTACCAGGTTATACTACTAATTATTATTAAACCATTTTTATTAGAAGAAAATGTAAGTATATTTTTTTTGCTTTCGGACAGAGCAGATGAAGCTGTAGATGGAAGGGGGAAAAAAGAACATGTCAAATTCTTTGTTGACAAAGGTGCAGAGGAAATGCTAAGGGTCATCATGTATCATTAAATCTTATAAAACTGAATTATTTATTTGTACTTTATTCTTGTTGGGTTTTTATTCTGCATATTGTAAGTAGAACAGAAAATAGAGAAAGAACAAGAAAAAGGGGGGCACAGACATCCCGTTTTTAAAAGTAAGTAGATTCAACATCAAGAAAATCAAATTCAAGGCTTCCAGGCAGGTAAGTGAAGGTCCCATATGTCCTAGACTTGTCTTATAAGTGTTATAGATATGATCCCAAGTAATCGGTTCCAGGTTTGTTTTTTTATGTTTATTTCCCCTTCCTTCTTCTCTTCCTTTGTAAGAATAAAGAGCTCTTTCCACAGCATCAACATTGTGTCTGCCTGTCCAGTTAGTAGTTCAGGTTTGAACAGATGGTCTGAGTCCATTGACATTAAAGGGGTATAACATGAAGCACCTACATGTTTACTTCCATCTTTCTGTCAAAATACACTGTTCCACATCAAGTTATGCATATTAATTACATGATACAGTGCCTCCGTGTTCAGTATAGCTTTCCCTTCAGTATTTATTGAATAATTCAAAGGGACATTCTCATTTTACTGGCAAACGCTCTACGGATGTACCATGTCTCTCACCAGAGCTGGGATCTATCAAAATATGACTTTTTCAATTTCTGTTGTTTGGGCCATTGTCTCATGTGAGGAGAGGACTCATACATTTGAGGAAAGGTGGGTACCCATCATCTTGATCGATGAAGCCCAGCTGTACAAAATTATTGCAAACCTGTACGACTTTCTTCGCCTGTCTCCTGAAGTCTGCCTCATCTGAGAATTATAAATAAAACTTAATGCAAATGTATAGAAATTGACTTTAACAGCAAGGACGAATATGGGCATGATAGTTTTCCTGGTAATGGATTAAGGACACGGAAACAAACAGGATAATTTTATTGTAGCAACATGGAAATCCCTTTCATAAAAATTAAAGAGCTACAGCACAGTATCAGTAAAACCGAGAGCATCTAATTTATAGATGCACATGTATACAAAAGAAATTATATAAGTGGAACGAAGGGGGTCCGGTTTGAACACAGAGGAGGTCAGAACGGAGTAAGAGCAGTGTCACGGTCTGACACCGATATGAAGAGGACCCAAAAGCAGACTTCACCACAAACAAAGAGGAAATAGCAGGTATTTATTAATAATCTTAATAGATGTTGACTTGGTCCTGGTCCCTGAAAATCCTTCAGAGAGAGCGAGAGCAATTTAGTATGAATCAGAAGCATGTAGGAAGGTGAGAGCAAGAGCTGAGGCTTACTGGAATCCTAGATGGTGTCCGATGGTGGAGGAGGTGACTAGAAGTGAGATCTCGGATTGTGGTGAGCTGAGTGCAGCGGGAGGCAGGATGAACAGGCAGGTCTGAACCAGCAAAGCAAAAGCCTTGACAAGAGAGGAAGACCTGATCCAGAGTCACTAGAATCCTTTTCAAGGGATTGCTTGGATTTCAACCAAAACATGCTGAGGTAAAAAGGTAGATACGAGCTAAAAGCATTGCAAATAGCCATAGGCCAAAAAATAACTAGTGCCGGCCTGATTACCATACAACAAGGTGAGACAATCTGGCAAAGACTGGCGCGCCAGCATGTCCTTAAATAGCAGAGTGATGAGCTGCAGGTGGTTCCAATCATAGCTACAGACTCCACCCTGAGTCTCCCTGGCAACCTGCTCAGCCCCACCTGAAACTCAGAACACACAATCAGAGCAATCATGACAAGCAGGGTGTGAAATAATGGCACACATAAATGCAAAGATAAGTAAGATGACAGAAATAAAATTTCAAATAGGCTAAATAGAATGACGTACTGACAAAACAATTCCATATATATACTTTATCCCGTGCAGAATAAGGAATCTGAATTGATATATGTCTCATCTAATCCAGGCAACACTACAGGCGCTGGAAGAGATAAGATGCAAGACATGGACTGAAGCTGACCAGGGGCCGATGGAAAAAACACTACAGAAAAAATAGTAACTATTTCTGGAAAGAAGAGCATAAAACAAGATAACAAAACAATAATTAAAAATACTTTGGTTTATTTTTCTTTTATAGTGAGAGGCAGGAGCTCATCATGCAAATAAAGCTTGAAATGGAGAAATGGGGCCTTCTGTAAACATTGATTTAAAAAAAAAAAAGAAGAAAGAAAACTAAGGTTTCACAGGTCACATACTTTTTTTTCTTTTTTTTAAGAAACATTGTACATGTGTATTATAATCCAGTGCAGGCATAACCAGTATTTTTTTTTTTTTACATAACTTGTGTCTTATGTACAAAATTCTGTCCAGTAGTTTAGTTTGAGGTGTTTTCATGTTTTTCTTTAGTTTCTAGATTAAAAGGCAGTGAGAAAGGCAAAAGGCTTCAGTTGGGTAAAGTTTCTGCTACATGCTATAAAATAAAACCTTGGCCACAAATAGAATAAAGGTTTCACAAATCAGAAACGTTGATTTTGTGAATCTGCACATTGTGTAGGCTATTTCAGTTGAAGAGTCTAAGTACTGTATTCTTGATCAGGAGCTGGTCTGATGAGGTTGAGGGACCCCCCCCCCAAAAAAAAGAAAATAAATAAATAAATGTGGAATTGCCCTTTACAGCATTTGGCTACGCGGAAGCTACGAATCGAAAGCATACTTCAGCGCCATCCTCCACTCAGATATATAACTTACTATGTACGTGTACTATGCTGCCACAGAGCAGAGAGCGCCCCCCCTCCAGGAAGAAGGTGACTCGGGGAAACATCTCTTCGAATAAGCTGAGAGATCCACGACAAAACGATGACACATCCCTGAAAAGGGGCTAAATTAAGCTTTTTGGGGAGTAATTTACTGATAGTTGTGGCTGGTGTTTCTCAGCCTCCTGCAGGGCTTAGATAAATCTTCTTGGAGGCTTAATACTACCAGCTTTTACAATGTTTTGATAGTAAATATTGATTTAGGAATCAATTTTACAGAAGCAAAAAAAAAAAAAAAAGAAGAAGAAGAAAGAAAACGTAAGGTTTGAGTTTGGTGTTTAATAAACTGTTCAACAAACAAACAGCAACTGAAGGACTAAAGTATCAGGATAAAAGCTCAATCTAGCATCCTTTTGTTAGGATGTAATAACTATTGCAGCATGTAGGAGGCACTAAAGGCAGGTCAAACATGTTGGACTTAGTTAGTCATATCAGCCAAGCATCATGCCTACACACTGGTTAATGAAAGCTTTGAAGCTACATGGCTGATCTCCAGTAACAAATACAGAAAACTTTAAATAACCGAGTGTGAGTTACTTTTTCTGAACTCAAGAGGAGGACAACTTTTAGACAAGCTGATATGTAGAGCAACACTAGCCTTCGTGTGTCTGGGTGGGTTTTTGTGAGGTGGAGGGCTATTATATAAAACTCCATTTTTTTAATGCAGCTTTTTTCTTTATCTTTCTCTGAAGTCATCAAAAGTTTAAAGTAAAGGAATTTCACAGAAGATGTAATTGGTCGAAGGGGATATTTTTAGGTGAAATAGGCTATGATGATGACGCGCGCCGTGGATTTGTCATCAAACTGTGAACTTTAGCACCAGAAATAAGGATGATCTCATGGTTTTTCACACCAGCTGAAGGACCACGACGTTAACAGCTTTAAGTTAGAGGAACTGAGAACTTCTGAGGGAAAAAGTAAGTTTTCACATGAAGAAATATGAAGTACATTAAGCATATTTTTGAAAGTTCAGCACCAACAACCCCCACCCCAAAAGAAAAAAAAGGAATTAACAGATATGTTGACTCAATATCTGTAACAATCAATATTCAGCTTGTTCCTGGCAATTGGCCATTGATCAAATAAGTCAATCCTCTCCATTTTCAGCCATTCTTTCATAGATTTTTTGCTGTGTTTCAATTATTGTCCTGTCACACATCTCAGTTTCATCTGAGCTTTAGCTGTTTGTCTTTTTTGGTATAAATGGTTGACTCAGTGACTCAATGTGCCCAGATCCTGCAAAACAATGATCGCTGGTACGAGACGTTGCTGCTGATGTGTTGCCAGACGTGTTTTATGACCAAACATATCCACTTTAATCTTGTTGTCTAAAGAACATTGTTCCAGAAGTCTTGTTGTTTACGCAACTTTGCAAACCCATCATTTGTGCAGCTGTATTCCTTTTAAAGATATAAAGTTTAGAGATGTTTAGTTTTTTTCTAATTGGACTGTCATGAACATTTAACATGCTAAATAAGGGCTGTAGATTCTGAGCTGTAACTCTTACTTTATTTTTCCAGTTTTTGGGAGCATTGCATCTGTTTTTGCTGGGATGTTCACTCCTGGGATGATTAGCAGCTATCTTGAAAGTTTTCCACTTGTAAATAATCTTAATAACACCGAAGTGATAGGTATAAATATATAGCAAGATACAAAAAACTCCAAATTTGCCGTTTTTCTCAATATTTTTTAAAACGATTGTCCTTCGGTATTAATAAAGTATTCTGATTCTGATTGTTAAGAAAAGAAAAGCTATAATAAGTAAAATAGGAGGGGGGCACTTGATTTTAATCATTTAACACATTTGGTTAAAACAGTGTAATGATACTCAGTGAAACCAGACAACACTAGCGCTGCAGCTGCTTTAGTCATGTGTAAAATCTGGTTTAACTAATAAATAGATGATTCAGGGGTCAAATATCTTGTTTTTTTTAATGTTTTTCCCACATTCTAATGTTATTTTACCAATGGCTTCAGCAACTAGATTTACCTCGCTGTCACATATACTAATTCTGTGCACAAGTTACAGTATAAATAGGAGACTTTGGCTACTTGAGGCTAAAAATACATTTTGTGAGCAATTTGTCACAGTACATGGCTTTCTGCAGAGTGGAGGGTGGGGAGGAAATGAGCAGGGAGAGGGGGATTTTTCTCTGGGCTGGCTTCAAATGCTCTGCAGCCAGCTTTCTTCAGAAAAATGAGGCGGTCTGTGTGCCTATTAATAGCTCCAGAGAGACGGTGTGTTTCTTTAAGACTGACTAACGGCTCCTTTCATACGACGCAAGCAGAAAAAGCAGAGCTTTGCCACGGTTTACATCAGCCACCTCTGCTGATGACGTGCATGAGACGCCCCTGATAGTTTTTACAGACGCACTTGAGGGCTCAGAAGCAGCTAGAAGCATTGTAGACAATATTAGTCAGTGGAATGTGAGTAAGGAAATGAGCGGCCTCTCTCTGGGATGCATGCATGTAAAATATGCTTTAAAAAAAGGAGGATTTGAGTGCATATGATGCGTAATTCTGATGTCATATTATCACTGTTTTTCTGTTAGTAGTACAAAGAGATGTGTACTACCTAATCTTGTGTTTTAAAATGTGGCTTTTGTGGGCATTTCTAAGTTTAATAGGTGTACTTGAATAAACCATGAAGTCCTACAGGTTTTGTTGTACAATGTAATGTAGGTTTCATCATTTGCTCATTTTCAAGGCAATGTACAATAAATAATACAGTTTTTTGTTGTTGTTGTTGCTTTCTTCTTCTTCTTCTTGTTCTTTTTGTTGTCAACAATAGCGTCTCTTTCTGATTCTGGCTGTGCTTTTTATTGACAAGGACATTAGTTAATGTGCAGCTCCTAGCCCCAGTCAGGCTACAGCTGCTTTGTAGGAATGAGGGAGGAAAACCAGCACTGTTCTTGTAACCTGTTTAAAAGGGTAACAGCCGCACTAAATCTATACTTCCCTACAGTCAGTCATTATCTGTACTGCTTGTTCCTATTAGGGGTCGCGGGGTGAGCTGGAGCCTATCCCAGCAGTGTTTCAGGTGAAAGGCAGGGTACACCCTGGACAGGTCACCAGTCCATCGCAGTACTTCCCTACATTTAACACAAATTAATTTTCTTGAAAAATTATGCAGGCAAAGTCAGTATTTTACTAACAATGAAGAGAAAGTGAGTCTGTAGATCCCAGGAGCATAGCGGCTGTGAAGGAGGTTAAAAAAACACTTTATGGAGGAAACTGGTTGTCAAATAATGCACCATCAGACTTGACTATATATACACAGTAAGAATGACAATATAAATTAAAAGGTGTTATATCATCCAGCTCTCTGCTTCTTGAATTCAGCTGCAGGTTCTTTGTATTTTTTACCTTTTACATAACAGAAGTGTGTTAGAGATTTGAGATTAGAGATTTGATCGTACTATCAAAATTGCTCAGTATGTTCAGGAGGCATGTGTCATCAGAAGTTATCAAAAACTTTCTCAAAGGGCATAGAGGGGGCAGGGCCTTAAAGTTTGATGTCTCGCCGTGAACACTAAATTGTTATAACTCCCACATAAAACAACATTTCTGAACCAAAATGGCCAAGTATCTACATGTCAATTATTTCATTTTGATTTGGCCACGCCTCCTACTTCTTTATCCAACCTAAATTGGGATTTTGTATCTTTTTGACACTGTCAGGCTAACTGTTTACTTGCTGTCAAGCTAACTGTACATTGAGTACAGAGTGTCCTCCCCAGTTTTCCTGGTTTCGTTGCCATTTTCATTGTCCACTGTAATGTTTTCAGTACATTTTTCTTGTGTAAGTCTCCATTGTTTTTGACATTGCTTTGTTCTTTGGTTTTGGATTTTTGCCCATGCACTCCCTGCTTGTGTTAGTTTGTTTTTGGACTGATTCTTTGTGTATTACTAACTGGACTGCCAGTAAGGACTTTGCCTGTTTGACTTTTACTTTGTGGCCTGGCACTTTTGCCTCATCTGAGTGTTTCCTATGCTAAAACAATATTATGAAAAATGTTCCAATTTGACCATTTTCCTTTTACCGTCGAGCACAGCAAAAGATGTGACACAAATACAGTGAGGAAAATAAGTATTTGAACATCCTGCTATTTTGCAAGTTCTCCCTCTTAGAAACATGGAGGGGTCTGAAATTTTCATCGTAGGTGCATGTCCACTGTG
>JBAMHW010000005.1:14550208-14574604 GCA_037177495.1 Rhadinocentrus ornatus | reverse complement strand
TGGAGTGGCCTAGCCAGTCTCCAGACCTAAACCCAATAGAAAATCTTTGGAGGGAGCTCAAACTCCATGTTTCTCAGAGACAGCCCAGAAACCTGACTGATCTAGAGGAGATCTGTGTGGAGGAGTGGGCCACAATCCCTCAAGCAGTGTGTGCAGACCTGGTGAGAAACTACAGGAAACGTTTAACCTCTGTAATTGCAAAGAAAGGCTACTGTACCAAATGGCAATGACTTTCTGAAGTTTAACAAAGACCCTTTTTGTTGTATGTAGTTTTTGAAAAACATGAAACCGTCATTTTAAGATTATGAGATTATTTCCTTGCTTAATCTGCCAAGGAAGCTTCCCTCTAAAATGCATCACTGCATAGTACAGAAAAGTGCAAAATTCATGTCAATCAACCAATGTTTTGTGATATCCATCATTTTGGGGAGATTAAACAAGGAGATAATCATCCATCAGTAACAGTTCCATCAGTTTGAATTGTTCTCCATCATGAAATAAATCCGTTTTAATACATTACATGCAGTAATGCAATTCAGCTGCAGGATTAAACCCTAGAAGTATAAATCCACTCCTATTAAGAACTAATGAAAAGACTGCTTATGTAACATTTATTCACGCCTCTGGATCTGGAGAGAAATGGTGGCATTCTGTGTGCCAGCTTTAGAAGGTCAGTTTGGAAAAGAAATGTACAGCCAAGTCCTGTTAGCATCATTTAAAACAACCTAAAAAGCTTCAGAGTGAACTGCACTGGAGTCCTTGAAGAAAGGTCAACAACTAAACCTGGTTTCTTAAGGCCAACTTAACTGCTGACGTGGACAGTTTTAATTACCTTGAAGCCTGAAGTCTACTGACACTGGAGATGAAGATAGATTATATAAGTTTATATTCTTAAGACACCTTATTTTTTGTCAAAGCTGTGAACCAATCAGAATAAAGTCACTCTTTACCTTTATCATATTTAGCTATGTTAGAACGGTGGTGTTTATTATCTTACATAACTTCTCAAAAGTAGGTCTAAGCAATAAACGGGCCTGGTTTGCTTTTGTGCCAAGCCACTGTTTTTCTGACGTCATTAAAAAGTTATCTTTGCACACTGTTAAAATTTTGTGTAGTCACAAATAACAGCTACTCCTTCAGTAATTAACAGGAAGCACCTCCTCTTCCTGTTTAGTCTAAATTTTGATTTTTGCTCAACAAAGCAGTCAATATAGTCTTAATCAATTTTTAAAAAAGAAATAATAAGAAACCCGGGATTAACATCAGTCAAAACAGAAGAGGAATCACAGCTGGATGATTTCTCCTTTTATCCTCAAATTCCTTTTTAGAGCATTATTTTGCCTTCAGAAACACTGACCTCCATAATCAGCATCTCCACCATAGTAGTTGGCTTCCATTATTGGATAGAAAATGATGCACAATGCAACGAAGTATTGTAGGAGCTATTCAAATTATTTTTATCATGATCATTCCTTCTGGGAATACCATCAAAAGGGTCCAAAAAAGTCTAATATTACTTCCATTCCAGGATGTTCAGTAACTATTTGACCCGTCTCTAGTTTAAAGTTTCATGGTGTATAATTGGCTGCAATAGTCCAGTTCTGTGTGCATGAATGCTTTATCACCATGACATTGTACAAAATGCCTTTTAAAATGAGGAATTACCCCAGACAGACCTTTCCTCCTGTCCAGCATGCTTCTCTTAAACAGTTTGTTGAAAATAACAGAGGGGAGAAAAAAAAGGAAATTAGCTCATCAGCAGACTTACACAACCCTTAAGTAAAGATAACGAGATGTAGAAATACAGACAGTATGTCATTCCCCCTGGTCCACGTGGACCCATTAACATGCCTTATTAGGGCATCTGCAGCCGGTTGTGTGGGGAAGGAGTCGGCCGGCAGATGCTGCTTTTTTATTTTGTTGGTGTTTTTTTTCTTCCATCCAGACCACCTCTCTTCCCTCAGACATTCTGAGTCATGTGATTCCTGAGTGGGTTGGGTCACTTGCTCACCATGGGACTCTTGCCCAGTGGGAAGCTCAGTAAAAAATTAAACAAAAGCCCTGCAGGTACATTTATGGGAACAAATAGACAACTGGCTTTCCTGTAAGTAACAGAAAGAAATTTATCACTCTGGCACAGTTCACTGTCAGTGTCCAGGTAAATGCTGTTGTATAAGCTAAAAATACAGGTTTGGTAAGCCAATAGCAAACTTCTTAATCAGTGCTATCAAATGGGATAAATTACAGCATTCACTCACAGCTCAAACAAAAATAATGTAATTTATAAGCCTCATATTTCTACCCAAGAGATAACACCTGTGTAAACGTTCCAGCTTCCCTTACTGATTCCAGGTGTGTACCCTGCGAAAGGTTTATTTTCTGTTACATTTTTAGCCATAACAGCAGATCACTGATGTGTGAAACTGTTGCAACAGTCAACGTGCTGCATTTGATTTGTTTCAAAGCGTAAAATTACTTCTAATAACCTCTGAAATTCTATCAAAATGTTAGGCAGTCTTACAGATTATATAGATTTTATTCAACTTTGTAACATAAACTTTCTGTATTTATTTGTTCTCTTTTGTTCAGCCAACGATGCAGAAAAATTCCTTTAGTGGAAACAATACCAAAACAATTTGTTACCACGCTAGCATTTAGCTAGATTTATGTTACCACATTAGCACTTAGCATGCACTTAAAAATGGATGGATCCACCTAGGGCACACAGTACAATGCAGGTTCAACATATTCATGATGTTAGTATTTGTGGTATAACTACTAGCATTCCTTGATTGTTAGCGTTCAACAATTAAAAAATGCTAAGTGGTGTCACAACCCTGGTTATTGACTCAGTAAAGCTGGATTTATACTCGCATGTCGTCTGCATACGGTCAGGCTGAGGCTGATGAAATGTGCTCTTGCAGTCGAGCTCTTAGGTGGTTACTGCACTTGTTAGTAGACATAGATTTTCCAGCCCTTGATCTGTACTCATCAGATGACCATGTGTGACATATTACAAAGTATTGCATTAGAACACTTAGATCACTGTTTATTTATGGTAGCAAGAAACATTATGCAATACAAGTAATATGTTAATTAGTCAAATAAGTATTTTAATGCTCATAACAGTAGCCTTGTTTTTACTTTAGCTTATGATTTTTGTTTCTACAAAACAGAAAAAAGGAGAGAAAAAGGCCATAAAAATTAAGCTGAATCAAACTGAACTGATTTCTCTTGTATTTATTCTGACACAAGAACCATGGTCAAATAAAAATGCCAGTTCATGCTGTTATTGTAGCTCAACTCAACTGTGCATGAAACTGTACTGAGTGGATGTAAGTCAGAAATTTAAGACTTCTGACTCTGAAAGACAAAAGAGATAAGAGATATTTTTATTTTTTTAAGGTGGTTGTTTTGTTGGAAGGCCATGTTTTTGTAGGTGTTTCCAACATGTTGCCACCTGAAGGTATCTTACACTGCAGCCTGCTCCTATGAAAGAAGAGCATTAAATTGATATCAAAGTCACTGTTTTCACCAGCTGAGTTCCCTACCTCGGATAAATGGGTTGGTGGTCTTTTTTAAACTGATTTCCCAAATAAATGCCTGTATATTTAAAGCCTCACAGAATGCTATGTTTATGGTACAGGCTATGGTAATGACTGTTTTGGAAAGTCAGGTAAATGTATGTTGTTTTGAATAATAACTGTTGTCATTTGTCAGTGGAGTGGGTCAAGCAGGTGCCCATATGTTGAAAAGGTTTTTCTGTTGCTGTAGGTACAATATAATCTAGCATGTGTGCTTTGATCAGTTATATCACATTATAGCAAATAAGTTATTTTAATGCAGGTTTTGCTCATGTCTGGGTAATATTTAGTGAATGTGACAAGTCTCTTTGAGGTACAGATACATGAGATGCTATGTTAACATGAAAAAGCTTCATGATGACTGTGGTTACATTTTTCTTTTCTTTTTTACTACATTTACCACTCTTACACCTTTCTTTATTTAGATTCTCACTTATTTCTCCCAAATTTGATATCACTATGTACATTTTTTGGCTAATCCATTCAATTTGATGTCAGAGAATATACCAGCACATATAAAGGGAATTGCCATAGAAGAATGTTGTTAACTTGGCTTAGTAAGGAAAAGAGTAAAGTTACCTTGAGAATTTTCACTAAACCATTATTAAATCTAATGGAATTTTTTTTATTTAAGTATAGAAAACTTTACAAATAACAAATTTTAAACATTTAACAGGAATTTTACCTCTTTATTTAGCAAAAGGTTGTTCTGTGTTTACCAAGGAAATATCCTGCTATGTTTACAGGCCACAAACAAGGTCCTGAGCTTGAGAAATGCACGTAGCATATCTAAACTCCAAATACATAGAATCACATAAGCTACTGTAGCAACATCCTGAGGAAACCGCCTCTCCCTTTGACTCTTGTGCTAACGAGGCATCAAAGCCTGGGCTTCTGCCAAAAAGTGTAATTTGTACGGCATGAAGTTGGTTTTAAAAGGCTATAAAAGCCTAGAATTGATATTAAACTCCTGAGACTATTAAGTTCCAGATTATTATGTACTTTTGAATTTCCAAGTTATCAAATGATGAAATACTTCTCCCTCTTGATTCATTTCCTCAGACCAGATTTCTTTGAATATACTTAAAAAACAGGAAAACCGGACCGTGCTTCCAGCAGATACAATGAAACCACACCAACAGCTTATCAGATGAAACCAGAGGATTATTGTACTTGTTAGAGAAGGTGTGATCAGAGAGAAGACCTGGATTTACACACCTCATGATTCAATTTTGGCGTACTATTGTACAATAATTGTATGATTATTGTCATAAAAGATTTATCCAAAGTTTAGTTCTGAGGATAATAACATACTGTGTTATTTCTCTGTCTAGGCTCTCTAGAATCAAAGTCATCCTGACAAGCAAAAAGGGCAAAACATCTCAAGAATGTTACGCAACAAAACTTGTGCTGCCATTACAGGACTTGACTCTGGGTTAGACTGGATCTAGGTGGCAAACTTGTCATGCAAGACACTTCTCATACCATACTTGGACAAAACAAAAACACACACACAAAAAAAGAAAGGAAACCTCCTCTTATCACATTTTCTATTGTACTAAATTTGAGGCAAAAGAACAGAGAGGGAATAGTTACCATTCCTGTTTTTATATCTCCACGCCTAATCCAACTTCCCTTTATTGAAAGTGTGTGTCATTTAGGTAAATAGCACAAATGGTACAAACTGTCAGCATGTTAGTTTGCTTTAAAAAGGCGCTACAGTTAGATTAAGACTTATGTTTGTATTTGGGTCTGTTTGCACTGATAAAAATATCTCTGTTTGTACAGACAAATGGCTTTAAATGGATGTGCTGATTATATTTAGCATTTATATTGTTTACCACTGTCATCATAATCATACTATAAAGACTGATTATAAGGAAAGCAGCCTTTGGCCACTGGCTTGTTAAAGGCCTGCACAGTATTAAAATTAATCCAAATATTTAGTCTTTTTGTCGTTATTTTGTGTATCTTTGCAGTGGTTTTTGGTGTAATTTTGTGTCTTCACTGGGTAAATATGTGCCTGTTGTAGTATAGTGTTTCTGTGTGGTTATTTTATGTGTCGTTGAGTTCACCCATACAGTTTGTGGTTATTTTATGTCTCTTATTTCATTTATCTTTGCAATAATATTGCTACTTTTTGGTAAATTATTGCCTGTTAAAAGTAATTTTGCATCAATTTGTGACATTTTTGTAACAGAGGCTTATAAACCTGTCCAAGTGACAAACCATTAAGTGCTTATTGAGTAATTTTCAGTGGTGCTAAAACCTGCTGGTAATACCTGCAAAAACAACATTAAGAACCAGTTAAAGTCAGTGGTCTTCATTCTATTAATTCAACAAACTGGTGTATTTCAGCCTGGACCAGTCAGTAGACCAGTGTGGTGATCTGCAGCTCTAACAAATGATCATATGAAGGTGAAAGTTCACAGAATTGCCTTTACATTCTTAGTTGCAGTAACAGCTTTAAGAACAGACTGTGAAGTGTTTTTTGTTTCCTGCTTAAATAAGACTCAGACATAATAAAGTGGAATGCAGCCCTCATGCTGCAGATATTCATCAGTAAATGCCAGCTAAATTTGATTTAGAGTACAGTACTTTGAAAAAAGAGAACTGACTTTAAAACACTGATACAATGAATATAGGTAGGACTTAGCTGTGCTGTTGTTTTTACTTCCCCAAATTTGTGTTTGCACGACCTGTAATGATAGCAGTGTGACATCCCTGTTCTCAGTATTACAAGAGTAGAGGTCACAACCCTGTAAACGCTCATGTAACTCCTTTTTTTTAGTTTATTCCATATAACTAAATAAAGCTCTTAGAGCAAAGTTTTAGAGCTTTCGGTTTAGTGGTACTGGAACAGCCTTCCAGGTATCTTTATGGTGCACTGTATTTGCATCATGCAGATGTTTTCCCTGAAACCTCCAAATTTACTGCTCAGCTCTGTGCTGTGGCCTTTTTGCTATTACAAGCTACAATGTGCTTCTCGGAATGCCAGTTTTCCATCACCCTGGCTGCTGTAGTCAGAGATTGGCATTGTTTCCCCAAAATGACTTGTAATTACCTCCTGAGAGGCTAGCTAATTTGCTGGTTTCAGTCAGAAGAGGTACTCGGGACATTTGAATTAATAGCCACCAATTAGTATATGAACAGCTGGGTGTGCCTGCAGCAAACAGACCCATGGATAATTCCAGTGTCCCCAGGGTGCCCTGCTCCCCATATTGAAAAGTTCCAAAATGGGAACATGTCAAAGGATTGTGTTTCCCACCTGAATATGGAACATTACAGGAACTTGCTAAACATGTTCATCAGATCTGTATTAGCTTAATATGATGTGACTGCTGTGGGAACTTGTCAAAGCGTTAATCTGTGACATCCCAACTGCTAACATGCTAATACACAGATATTTGAAATATTATTAAATGGTATCAGGGATCTAATAATTATCATACACACGTGGCACCACAAACTTCTTATGTTAAGTCCTTACATAAAAACGAATAGAACTGTATTAAAATAAACTGGGTTTGTTCTTAAGCTGTTTACTTGAGGCCTTGAGGTTACTTTAGCTGTAAATTGGTGGTCAATAAATAAACTGAACTGAAATGCCTTCTGATCCACATTTTTGCTTGCAATTTTACCAGCCACTCAGCACTAAGACATCAGAATCATATTTGGGTTAAGTTTAATTTCCATCCATCAAAACAAAAATAGAAAGAGACTGCAAACAGATTATCCGGAACAACACTGCAAGACTTACTTATAGAGATAAACAGGATAATGCTAGATCACAAAATACTGCTAGATTACAAGGTAACCTATATGACAGAATGCCTCCAATTAGCATTAATGTTAAAGGGGGGGATTTTGCATTTAAATGATAGCACTCCTCTACTTTACTTCCATTTGAACAGTGCTTTGACCCTCCGGATTTCTGTCAATCAAGTGTGCAAAATAAGACATTGTTCTGTGTTGTCACTCAGTGAATGGGTCAGCAACTTAAACATGCAGCAACATGCTTAGTAGATGCAGCTGCATCCCACAGCTTGGATGCTGAGACTGCTTTCGCTGAGGCGGGTGGAGGGCGGGTCCTGTCTGAGATGGTGCATTATGTCACCGGTGCCCCAAGAATAGCTCCACTGTGCCATGCTAAGCACTGAGGCGAGTGTGCCGTCCAGAACTTAACTGTTTTTTGGGCCAAACCCAGAAGAAACAGGGGCCCTACTGTTTCTCCCCATCAGGCACACCCCAGCCACACACACTCAAATGCGTCCACACATGAAACCAATTAAAGTTTTCCTCTGCCACTGTTCAAAATGCCCCCTGGATAAACACTTGAAGAGATCTGAGCCAGAGAGGCCTCTGATTGCCATCAGAGACAGGCTATGACGCAGTGAGATGGTAATGAGAGGTAGTGGGTTTCAGATGTTCCCTCTGAAAACTGTTGCATACACCTAAATAAAGAAAACTGAAACCCCCAACTGACAGAGGATAGTGTCATCAGTTACTGAAATTATGATACTCATACCATTAATAGCTTGCATTCTTTATATAGTCTATCTTTATATATATCTATATCAGATTATTGACAGAAAATGAATGGCCAGCTTTTTTACACTGAAAATGTAAATATATGTAGCATATTGTTAATATACAACTTGAGTTAAACAAAACAATGTTTTAAGATGTCAGCTTTGGGAAATTTTGCTACATGGATAATCAAAGAGGTCAAACAACATGCGCTTGTTAATATGTACTGTCATCAATTTTCCTTGAAACTTGAATGCCAGTAAATGAAACTAAGGCAGGTCAATTACTGTCCACTTTGCCATGTCCTGTAAATCCCTCTTCCCTTGTAAATAATCAATTCTGCAGAGCAGACCGCCTTCATTCATATCCAACCTTCTTCTTCAGTGCTCGTTCCCGTCTAACGAGCTCGCGCTTGCACTTTTTAAAACGTTCAACCCACGAGCTCTGTGATTCATTCACTGCACAACTGAATGTTGAACTTAATGAGGAAGCGGGAGGGTGATTCAGTCTATTCTTCAGCTTTCCTTCGTCACACTGTCGTCTTGTTTGCGTCTCAGGAGTTCTGCCTTCATATAGAGAATTTAGCCGACACCGACAGAGAGTTAATTAATTTCATGTCAGAACCAGCAAGTTAACAGATGTACACCTAAAGACTACGGGACGCAACGGTTCACCTGAAGCGCACGAGGACGTCGTTTGCATGAAACTATGGACAGGTAAGATTAATGTCGGAAGAAAGAAATACAGAAGGTCATTTGAATTTGAATGTACTATAAAATTTAAATGCTTTAAAGTAGTTTACTCTTGGATTAATTTAAATGCGCTGGGGAAAAGGGAAACTGCTTATCGTCCATTCAAAAACGTTTTCTTTGCTCAGTTATGGGACTCAGCGGCGAACTACGCCGTAAAATCTGACACTTTTCGTTATCTAGCTATTTTTAAGATTGGAAGTTGCATCACTTTATTTTTTAGTTAATTTATCTCATTGGTAATCTCTGATAATTAATTCGGTATAGAAGGTAAAAGGCAAATGCACTGATTTAAATCTTGTATTTTAAAAATGATGTGCCATTGCTTTATCATTGCTTTTTTACTTGGATGCATTAAGTCTAAAAAATGAATCTGCAATTACATCCCTGGGATTAACGCTGTTTGAAGAATCATTCCTTACTACATTGTTGGTTGTTTTTAAAGCTAAATGCATTCTTTTAATTGCCACATTTAGTAAATTGTTGGCTAATAGTGTGTCATGATGCCTTGCTGCTCTGTAAAAGACTAATGAAAGCAGAACTGGTCCAAAACGTAAAATACAGCAACGGGTTAAAGCCATTGCATGTAACTGCTCTCTGCACACACCAGACAACAGCATGGCTATTTAGATTGCATAACGTTCCTGCAAAACATGTGGCGTCTCACCGGTATCAGATTTGAATTTTATTTGTTTAATTACTGTTTTTTGTTTTTGTTTTTTATGGCTATGTTGTGACAAGGGAAGTCCATGCCACGTTTGCCTTGTTTTGATGCAAAACTGGCAGTGGAAGTATTTTTGAAACCTGGATCTCATCTGTATAAAATGACCTATCTTTGCAACGGTATATGAGCATGTCTTGGGTGGAATTAGGCTGTGGGTCAACTTGCATCTCTTTAGTGACATGACACACTCTCAAAAGCATGCCATTGTTTGTGGGAGAAATGTTTTGGGGAGGGGGATGCAAAGCTGTTTCCTGCACAGGGGTTTCAGTAACAATAGCCACCACCTCAGAACAGTCGGTGGTTCTCTCTGAGACCAGCTTCTGAGGAGAGAGCTAGGATGTTGAAAGAATGGCCAAGAAAAGAGACAGGAGGAAAAAATATTAGAAGTAAGACAATGGCAAACAGGCAGCTCTGAGAAGTTTGAAGGGTGGGAGACAGTGAGAGGCCAGATGTGGTTGCATAATCCTGGAGTTGGCGATGTCCCATGAGCATTCACATTCTCCAGTATAGAAGGCTAAGAATTTGTTGTTTTTTGTTTTACAATAACTATATTGGTTTTGGCATGTTTCCAGAGCCATCAGTGACTTTGCATGTTTGTAACTCAAACCAGTCTGGATGTAAATATTTAATGGCTGCTGACTTGTGGTAAATGAATATTTCACTCTTAATGCGTCACTACTGCAACCGATCCTGTTTGGTGACCTTTTTTTTTTCTCCACGCTGCGTACAAGTTGTGCTGACTTGCACTTTTTATCCTTCCTCAAGGAATTGCTTGCATGGTACAGCATAAACTGTATCATGGTGAGGCTGATCCACAGCGTCCAGTCCTTTGTGTCGCCTTGACCTTGTTTAACTGTGTTGCTCCATGTCTTTGAAACAGCTCTGTTAACGTCACTGTCTTTATCTGCCTCCTTTCAGATAAAGGCACTGGATGCAACTTCGCTACATTTACAGAAGAAAGGCGGGAGATTTGGCGAAGCTCTGAAGAGGAGCAGCTCAAAACGGGCAGTTACACCTCTGTGAAAATTTCCTCCAAAAGCAGCCTGAGACGGACCATGTCTCTTAGTAGTTTCCACCTCATGCAGACCCTTAAGAACTCTCCTGCTGCTTTTCGACGTCGTTTCCGCCGCGACCGGACAGAGTCTCTCTCCCATGGTGATCCTCTGTTTAAAGTCCACTACTTGGGCACAGAGAAAATCTTCTCTCTAGATCGAGAGCAGGCCCAGGACGCTATTACACGCATGCTAGAAGGCATTGCAAATGGGAAAAAGCTGAACAAAGATCACGCGCTGGTGGTGCGCCAACGATACGTTGAGGTCAAGGAGCTGAGCACGGGACGGCAGCTCACGAAGACGTACCTGCAGGATATTGCGTACTGTGCTGCAGATGTTAACCGGCCTAACGTCTTCTTATACATCTGCAAACATCACGGGCAGCAGCTGCAGTGTCGGGTGTTTTGGTGCAGTCGTGCAGAGCGGGCACGAGACATGACGGCTTGTCTGGCACGTTCCTTCCAGCGGGCGCTGAGTGACTGGCAACAGGACGGCTCGGCCATGCTGACGCCAGGAGAGGTGAAAGGAAAACTCATTGATGAGTCGAACTCTCCTTCCAAAACAAAGAGCTCCACACTCCCTGCCAGTTTGGAAAAAGGTGAGAATTTAGTACTACCTTACCTCCTTTTTTCATTTTTTCCCCCAAATGTTTAACTCATCCTTGTTCTCACCCTTTTTTTTCTTTTTTTTCTATTTATATAAGAAAAGAAATGTATACCAGCATTCACATCACTGACTGCGTCTCTTCTCCTCAGTTCGCTGGAAGAGAAGGGGCTCTGCATCTCGAAGCCCTCTGAGAGCCATCACCAGAAGAGGATCTGCCTCAGACAGATGGAACTGAACCTGCGCTATAACACAAGTGGGTCCACATGAACCTGATGACAACCTCACAGATGAAAGCACTGCAAAGATGGGAAGGATAGACTAAACTACAAGACTTAAGGAATGAAAAAAGGGACCAGACTGCCAAGTCCATATTTGGACACCTCATGCCTGCATGTGAAAACATGTTCTTATAGGCAAGTGTTTGGACTCTGACACAGCAGACTTCTGTGTATGTTTGTGTCCAACATGGCACAAGATGCTGTTAACACCTTCCTTTTGTTCAGCTGGCAACAAACGATTAAGAGATCATGCCTGACGATTTGAGGGCTAGACTGGGTCTTATTTTTGGTTGGCTCGTTCTGTGCAATGCTTAAGCCACCAGTTTGGTCTGTTGGAAAGCAAATGTTAAACCAACAATGATGGTAGGTGGCCAAACAATCAACCAGCAAAACTGGGAAAAGACGTCCAGTCTGGATTTTTATTTTATTTATTTAATTATTTTTTTTTAAGTTTTATTTTACTGGTGTTCACAGGTCATGAGTCATGATTTGAGTAAAGTTTTGTTTCTGTTTGGCATTAGACAAATTCAGGATAAAGGGGAAAAATGTTGGCACATCAACAATGAAGTTAAAATTCCATATCTGAATGCAGTTAGTTTTAGTACTTTGAACACTTTGTAACCAGTCCTTTTTTTTTTTAATAATCCTAATCAAGAAATCACAAATTTAATCAGCTTATTCTGCAATATTTTTATTTTCTGTAACATTTGATAGGTCTAGCATCATAAAACATTTGCAGGATTTGTTAAAGATAGCTGCATAAAAGGAGGGAAAACAAAACAAAAAATCCAAACAGCCTCCAGAGTGTTAAATAATTAGCATTTATGTGGAAAAAGTCCTGTAACCGTGGCTAGTGTCTGAACACTGTGTTCCTAAGCAGAGCCTGTGCGAGGAGTGCACGGCTATGCACCTGCATTCCAAATGTGGGGGGAGTCTGAGATCAGGGATCTTACTAAAAGTCTCGAATTCTTCATGTCCTCCCATGACTTTGCATATTGAGCAGCCTCGACATGAAATGCTACAGTGAGCTTTTAACTTTGGGGCTTACTGCTTCACATTGTCAAAGCCATAAAAGGTGCCTCAACTGCCTGATCTTTCCTAATTTGTATATTTATTTATTTTTAAAGTGACAGTTGGTCACACTGATGTGTGCTGGGTTGTATAACTGACGGTGAGGATGGGGATTTCTGTGCCGTATTTATTTAGGAGAGACTTAAGGATTAGTGGTAAACCCTCAGGCTGCCATTCTGTTTTCTGACCAAAACTAAGCTAGACTCGTTGCCTTCTTTCGAATTAAGAAAGGTGTTTTTTGATGTGCCTTTTTTTTTTTTTTTTTTTTGCCAGTTTTAAATTTTTTTATCCATGTATCTTACAAATGGCACAACCCTCATCTCAGAAAATGGGTTTTTATGCCTGCTTTAAGATGTATTTCATCAATGTACTGTCTCATGTCATTGTGCATATTTATCTAAATATGTATTTTATGAAATAAAACTTTTTATACATTGTTAGTGTGTATACATTTTTTCATACTTTTAGGTTAGAGAAATATTTTCTTCTGCAGCTTTGAATATGATTTAATGATCGTTTCCAGTTTTAAAATGCTTTTATATGCCCTGAAGAAAAACGTTTTCAAATGTCTTGATGGGTAACGAAAGTGTGTGAGATTTAGGGTGATGGGGCCAAGACATTAAGAGGTCATGGGTTTTTTAACCTCATCATGTGACTTATTTCCCATGGAAACTTTTTCTTGGTGTTTTTTCACATTTAAAAAAAGTTGAATACATGTAAAATACCTTCCAACTGCAGTGTAGGTGGTGATACAGCTCTATCTGGCTACTGCAGCCTTTAAACACACCGGTTTGCACTGTTTACTTAACATTTTGATCAATGTCATGGTAAATGTTGCATAAACACCACAGTTTACTTCATAAAATCTGCACAAGGGGGAAAATGACCCTTTAGGTGATTTCACACCGGTCTAGTGGGCCTCTTTCTGTTATTTACAAACTTGTGAGGAGGTTTCATCCTGAGTCCTGCTTTGTAGAGCTGTTGGCTGCCCTGGAGCTCTCTCTGAGTCTCTGTAACTCCAGCTGGGATTGAACATGAAGATGCCTCAGAGGCTTCACCTCCTCTACCACTGAAATGATAGATATGTTTCAGAAAGACTTTAATTTATACATGAGAATTTGGTGTACTGCAAATAAGTAGTGTTCATGCCTCAAAAATGTAGCTAAACAGCATCCCCTGCTGGATTGAATAAGTGTATTTATATATATATAATAAATATAAAAAACACCTTTGTCATAGTGCAGCTCGTCCCGGTTCCCATAAATCACATACATCTCCAGGAAGTTCAGAATGGCGCCTGTGACTAGGAAGCGGTCTGGCAGGGGAAGACTTTTGATGTAACGCATGTCGAGGGCAAATGGGTTAGAAGGAAAGGGAATGGTGCAAAGACACACCAGCTCACTTACAACATCCCACACACGGATGCCTGCAAAACATACAGAAAAACCTTTGTTTTACTTGTGAAATCCCTGCACTTCACTTAATCTATAAGACATTGTTATAACTACAAACACACACCAAACAGTGATCTCTCTAAAAAAACAAGAAAAGCAGGAAAAAAATGTTCAACTCAAGCACAGACATCTGCGCCTGATTTAGGTCATGAAAAATGTTTTCATTATGAAACCTTCACACAAACTATTACCTTACCCCGTTAGGATTCCTCACATTGTTTCCATACCTTTTGTCTGCCAATCTGTGATGGATTTAAGTTTCATGGGTGTGTCCTTGACCATTGAATCAGTACCGCCAATGTTGACCAGGCGCTCGTGATTGGAGCGTATCCAGGCATAGGGGCGTCCATATTTGACGTAACCAGCCAATAAAAACAAAGTGCAGTTTATCTCCTGTGGTGGGAACACAGTGGAGGATGCAAGACTAAGTTTGCCAGTCAATCTCAAATGAAAACCAGAAGTTTACATATTAAAGTATTTCTAAAAATACATAGTGTTGGTTGTCATCCTCCTGCATGTACTTACTGGTACTGCTATCTCTCTTTCACTGGGAGATGCTGGGATAAGGTGTTCTTCGCTACTGGGCTCCCTGTAGAGAAAGGGATTAGCCACTGTCTGTTTTAAGTCTGCATACTAGCGTATACATTCATTTTTCTGGTCTGGAGATGGTTATCTCATCTATATGAAATGGCCTACAATAGCTGTCACAGTCACAAAAAAAAGGCTGATGTATAATTACACCAAAATCCTGTTAAATACCTTTTTAATAGTACACTACTAACCAGAAATGTGTCAGTGGGCTGTGGGCATTTATTTAACCTTTATTTAACCAGGAAGATTAATTGATGACCAGCTCTCATTTACAAAGACGACCTGGGCTAGACGCAACCGGGCAGTATTACACAAATGATGGCCACATCACGTCTTCAAGAGGGCTGATCTTGAAGAATTCACATGGAGCCCCTGTATGTTGCACATTTATAAGTTTTGTGTGTGTTAAGACATTTAATGAAAACACTGGATCAATCATTTGGGAGCCGTATAAGTGATATCTCTTCTAAGGGAGCTAAGTCACAAAGAGCTGAATCTGTGTAAAGAGCCCGACCACCCGTCACTATGACAACACTATGGTATCGGCTATAAAATGTATTGTAATGTAAGATTTGAGACACAGTTAATATTTATCCAAAATCAGCCTTTTATAGAGTCCTTGAGTTCTTTCTCTGGAACAAGTTGTTTGTTCCAATCAGTAAAAGCAGCAGATATATGTGACTACATATCTGTGGATGTGCTGTACCCGTAGTAGATGACCACATTTGCTGGGGCTTTATATCCAGCTTTTTTTTTCCTCACACAATTTCAATTCACCCATAGATAGAGCTGCACAAGCACAACAAAAATGTAGAAAATAAACAAATAAAATTTAAAAATGACATGACTTACTTATGTTCAAGTGTCTCAGTTGACATGGTCCATTGTGTTCTCTAGTTTCCACCATATTAATTTTTTACTAACTTATTAATCTTTACACGAAGTTTGACGAGCAGTTCTTTTAAATTATGTCTTCTTCTGCTCTACCTGAAGGAGTCCCACTTACTTAAATACACATAAATGTGTGTTCTATCTAGAAATTTAAAAGCAAATTGGTTGTATATATTTAGATGGAAACCCAGTGTGTATACAATAACTGATCATTTTGGACAGTGTAAGATAACATTCATAAAAGAAAAATAAGAAAACTCTAGATGCACCTCTTCAACAAAAGCACATACAGATTACTGCAAAGCACAAAGCTGCACCAGTCACCTGGCTGTCTGTGGCAGCGTCTTGGTATGTGTGTGAGACTGGTAATCTTGTGGGCCCAGAGGCTCCCCAGGTAGCGGGGAGCTGCTCCTGCTGGCCAGACTGGGAGAGCTGCTGCTGGGAGAGACATCACTACTGTTATAGCTGCTGCTGGTAGTGTATGAAGAGGCTCTGGACACCACAAAGCCTGGGGAACGCCAACCCTACAATGTGGGAACAAAAAGGAACAATGAAGAGAATATAGAGATTTACAGACAACCTGCCATTAGATGGAACGGCAATGTGAAAACAAATGCAATAAAAAGCTGTGTGAAAATGGAGGTTGACTTAAAACTGTCAGATACATCATCTCACATATATGATTTACATAAACTAACCAGATCTTCATTGACAACTGTCAGCAGCAACTCCTCCTTCCCTCTTAGCCACGGCTGGAAGTATTTGAAACCCTTAGGAATAAACAATAAGAAATGCGTTTGCATTAGATAGTGAGCTGTTTGACATATTTTCTAAATAAACTCAATGTATGATCAAACCTGTAATGATCCAAGTAAAGCTAAGTCATTTAGGAAGTGCTGCAGCTTCCTCTTCTGCTCCCTCTCTCTTTTCTATGTGCATAAATAAACAAACAAATAAGACACATATTAATACACAAATCAGATAAGCGACCACAAAATGATCCTCCAGAACCTCCAGAGAAATGTTTAGGTTATGCTGCCCTTCCAAACACTCCCTGTCTAGTATCTTAGCAACACCTCCTCACAGCATCCGGCATCTCCATCCATAGCAACGACCCGACTTGCATTACAGAGATGAAAAATGGGCCATAGCAAAAGGTTGAGAGGAAAAATGAAACATAAAGGTAAAATAGCAACAGAGTGCACACAGGAACTACTCACACTGGCACTGCTCATCTTATCAAATTACAGAAAACCTCCTGTCTCTTCACATCGGTTATGTTATAAGCTGCAGCATGTCAACAAAAAAACGTATGTTTTGCTGTTTAGCACATCTTCGACGTGTGGCTCTCCTCGGGTGTTGTCTCGGAATATTCCGTCCGCTGCCGTGTAGTAATGTGGAGGGTTGACGCCCTCTAGTGGCCAATTAGTCAAACAGCAGACTGGCTTTTACACCAGTGGCACAATTCTGGGAAAAAAAGGACTTCTACATCATTTGCAGCACATAATATACTAACTTAAAAAGGTTATATCTCTTCATGCAAAGGACAGTGATGAAAACCAGGCAGCGCTGCATTAAAACAGTGCATAAGCTTAAGAACACTCCAAAATCCACAATCTGGAGTCACCACACATTACTCTGAACCTGAATAAATTAAAAAGGACTGAAATGGGAACTCTTCATTTGTTTTGTATCTTTGATGCCAAAGAAGAGAGAGAATATTCTGCTAGTCATGAAAGCAGACATCCACAAGGCTCCAACTTCTTTTCAGTTTAAGGGGATCATTAAGGTTGGGTTGATTTGGGAGCTTGTAGGTGCACAAAATGGGTAAGTTGCCAGTAAAAGATTCTTTAAAATCAACATGCACGGTTAAGACATCCAAAATTTGACAAGTACGTTGTATAAGTTGCTCCTACATGCTTGTGTATGCAGAATATGAAACTATGCAGAAACTGGAATGTTTCGATACACTCTCCTTTATTGGTGCAAGTTAGCCAGCATGTTAGCATTTTTTCACTGATTACAAGACTGAAACCATTCTAATGAAAAAATCTAAATCTCTGACAGCCAACCTGGCTGGTGTTTCAGTATATCTTAATGGACCAACTTGTTTACAGAATGAAGTCAGACACAGACATCAGAACAAGCATGACAAAAGTAATCCACTTTATTCTGTATTCAAATCAACATATCAAAGCCATTTAACAATCAAATAAATGTGCAAAACCAACAATAAATCAATAATGTGGCAAAATATCATTAAATCTTTAAAAGCAATGCCATATTTTGTCTTTAGAGTAGTGATCTTCACAGAAGACAAGACACTGTTGAGCCTAAACGTTCCCGGAGCTGAAGTGAACAAAGAAGGTCCGGATCTCTTTGGCGGAGATGGTTACAGTGAAATCTTTATCTTCATTCCTCTGCTTTGGTTTGTGATCTACAAGAAGAAAAATAAAACAATTTGATGTGAAATGCTAGTTGAAATCTGGATTTGGTACTGTCAGTAATCATATTATTTCTTCTTTATTTCGATGCAATTTCTCACTTTTTTCAAACTTATCTTCAGTTTTCCACGTCCACCTCTGCAGGCTGCTGATATCCCAGGTTCCTGTGAGAGAACGCTCCTCAAGAACTCTCACTTCCCCAATGCCCTGCAGAACTTCCTGTTCAAACAGGGGGGAAAAAGGTCAATATATATGATTTTGTAAATGATTTTCTTGTTTTAAAGAATGTTATTTCAGTACCTTTAAGTTGATGGTAACTGGCTTCGACAGCTCGGGGTCCTCTCCCTCCTCAAACAGATGCATTATTCTCAACAGAACTCGATCATAGTCTGGCTCTGAATGCAATGCCTTACCTACATGTGAGGCATTGTCAGATTAACAAAAGCTGTCTTAAATTTCCATGTTAACAATAAGCAAGAGTTGCAATTGGATTATTTCTCTCAGCTGACCTGAGTTTATGTGGTTGAGGTGAATGTCGTGATTAAAGCTGTAGTTCCATCCCGGGATGCTGAGGCTGAGCAGGTGTAGGCTGGGCGGCAGAACAAGTGGACGCACAGCAGAGTTTCTTCTGGGCTCCTTCTCCTGCCAGGGCCTTCCTAAGGGTAAAAGAAGTGTGGGAAAACTTTGTAAACTAACATGACGTAAAAAATATAAAGTATAAAGTGTTTCCCCAACACAGTTGATGCATATATTTAAAAAAATAAGCACTTACGAGGCTTATCTATAGACATGATGACAGGTCTATGCTGCAGCATTATAGCCTCCCTCTGGTACTGCTTGGAGGTTGCATTAATAGATCCCAGAACCGCCCACAGGGTGGGACTCACAACTGAGCTGTCATTTAGAGTCAGGTTGTAGCCAAGGTTCCAGGGTAAGTTGTTCCAAAGACGTCGATGGAGCATGACCTGAGAGGACAAAAAACTCATGTTAACATGCCTGCAAGAGAGCGCTAAGGAAAAGTGTGTGTTTTTCTCTCTTTATTTTTATCTTTTTCTACCTCTAGTTGTCCGTTGGCTTGACTGGACACACCATGAGCTCTGTCGCTGAGGAGCACTAGTCTGCTGAGGTCATCCTCGATGTAAGCTGTCCGAACCATGGGGAAATAATTCTGCAAAACGTGCATTAAATATAGATTATGCCAGATTTAATCGAATTTTAATAAGTATATTTTTAAATCTTAGAAGTCCAGTTTACCCTAGCTAAAGTGTTATTAATGAATTTCTTGTATGTCCTCTTCATCATTTGGTAGCCGTTGTCATCAGAATACAAGGTCCTGTTGTTCTTCAAGGAGGTTCTGGTCCTGAGGACTACCTCTGTGTTCAGGTGAAGGGGGCCCAATGAGTAGGTCTGCTCCAGCCTGTGACACGGCAGTCTGGATCCAAAACCTTCTGGGACACGGGTTGTGATCAAGTAGGCGTAGTCTTTATCGCTGCTCTCCCTAAAACACAGAACATAACTGTCCTATCAGCTAAAAGATAAGAAATAAACTAACTAAAGCTGAAACTACAAACGTTCTACTAAAGCTGGATAACTTGGTCCCACCTGTAGAAGTACTGCCTAATCTCAGTGACAATCTTCCCCTGGATAATCTCCATTTCCACCGCCTTATAGGCTCGCACCGCTGAACCATTAGAGCTGAAGATGTAGTTATCAGAGATGGGTCCTGCTTTTACATCTCCGTTTGCATTATATTCCCAGAAATCTTGTATCATCCTTATTCGTCTTTTATCCGGACTGCCAACAATCAAAGAGAGATCATATTCCAGTAAGTTCTGTTATGATCCCATTGATGGGCATTTACAGAAGCTGAAGACAAGGGTGAGAAATGTTGATGTTAAAGCTGAAAGAGGTGTAAAAACTCACAGGTAAGTGATGCTGTGCAGCAGATTGGTGTCTTGGTCAAACATGAGTTTGTAACATTCATTTAGAACAGGCAGAAGCCGCCTTCCTGTTTTCGTCCAGTCTTTCACAAAGAGCCTCTCAAACAAAACCCCTTTTGCTTCATAAGCGTGTCCACAATCAGACTTTGTTGAACATGGTGTCTCTGAGAACTTAATCAGGTATTTTCTATGCTGAAGGCCTCCGAGCTCCACAATGGCAAACAGGTCGTAGGACACATTGGACCGTGCCGACTTCTGGATCTGCAACAAAGACGGTACAGACTTAAACACAGCAAATATACAAACTGATTATGAAACGCAAGATTACACCAAACGAATATACTGGGGGAGTAAATCCACCTGTGCAGGGACGAGCTGTCCATCGTCATCGTAGACGGTTGCGTTCGGGAGCGTTACAGTGATGTTGATGATTGTGGTGATGTTCCAGGCTAATGGGTTGTAAATGATGACATGCTGCTCCAGAGCCTGATCAACACCTGGAATGAAGACATTATCATGCTAAATGTTAGCTAATTTTTTTAGCTTCAGCTGTATTTTTCCCAGTCATTGGATACTGAGTTGGATGCTCCACCCTGAATCCTAAAATGCTCTAAGTTATTGCTTTTTGACAATGATATGAACAAGATAATTATGAAACATTTTAACCTAAAATGTATTAAATCTGAGCCAAAAAAAACTTCAAGATTTAAGTGTGTTAAGCATATAATAATGAAACAAGGAATGGGGCTAAGGTGAATATTGGACTTTGGGAACTTAGATTCACCCCCATGATTATGGTACAGTCGCATTTATCCCAAACATTTAACAGATCAGAGTTGTAGCCAGGAGGAAATAAGTCACCTTTAACATGCAGCAAGCCATTCTTACTTCCAGCTCATTACACACCGACACCTGGCCAGAAGTCTGCTTAATCGGGTTTAACTGCAGAGTGACGCTGTTAACAACTACAAGGGCAAACATGGCAATGTGGAAAATACTATCCAACATTTCTGCAGTAAACTGTATTTTATTTTATATTTTAAAGCCATTATGTTTTTTATCCAATTTTCCTGATCAATTTTTTAAAAGCTATAGAATTATTAGAATAGTAGTGCAAGGGAAGTAAAAACACAGAAGGTGAACAGGAATCCTTTTTGGCATAGTCTCATTTGACATCAGATCTTGTTGATTTAATCCATATGCAAACAGCATGCATAATGGCAAATTCCTTGTAGATGCAGCCTTTTATCAATATTAGCAGCAGATTCTCACCTTCTCTGCGGACGCTCCTGTTGAGGATGCTGGAGACTGCAAGGTTGTGGGGCAACAGAAAGAGCGCAGCCAGAAGCTCCTCCACCCCCATCATGGCCTGCATGAGATGCTGCATGTACATGTCAGCCACCTTGGGAGACTCAGTACCAGTGATGCCATCATGATGCTGGACCTGAAAAGAAATCATGTATAGCAAAATTGGGCTGTGGTGTTACAACTGATGTTCTGCAATGTCTATTCATGATTTGGGTGAAATCTGACCATGAATTTGTTTTATTTTTTATATTTTTTGCAGGTGAATAAGTTGAATATTTGGACAGAATTACCTCAGAAACCGCCCAGCGGAGAGCTCTGAGTTTGTCCAAAGCCCAGTCTTTAGCTACAGGCCCATCTGGGAAGTTGACTCTGTATCGTGTGAAGAGTGTCTCTGCTGCATGCAGATGGGCACTGGCCTGTCTTGCTAATCCTTTCAAGACATTTCTTGAGGCATAAAACCCTGTCCATGCCTGATAGGGCTCTATGAGACATGGCACGTTTAAAAATGCAGATTGTGATATCAAGAATACTTACATGTTGTGTAATAATATGGCTTTCCTACCAGTTGAATAAGGCAAAAAATCTTTGCTTTCACAGATGTCCCAGGTAAGATTTGATTGGTAGATAGACTGGAAATATTCACTTAGAGTGGCATACTGGACTGTTACCCCAAACTCTTTACTGTTTTGATTGATGTATTTCATTAGAGGATCCATATTGCTGAATTGCACTGATGAGTTGTAGAACTGTTTGTCACAACCCTGAAGCAAAATAGTCAAAGACAAGAGTTAATCTAAAATCAAAATACCCAGACCTTATAATTCCCATCTCTATGATTCAGTGGACGCCTGTGTTAACAAAAAAGTGAGAAGAAACCAGTTGAATGTACTGACCCAAGGCCAGAGAACATGATTAGTCCTGAACCATGCAGCTCTCTGCTTGATGTTCTCCACCATGGTCTTGGCGTAAGGATGCACTGTCTCCTTTGTGACAGGAAGGCTCATATTGGGGTAGACTCCATCTTTAGGGGGGTTGGGGAACAAAGCAACTCCATTCCAGTAGAAACCAGAACTGAGGTGAAAACAACTTGTTTTTACTGACAGAAATATTCATATTTACTGAAGTGAAATACAATACGGAAAGTGAAAACACAACACAAAGGATTCATCACAGAAATAATTTATATTAAATAAAGCTGTGGAGTGTGTAAACATGGCCTACATGTTGGAGAACGGCAGGTTGGATGGAGTGCAGTAGCTGAACTGGTCCATGGTGTGAGTGAAGATCTCTTGTTGGGCTTTTAATGAGGGAGATCCTCGCCATACAAACTGGAGTTTCTGTATCCAAGAAAAGTAAAAGAATGCTATTAAAACTGTAAAATTCTAACAGAGGACATTGTAGTATTGATGTTCATTTGTCAACGGAGTCTAACACCTTGTTTTTCTGCATGCTGTCTTTGAGGTCATAGTCAATGCGAGAGATGAGGTGAGCATTGAACCCAGCCAGGGCAAACAGGACTGGTGTGGTTGCAGAGGCTCCAAATGGATCAACGTGCCAAGAAAACTGAGGGCGCACCCCAAACGTCTCATACAGGAAGCCATGTCCCTCTGAAACAACAAAAAAGTTCAGAGTTGGTACGTACAGTAAGTTACTAGTGAAAATGAGGATTATCAGGTGCAAAAAAAAAAAAAAAAAGTGTGAAATTACCAGTCATCTGCAAGATCTCGTCATCCAGGTCAGTCACAGCCTCGTCATGCATCACTTGGCCTCCGATGACGAACTCAAATCTACCCTCTTTTACTAGTTGTCGTACCTGGATATACAACAGCAGGTCGTGTCTCATCATATTACAATATGGAAATATAAATTCAATGCAGATCATGTGACTGTCATGTGGCTTTACTTGTTTCTTATGGGAGTCTGATGCCACATCATCCCACCACAGTCGAAAGAATTCCTGCTCCACAGCGATAAACCTGCGATCTTTGACCTTTGACAGCTCCTCTGTCACACTTGTGTACACATTGGCTGCATAGGCATGCATACTCTCCTATGGACAATATATACTCATATTTAGAATTAAATATTACAAATTAAGCCGCTGCAATTTTCACAATGTCTACTTTTCTGGTTTAACATCTTGATAAAAATCTGATGACAGAGACCAACCTGAATTGTGTACACCCAGCCTACATCCATGTGACTGTGAGGAATTACAAATGTTTGAATGGGCTGCTCTTCTCCTGTCACTTCACAACAGCAGCACACAAACGCGACGACGGCTAAAAATATCATTTTCTTGGCCCATAAAAGTTTACAGAGTTTCGACAAACTCTCAAACATTCACCCAGACTTCCTGATCATGTTTTTGTTGTGCTGCAGCATGTGACTCTGACGATTTATCTACTACGGAAGCCCGGGCAGACCAAAGTAGCCTGACTTTGCCACTAATAAAGCGTTGGGTCTGCGACCTTTCACACCGGAAATAATCGTTGTAAACACTCCGCATTTTGGAGGTGAGTGCGCATATTTCTATGCTAAATCATGTCCAAAAACACAAGAATAGCGTTGGTGTTTGGAGGCTTTATAACGGCAGTTGCCGCTGCGTTCTACCCTATTTTTGTCTATCCTCTCTCGCACAAAGAAGAGTACAGTAAGTTGCTAGCAACTTTCATCATTTACACAATCAGTCATGTTGTGTTTGAGTGTAAAAGATTAAGCATGTTTTTGTAAGTTACACATAAATATTTTATTTGGTGAAAAGGACAACCGTGTTAGATAGCTCTTTTTTGGCTAAGTTAATATGACGCTTTCTATTTTAGCTAGCTAACCTCTGTTACAATTACTTAATCAGCTTTATCATTATATTATAACTCAAAGTGGGGGCATATGCCTACATAACAAACATTAAAACATATACAGAAAGATAAAGGTGGGTAAAATACATTTACTTAGAAGCAAACAATACCTTACAAAGTTAAACAACTATTAAAAGTTGAAGTAAGACAGGTGCGGTTTTAAGACCTTTTATTTTAAAGTTTTTTTTTTTTTTTTTTTTTTTTTTTTTTTTTTTTTTTCCCCCGCCTCCCCCGGGAACCCCCAACCCCCCTCCCCCCCTCCCCCCAACTTTTCTTTTTTTTTTTTTTTTCCGGGAAAAACCAAAAAAACAAAACA
>JBAMHW010000005.1:14535108-14550108 GCA_037177495.1 Rhadinocentrus ornatus | reverse complement strand
AAAGAAAAAAACACCTTACAAAGGTAAACAAACATGAAAAGGGGAGGGAAGAAGGGGGTGGTTTTGAGACCTTTTGTTTTAAAGTTTTTTTTTTTTTTTTTTTTTTTTTTTTTTTTTTTTTTACTCAGTATCTACCGGGAGCATGCAAACCATCTTCCTATATTAACTAAAATTGTATTTTGTTTTATTTTTTATAGGAGAAGTCCAAAAAATGAACCGGGCAGGAATCAACCAGGCAGATGTGCAGCCTGTGGGTAAGAGAAGTGTAAACATGTAAACAGAAAGTTGATGTTTTGATGCTACAGGCCAGAGAATAACGCAATACCTAAATACACTGCTTTTAAGCCAGTTTATGCAGCATGAAATTTAATTAAGATCCATTTTGGGATACATTTGGAAAACAATTAAGAGATGGGATGTTTACAGTATTTAATATTTTATTGTAACATTTTTTTTGCATTATAAACAAGTGTGCATAGTTTCTAGAAACTGCAATAGAAATGGCTACTTTGTTTATTTTATTTTGCATAGTGATGTAATTTCTTGGAGTTTACTTAAATGCTTCATATTTCTATGATTTGTACAGATTAAGCTAAAAGATTCTGAAAGTCAATGGGAAATAATAACTTAGACAATTGTTGAAATTATGTCATAAATATCAGAAATACTCTAAAATCTGAAAATGTTTCATCACATTTTGCTAAATAAACACAAAATACAATGATCCAAAATGTACAAAAAAAGAAGATTCTTTACACTGTACAAGTTACTACAACTCTTCTATCTTCTTTTGGAGATACACTCCATTTTAGGAGCAGAGTATGGAGGCGTTTTGATTTTTTTTTTGTTTTGTTTTCAGCTGCAATACAAAGCAACTAAAATATTTACATTGCCATTTTTTCCACTCTGCTGTCATTTGATTTTCACCTGCTTTATATCCCTAGTATATGTACAATAGAAACTAAAAGGTTATGGAGCCTTAAAAGTTTAAAAAATACAAATTCAGATGTTTTCCTTTTTCATGAAACTGGGTTGTGGTTAGTGTTGCTAAATGAACACTTTTTAACGAATTAATATTTTTCTGCATTTACAAGTGTTTTGGTTAATTTTTTTTTTTTTTTTTGTAAGTTCACAACAGCTCCCTCATCTGGACAGGGAACAATACTAAGACTTATCTAACTTTTAAAATTTAGATGTGCTAAAAACAAGCAACAAACTATGCTAAGCCTGTGGTTAAATTTAATAAAAGCCATATTAAAACTAGCTAAAACGCACTATAAACAGAATAAAGAAGAATTAAAATATATTTCTCTCTATCTCTGTCCCTCTCTGATAATCTATCGAATGTTCCTACTCTCCCGCAACTTCTTGGTGCCACTGTGTGTTTATATTGTCGCCGTGCATTGCATGGAGCTTAACGTGATGACATCATCAGCCCGTAACTATGTGGCGTCTTCTTTTTTTTTTCAAACTTTTATTAATTACAAAAGTAGAAAATAGGAAATTGTAGCATAATACATTAATACAATACCAAAAACAGTTAAGACAGAATTCAAAAGGAAAATGGGATTCTTGAAAGGCGAGAGTCTTAGCATTCAGCTAAAACAATCTAGCTGTTATAGTTTTTATTTTAGAGCAGTTTAAACGGAGTTATGCTAATAGCAAACTTCTGGCGGATGCTCCATTTTTAAAGGGTTTAAATACATTTATCTTACAACCTTTTGGAGCAACCAAAATGTTTACCACAGCAAGTGTACACGTAACTGTACCAAACATAAACATCTGCAACAAGCTGGTCATTTCCACATTTATCATTGCTGTTAATGTGCTGCAGCATACTTGACTGCATCAGAGTTTTAGTCCATTGATATTAATATTTGAAAAATAAACTATTTTGCATATATTCCGTTACATATTCAGTTGTTTGACTCAAAATGTGTCAACAAATAATTTTTATTTTACTTACAGAGCACCTGCTGTTTAAAGTATTTTCTTATACCACAACTATGCTTTAATCTGCCTCCCATACTCAGCTAATATGTTAACAATGCTAAACTCTAATATAGTTTCAGAAAATCTGAAAATAGTGATGGCCCATTTCAGTTACTTTAGCATATCACGGTGGTTGCATTCATCTACCTAACACTGTATTTCTTTTCTTGGTCTGAAGGTGTGAAGATATGGTCTGATCCATTTAAGCCAGTGGAAAAATGATGACCATCGACAGCTGATGCTCAGAAATTCTGAACACTGATGCTGATAAAAACTTTTTCATGAAAAATGTATGATGTGTGCTTGCGGTGTGTGTGAGTAAATTGCTTTAAGTGTTTATTTTGATTGTTTCTGATCTCTTTCACCATAAATAAAGTTCAAAGGTTTAAGAATATAAGATCTGTTCTTTGAAGGATTATTAATAGATTGTTTAGAAATGGATTGAAAGTAAGTTGTTTCAATCCATCTGCCAAAATTGTAGCAAGAGTGACATACAGGGCATTCATTGTCCACATGGGGGCGCTACATGTTTGTTGATCAAGAGGACACTGAACAGTATAAGGATTTATATTGGAAAAACTGTACTTTTTAAAGTCTTATTCTGGCATGCAGTCATAAAGTGCAAAAGTTTATTCATAAGACACACTTTCCCACTTTTATTTCAATTAAATTGATGTTAGTCATGAAATTGTTTCAGCAGTAGAAGGACAATGTCAAATAATGTGTGGCAGCATCGTCCTAAATAGAAAAAGTAGAGCCAGAGTTATTCCAAGACACGCTGGTCTGCACTATGATTTCCCTGTCGCAGACATGGAGCTTTATTGGTGCTCGTCTGGTTAACTGGCATGTGACTGCTTGCGTTTTGCCCGCAGGCTGAAAGGACGAGGCAGATCTGGGATCGACTTTTTCAAAACCCACTCGATGTGATCCAGACTCCCTTTACGAGACCACGGGTCCTGTCAAAGAATCAAATTCCAAACTACAATTTTTTGCCTGTACTTTTGTGGTTTCCTGACATTGACCAGCATCCACTTTCAGAGTTTGGTCCATCAAAGTCCTTCTGGAGGAAAGATGGATTAAGAAAGAACTAAAGCATGTGTTTATGATCCTGCAGAGATGGTGCATTTTTAAAGTTGCCTTTAAATCTTTCAGAATCCTTCGTGTAGGCTGTACTTTAGAGATTTTAGGACTGTTCCTGAGGCCCATTGCCAACAGAGCTGACTGCGCAGGCCAGCAATGGCCACTCTCCCTCACAAACCCCCCAATCAACAAGCACCATTGTTTATGAGAGGTTGTTATTGTTGGGCAGTATTCAGAAACTAGAGAAAACTCAAGAGCCCTGGCTCTGCAAAGGCGTCCAAAGTAAAGCGAGCAAGGGGTGGGGGGTGGTTGACGAAAAACGAAAAGCAGAAATTCCTTTCATTCCTCGCTGGTGTTTTCCAGATTCCTCAAGCGACAGCTCCGTGGCTGTGTGAGTGAAGTAAGCAACCAGAGGGGAAATTGAACCGAACGGCGAGAGGAAGAAAACCACATTCTTGAGTGGACGCGTCACCTACACACAGAATAGAAAGACACTCAATCTCTGTTAGTTTGCCGGGCAGTGCGTAACAGGTTGTGCAGCATGACCCTCAGCTTTCTGGCCTTTCTTTAAATCAGTCTTTAAATCACTGTGTCACTGACATTTAATGTCACACACAAGCTCACTCCTCACATATCTCTTTTCTGAAGGGGTCCTCAAGTTGATAGCACGCTTTTGTGGGTTGTGTTGTCTAGTCCTCTTAGTGTGGGTCTTGTTCCATTAAGTGGAATATGTAGACAGACACCCATCTCTATAAAGCATTCAATAGGGTCACAGCACACCATAAACCAACATGAACTCAACAATGCTGCCTCTTCAGCACTTTTACTTCCCTATCATTAACCCATCACACAAATCTCCCCCTGCTATTGAAGAGTGGAGGCATGTCTTCGGTCTCTCATAATGCTTTAAGCCAGACTAATTGGTCAAGCTTTTTTTTTTAGCTAATTGCCATGGGAACAAGGGTCTACAGGCAGGCTACATGGTTTCTGAAACAGCAGAGATCTTTCAGGGAGAATTGGGATCATATGTGAAATATGTCACCTCAAATTTGGAGGGAGAAAGCTCTTTTCATGGCACAATAAAGACCGACAACTGTAGCATCCATTTCTGTTTGTCTAGGTGTTACAGTTTAGGAGCTTTTGTTTCCTGAGTAGATTTATTTTGCTCTCCAAGATCTCAGAGGCAGTTTTTTCAAGGACCACTACTGCTCCCTTTTAAATTTATTAAACATAAATTAAAGTCATGTTTACAGTTAGTCACAGTATGCAATGCTATTATGAAGGGAAACACCTATTAACTTTAATAACGTTTAAAATTTATTCAACAATCCATTTATTTAAAAAAATTATTAGCGTTAGTTAATTAGTTAATTAATTAATTAATTAGATAATTTTTGAGGTGATTCTGAGTGTTGAATTGAGTTTTCCCACATTTAAATAAATTATAGAACTTTTTGACATTATGTAAATGGTTATTAGCATCTCACAGCTGCTCTTGAAAGAAGTTGTGCCAATAATGGCCTGTCATGACATCTAGAGGGAAAAGTTGCAGATTGCAACTAACTGAGACGCTTTTCTTCACACATTGGACCTCTGATGAGGCGGCATGGCACAGTGGGTAGAGTGGTTGTGGTTGTCCTGTAGCCCAAAGGTTTCCGGTTCAATCCCAGCCTGGAAAGCTCATATCAAGGTGTCCCTAGGCAAGAAATCTTACCCCCAATTGCTCCTGATGGGTTGTGGTTGAGTGCCTTGCACGGCAGCTTCTGCCATCAGTGCGTGAATGTGATGCAAACATGACAAGAGTTTGGTTGAGCTTTCACACCTCCCCAAACAAACCAGACTTAATGAGCAAACTAGGGTTCAAATTAAGAAGGGAAATGTGAATGTACCTTAAAGCATTAGGACCCATGAAAACAGCACTCCATCAATCTAGATTGGCTGTTTTAATAACGTCAAAATTGTGATGGCTTGAAAAGAAAACATTAAAAGTGATATAAAGCATACATCTCTTCATTCTACACATCATCATCATCATCATCCACAGTAACAGAACTGGTAGAAATGTAGATGGATAGAATACACAGATTCTGGTTTGTCGTTCTTGCAGCAGCTAATGTTACCTCTGGCTTTAGCCTCAGGCAGGGATAAGGAGCACACCTGAGAGATTTCATAAGCTCTGGTAAACCTCCAGATTTTAAACTCAGTCAACTGACCCATCTAAAGTAAACTTAAATCACATAAAAGACGTGTTTTCTGCACAATTCTCCTTCATACACAAGTGCTTGGTTCCAACATGGAGTTGGAAAGCTGAGATTCTTAGAATTCTATTGAGAAGCATCATTCATTGCCAACAACAAAATAAAATTCAGACAATGGAGACACTTCACTTAAAACACCTCCTGGTAAAGCACTGATATGCATTTTTCCCAAATAAACTGTCTTTTTATTTGACAAAAGACACAATAATCGAGTTCAGTGATAAAACTGAAACTGAAACTCTCACAGATTGCTATTGCATCATCATGTAGCCGGAACCTGGGTCTCCTTTTCACGTATCCTCCTTTGTAATTCTGCATAAAGTTTCCTGTAAACCAGTACCACCAGATGAACCCACAGTGGTTAGCTTTTGGACGACAATTGTCATGAGCTTGAAAGAGCTGTTATGTTGTGTCTAGATGCTTTAACAGACACCAAGAATTTCTGTAGAGCATCAAGACATCGCTTTTAAAAACACTAAATCTTTTTTCTTTGTGCTACTGTTGGGTAGGACATCAGGCTGTGGACTGATTGTGTTTTCTGTATAATAGTTCACAGTGGGAATCAGCTAGAAGCATTTGTTTACAAAATCATTTTGACATGGACTTGAATATTTTTTAGTGTCTCCCTTTAACACAGTAATTCTCACTGTTTGGAAAAAAAGTAAATAATGTTATTCTCTAAATGGGACCTGAATAAAGCTTTTACTCCAAGTGGTTGTAGAATAGCTTTCAATTTACTTTGAGTATGTCAGGGACAGGCTTATTTTCCAAAAATGCAGTTTATTAGCATTACATGCTCAAGAATGAAAAAGACATTACAACTTGAAACCAAATTCAGCACACACACAAAATAAGCAGAGTGAACATTTGACATCTCAAATACACTGCTTGGCCTTGTAAAACATCGTACCGGAGCGCTGTCCGCATTCTTGGATCAGCAGGCGCACGGCTGTGGAAACAGATAGTACAAGTCTGAAGCAATGTCTAGGAAAAAAGGCACCGGCCAGGCTCGCAGCAGGCGGGCAAGGCGAGTGGCCCTGCCGACAGCGTGGTCTGGAGCGAGCTGGCGCTACAGTGAGTGTGTGCATGAGTGTGTGTGCATGTGTCATTCAAGAAAGGAAGGAAAGAAGTTCAGCTATGCATGCAGTATGCACTGGAGACTAAACTGTGGTTGCTGGAACTTCAAACATTGTGTATTCTTTTGTATTATGTTCATTTTTGCCTGAAGCAGGACCACAAATAGTTAATTATGGTTTGTTTTAGGTTGCATCTCTATTTCCTGGTCATAAAGGCATTGCAGTTCATTGGTGTGATGTGACATGGGTGTGCAAGTGGAGTTAATCATAAGGGACCGATGATGCAATAATGGTTTGCCTACTTCTGTTAGGTGGTGTCATTATGACTTGTACATTAATGACAGGCTGTTAACTGTTAAGAATCTCAACAAACATTTGTAATTGAGAATTATGTGATCATTATTGTTGCAATATTTAAAACAGAAATCAATATAGTTCTTTTCTCATCTTCTCCCAATGTATTGTTTTTATTCTTTGAGTGCCTTCCTTTCTAGTTTCTGTGATTCTGTGTTACAACTATTCTGATAACCCCACACAACCCCACAAGGATCCGCTGCAGAAGCCCCGGTGTTTTGCTATATATACACAATCATCGCTGCCATGTTCCTGAATATGATGCAGCATTTATATAGCATCATCTTACTGATTTCCTACGTGCATAATAATATTTGCACCCAAACTGTTGGAGGATGTAAATGTCATAAAAACCACAAAAGTTAAATGGCCAAAATACTTAAGAAACAGTGAAGTGATTTGATTCAAATAACGTTTTTGTAATGAATAATTAAGTATAAGTGTTTGTGCAGCAGTGATTAAAGCCACACATTGCAGGGTCACGTACACCGACTGCTCTCATAAATGTTTGTTACCACTTTAGCTGTGGTAATAACTTTCTTTTATTTTAAAATCAATACTCTATCTAAGTTCTTACTCTTATTTACACGTTCTTATTTTCATACGCCATATCCTTTTCCTGGTCTGTGCACCTGCCTGACCATCAAAAATGTTCTAGCATGACCTACTCAGTGCAATACCGATGAGCACTTTTTTATGCCACATGTGATTGGGTTTGTAGCAGCAATTTCTGTCGTGGCTAGGCTTAAGTCATTAGCACCACTATTTTGGAGGTATGCAAAAGATCTACCACAAAGTAAAACTTACTTTAGTCCTGAGTTCACTGTTTTGGTTAAACAGTAAAATTACACTTGCAGTCATACTAAAGACTAGAATACTTTCATTGTGTGAGCTTGTGTATTATTTTTTATTATATGTGTTCATAAAGCATTACCATTCAATTTGGGCAAATGAACAAACACCACAAAAACACACAAAGCCATGTTCTAATAAACAATTCTCATGGCTGAACTCAATGGGGTCCTCCTTCATGGTTCTTCAGGCAGTGAGTGTGATTAAGCAACACTTCAGAGTGAGGTAAGTAGGAAATTTTAAAATGTCGCTGAAAGGGTGCCAAAAGCCGGTCGGTCTCCTGGCTGCAGTCCACATATAGATCTGTAAAGGAAATGTTTAAGCAATTAGCTGGAGTTGAAGGTTGGAAAAAGGAATTTAATATTTCCTGTATTTTTTTTTTTATATATATATAATTTCTTCTTTCAATGGAGAGGAAAATCTTTCTTATGGACAGACCTCACCATGCAGGCCACATTGTGCTCATTTAATGTGCTGCCCTATGTTCCACTCATTCTGTGGCAGTTAAATACTAAAAACCACAATTACCTTTAATTTAAAACCATCTGATTAATGAACAACCACACGCACACACTGATCGAGAAATCTTTGTCACCCATCCTAAACACACACCATTACAGCATCACAGTCTGAGCATGTGCATGGCTCGGCCTTCAATCATTGTGTATAACAGGTTTTCATTTAACAGTTCCATCATAATCCTCAGAATTTCTTACGCACGGCACAAGTACCACAGAGCAATTGTTGATTTAGGCAGGGTTACTGAAGAAGAAGGCTAAAGCTGTCAGCAATCGTGCTGTTTTTCTAAATCTTAAACAAAAAAAAGGCAAAGAAAGAGTGGAAGGAGAGGGAATATGACTCATAAGCCAATTTAGGGTGACCAATTAACCTAACATGCATGTCTTTGGACAGTGGGAGGAAGCCATAGAACCCGGAGAGAACCCACACATACACAGGGAGAGAATCCACCCAAAACTTTTTATCTTCCAAATATGAGGCCGGAGGTGTTAATCTTCCACACCTTTAGCATCACAGACAGCTGCCTCTGATATTTTTCATGTGTGGTTCATTCCCTGTCCACTAAATGTGAAGAGCTTGTCCTGCTATGCTGCCATAGGTTGTGCGCTGTGGTCATGTGACTGCAAAGTTATGTTTCATTGGTGAAAACGTGGCAAGGGCAACGACTCCATAAAAAGGTGAATTTGAGTAAAACACTAGACTTTCATGTGAAGTAGGGGGCCACAAAATATCATCCCACAGGCCTTAATTGGCCCACGGGCCACAAGTTTGAGACCCATTATAAGCATCATTATACGGAAACAGCTTAGCTAGCTGGTACAAATTTAAAGTTAAACAGCACTTTTTAATTTTGGAACATCATGCGTCTACACGAGAAACTCTTTTCTTCCATCTCTTTTCTAAACTTTCTCAAAGCCGCTCCAGAGTGCTTGGACAAGTTGTTCGTGTCTGTCAATATAATCCTCTACCTGAGATGCTCCCCTCCATAACCTGCCCCTCCCCTCCCTCCTGGCACTTGGAATGGGACAAGTTCTGGCCAGGTCAATCAAACAACAAGGGTTGGAGGGGTATTGTAATATTTTCCTGTTTCTATTCACCTTTTATTTTCAAGACAGAGCACAAGGAAAGGTCGCCAGAGCTCTCTCTTGCTTTTTGCTATTATTTTTTCTGTTTTTCTTTTTTCTTCTTTTTGACCCACGGTGGCCCCCCTCCAGCATGCGGCACCCTAGGTGGCCGCCTATCTGGCCTTTGCCAAGGGCCGGCTCTGCTTGACACATACATTTGTCAAATTGGCTCTGCAGCCCATCAAAGCCATTGGTAACATTTAAGGTGGAAAAAAGCTTTTAAACTGCTTTCTTGTACTCAGTAGGGCAGTTTTCATTCATATTTCCTGGCACAGCGCTTTAACTCCCCCTCGGCTTGAGAGCTGTATCAAAATAAGCAGTTAAACTCTGAAACAGCTTTAAAAATTATATCGTGAACAATACAAAAGGTATGCAGTTTCACAGAGCTCTTTAACAGCTTTTAATGCAATCAAGATGGATAAACTGTGCAATATTTTGAACTAATATAATATGTTAAGTCTTGTTTTGGACTTTTTTTTAGACTCTGCATTGACTGGCTCACATTGTTTAAAATATTCACAGTACCCTGCTATTTCCATTCAGCTCCATGAGCTGTATGTTGTTATTAGTGGCATTCACGCAAATATAATTAATTTAATAAGTTAAACTGCTGTCCTGTGGCACACCAGCTGCTGTATAGTACGATATAGTTCTGTAAAACATCCAAAGCTTTGCATGGTGAGTCATTTTCAGAGTGTATGTTTTATTTTAGAGTAAGTGGCGTGTGGTTGAGCAGACAAGATGTGCCTCCGTGTTCCCCATGGGTTTTCATTAGGGTCTTGTGGATGACAACAGAATATATGACTTGGCTCTGCACGGGAATTCTGGGAAAGTCGTGGAATTTTGGATGCCTTGACGGAACACAGGCTGTCTGCTCTTGGCTGTGTCCCCACCAGGCAGCAGGAGGAGAAGGAGAAGAAGGAGGAGGAGGAGGAGGCGTAGTGCTGCAAAGTGCGTTTGTGGTGGGCTTTCAGGACATCCTGAGAGAGCTGACCCAGGACAATGACAGGTTTTAAAGCACAGCACCAAGTGGGCAGCCTCACATCTGGCAAATGTCAAACAAAAGTCAGCATCACTTGAGTGCAAGAGCAGATTCAATGAAACCGGATCGAGCTGATGATTAGTAAGACTAGTAATCTGTGTTTCTGGGTGGGGGAGGGGATCTACTGTATCTGTTTAATGGATTTACCCTCTTCATAGAGTAAAATTCATAATAATAATAATCAGAAGGAAAATCTGTAAGAAATCACTCAGTTGCTTCTTTTTTTGGAATTAATGTGTTTGTGGGTTTGAGGGTTCAGTAAAAAAGAGTGTGTGGTGTTCTGTGTGTGTGCAAATAAATCCGTTAATGTCACATTTTGCTGTTGTAGATATAAAAATAGATATAAAAATACGCAAACACCTGTATCTGTAGCACCTTAATTGTGTTGTGTTTATGTTATGCATCTTTGCTATTGATGTGAGATTTTGGAAGTAAGAGTAAAGCCCCACAGAAATAAAAATATATGATCTGACTTTGGCTTAGAACAATACTCGGACGGCTTTGCAGATCTGCTGCTGATTTGCCCTCATAGCCCACAAGAAGACCTCAGGCTTGACTTAGACCTGCTTTGCAAGACACGTGACTTGATTTGGACTTAAAAATTTGTAAGTACCTGATATTTATGATCGCAACACAAAGTTATTAGATGGATATTTTGCTTCTGGAAAGAGTTAGCCACGTGCAGGTTGGATGTGATCATCTCCTTGTACAAGTCTTTATTTTTTCTTTTCTGTAATAAACTTTGTCAAATTTCTCTCATCCAGACTCTTGATAATTAAACTTTTTTTTACTGAACAGGAAATCATGTCCTTATCTGTACCGCTTATTCCATGACGGGTCGCGGGGTAACCTGGAGCCCATCCCAGCATTGTTTCAGGTGAGAGGCAGGGTACACCCTGGACAGGTCACCAGTCCATCACAGGGCCAACATAGATAGAGACAAACAACCATTCACAGATTCCTAGGGAGAATTTGGAGTCACCAATTAACCTAACATGTATGTCTTTGGACGGTGGGAGAAAGCCGGAGAACCCACACATACACAGGGAGAACATGCAAACTCCACACAGAAAGGCAACCAGCCCCCCACATTCGAACCAGCAACCTTCTTGCTGTGAGGCTGCGGTGCTAACCAGCACACCACCGTGCAGCCTGAAATCAGGATAAAGTCATGCATTATTTCCTCAAAATCAACCTTGAGTTCTCTCATCAAGTGATCCTCCAAAAGCCTCATAAAATTATTTTCATTTAGTTAAATTAATATAGATTCATTTATAGATAAATTTATGGAGAGGACATTTTTCATGTCTGAGGCTTTTACTTCTCCTTTATGGTTTTAAATGACCAACTTTCACAGTGTTATCTATGTTGCAGCTTCCATGAAATAACACAGTCATAAAGTCATAAAGGTGAACTGTCTTAGTCACTTTCTGTTGTAGTTTCACCATCACAAACATCTCAGCTGAGTCCAAGTGTGGTTCAATTCGCTTAACACCATATTTTCTTTTCCTATTTCCTTACTAATTCCCCTAACCATTCTTCATTTCCAGTTTTCCAGTGGAGTCAAGGAAAGTTATTAGGAAAACATTAGGTTATTGGGCTTTCTCACTTGATGTGGACAAGCTCTTTAAGTTTTCAGCCAATTTCAGACTGGTTGTTACAAGCCTTGACATTAATTGTTACTAATGACTCAGCATCAAATTGATCTTTAGAACCTTGCATTCATTTAGTGACTTGTTTGTCTTGATTGACTTGATACTTGTCTTTGACTTGTCTCAAATGACTTTTGGCTTACAAAACCTGAGACCTTATCTCAGATGACTAGAGGCTTGTACACAACACTTGCTGTTAGAGGTGAGACCGGACTATTCTCAAAGTAAATTTGTCCATAATGACTTACTGTAAGTGTTAGTTCCAAATTGATTGTGATTAAAAACATTTAGGAGTTCATTTGAACTATTCTTAAAGGAGCTGCAGAGGAAAGCTTCATAAATTTTTATCTAAGACTGTGGAAATCCTATTATTGTATCCACTGAACTGCTTTAAAGCCTTGGAAAGGATTTTCTTTCCACAACTGCTAAAGAACTTCATTATTTCCTTCATTTATTTGCCTTTACGTGCAATGGAGGGTCAAAAATAAACCTTGGTCATGTCATGAGCATAACCCTAAACCCAACCACAGGATTAAATAGCACCCATATGTTCTGATGTCAGTAGGAAATTTGCTAAAACGATTGAGTTGAATGCTTAAACCTCATCCTTGTGTTTTGTCCAAAGGGTGTACTTTTGCTATTCAATGACATCCACAGAAGAAAGCTACCTTGAGATGAAAGTAGAATTTCATCCCACCTGAGCTACAAATGATATCTCCCTTTGGGCTATGAGCTTACTTGTGGTCTCCCCTCTCCCTGCTACCTGCTCTCCTCATTCATCCATCCCTCTGTTTAAGCTCCATTCAGAGGAAGAAACAAACCACATGTTTCAGGGAAGAATCCTAAATGGGCAGCATCCCAGACCAAAGTACCTCCAGCTCTCCTGCCCCCTGGCATCTCTTAGTTCTACCCTGTCATTAAGGACATGGAAGGATGATATGTTTTGGAACACAGCCCTTTATCAGAGCAGGATGGTTGCAGCAAAAGGGGGGTAACAGGGGAATGATGTAATCTCAGGTCGATGCTGGAATTGGGTCGGGACCTGTGGTGCCGGTATCGATGTCTTTGGGTATTTCTGTAGGAAAAGACAGAGAGTGTTTCTTTGTGGATGGAGAAGGGATGATGAACTAGACTGTGTGTAATTTAGTACGTGTGTGTATGATCTGTATCTGGATAAGTAAACATAACGTGTGTTTTTTTTGTTTCATGTTGCGGGTATGAAGGTGGGTGCACGAAACTTACAGTATATGTGTGGGTTTGCTAGTCTATGTGTGCAGATGCGTGTGGTTGGAAAAGTATAGGCTGTTTTATGTCGCATTTGCTCTTTGTTTCAGTGTTTCTTTAGTGGGTAGATGGTTGAATGAATCATTCGGACAGAGGCTGAGGTATCAGAAAGAGTGGTTTGGCTTAGGGGGAGAAGGAGGAGACAAGAGAGAAGGAAAACCAACTTGTACTTGTGGTTTCTGGATTCCTAATGCATACTACTGCACAGTGATGTCTGTCTCCCTCTGGCTACCTACAGTGTGTAGTGTGGAACACATCACACACCACAGACATCACAGACTGGAACTAATTATCCACAGCATTTCAGTGCAATTGGCTAGCTTTGTTTAGTTTATTAAACCTAGCTTACTATATAAGTCCACTCATGTGTCACATGTTAGTCTTACATTATTTTATATAAAAAATAGATAAATAGAAAGAAACAACTGTTCAGTCATATGAAGATCCAAAATCTGAACAGAGGGAAACAAAATTAAAGAGGCATAAAGCAAGATTTTTTTTTCCAACCAAGTTTGACTTAACTTAGTCAAACCTGCTTAACAGGCCTGTTCACAAAACATGCCACAAATATTTGCATTTGAGTGTCTTTCTGAAAATTTTAGCCCTTGTAACTTAGTAGTTAACAAGCTAAATGCTAATGTGGTAGCCAGTTGGCTAGCACAGGACATCTATAACAGGTGTCACTCTTTCTAATAAGATTTTTTTTTAGTTAATATGCGTTATATTTGTAAGACTTCTCTGGAGCCTGGACAGCTCAGTCTCACCAGAGAACATTTAAAAGGTAAATTTTTCTGCATATACAAAACATAGTTATGTAACTGTTTTGTAAACTGTGAATGGTATTCAGAGGGCAGGGTCAAAGTCACATTAAGGGAAACAATGCATGATAACTAGACTGTGTAACCGGTAAAAGTGGAGATTTTTACATCTTTGTTACTTTAAATTTGTGACATTTAAAACTATGTACATGAATTTGAACCCTGCTGCATACTTAAACACAAAGTAACTCCAAGCGTGCATGAATTTGAAAAAGTAACTTTGTTTTAATTCTGAAACACAAAAACACAAGCACTGTCCACTGCAGGGTATTAGGGTTTACTAAAAGAAACATGCACATGTTGCATGAACCCTGTTCCACTTCTATGGATAGTACAGTTAATTTGAATGTTATAAACGCTCATTTACACTCTGTTGCAGGGCCAAATAATTGCACTCTGAGCACTTGAAAACTTGAGGTGTCAATTGTAAGTGAACCCTGGTACAGTTTGCATACAGTGTGAACGCAAGAATGCTATTCAGTGAACCAAAGGGAGGAAGTGACATTGAACTCCTCACCTTAACACCAAGTCAAACAGAAACCCCAGCACAGCATAAATTTGATGTTGGAAACTCCAAACTTTTCTCGCAAGGACAAGCTGCAGAGAAAGGATTTCTGTTTTTGGTACTGGCAATGAGTCGGGTTATCTTCTTCCTTCTGCGTTTTGTTTTATTTTTGGTCAGTGGTTGTTACGGGCAATAACGCCCCAGATGAGCAGTTGAAACTGCAGGAAGTTGTCCAGGCAGTGTGAGTAAAGTGTAGTGTCTAAGCCAGCATAGAAGGCCAGATTAAACCTGGAATGCAAATTGGTGCAGTCATGTCAAAGAAGACATCATATATTCTAATTTTTATTTTTATTGGTGAAGGCAGCTCTGATGTCTTCAGAACATCTCAAGCAACACCAGTTGGCCAGAGCTGCTTTCCTGGGTTAAAGGCAAAAGACCATTAAA
>JBAMHW010000005.1:14489329-14520245 GCA_037177495.1 Rhadinocentrus ornatus | reverse complement strand
GGCAGCCTCCAGTTGGGTGCGCTGCCACCTATGTATTTATAAACATCTAATTCTAAGCTACGAGAACACTTTCATTTGGATGTGATTGTGATTAGACTTAAATACATATTTATGAGAGCAATTCTTGATTTTTGCTAACAAAAAAGCTACACACTGTACCTTTAAGAATGGTTTCTTGACAATCGACTTTCCATGGAGAACATTTCTAATGAGGCTTTGGTCCAAAGTACGTGGATCAACTGAAGGGTCAGTTCTTAAAAACACACTGCACCTCATGCTGAGGAACATCAGTTAATAGATCTTCTTAAATATGTTTGTTGGTGTAAAACACTATTTTACGTCTGTCCATTATGTATCTTTACAGACATTGCTTTCTCTTTTTTAAAGGATAGAATAAATTATTCTTAATGATACTACTATTATTATATATATATATATAATTTTACTTATAGTTATCAGCCTAACTGACAACACAAACTATGCTGTTTTTGCTGCAGCTCCATATTGTCTTACTATACTGGATGATGAATGGGACAACAGCCTGCCACGCGTACATGTAAGTATGTAATTTTGGTAGGGTAAGAGGCTTGGGTGAGGGTGGGGAAGGCGAGGGGATGCACAAGCTGCAAACTAACAAATGAACGCCAAGCTCAAATCCAACCGCAGGTCGGCGAGAATGAGCTCAGGGACTACCGTGGTGTGGCTCTTTTGTAATGTATATCAAGTTCACCAAGGGCCTTTTCATCTGACAGGCCATTGTTAAGCACTCCCCTCTTAACCCCACCCACCCGACACGGGAGCAGGTTGGCTTGCAATTGTTTTATGGAAATGCACGCGGGCCTGGCCGGGTGTCTGTCAGGCGAGGACAGGAAAGGAGGGGGGATTCTGTGTCAGTGTGTGTGTGTTTGTGTGTGTGTTTGTGAGTGTGCGTAGGTGGATGGGTTGGTGGGGGTGGATGTGGATGTGACGCCGACCCCAGCAAATGCCCCTGACCCTGAGCAGATGGCGAGGCAGGGTCTCTCCACTGAGCCAGAATTAATAGCGTGTGCCATGTCACATTGTCTGAGACAGGCCTGACTACCCACCCCCCCCCCACCCCCCACTAATATCCTGATTTTTGTACTGCCCCACCTTCACCCTCAGCCTGTCATTTCTTTTTCCCCTCATCTTTCTTCTATCTCTTCTACACCTCTCTTTTTATGCTTATCCCTCATTTTTAAGTCTCTCTTTCTCTTTATCTTGGTCTTTTTTTATATATATATACCTTTAATACACTACCCCATCCTCTTACACTCCATATTACCCCCACTATATCCACAACTTCAAGCTTCCTTCAGAGTGCTTACTCTTCCACGGACTCGTTTGCTCATTCATTCGCTTATTCATTTATTCACATGCACCTTATTCATCCACCCTTTTAACAGCAACTCATTCACAGGTTTGCCCACTCGCCGAGGCTTTATCGGAGGACAATTAAGGCACCTGCGTTTCAAAAGCTCTCCCGCTGAATGGCTGCCACCCCATTTCCTCACCCGTCTGTTCACACCACTACTACTGTTCACTCGCTTGCTTGTCCGAACATCCGGCCTCGCTCACTTGCTCATGGACACCCCTTGCCTATCACATGCTGTCATTCAGTCATGCCAAATAAATGCAGACAGAAGATCTTTTTCTTTTGGGATTGGGCGAAAATACATACAAGACATCCAAATCTCTTCCAACTGGACAAAAAGAAAATATTGAATGGATGCAAGTAGAAGATTTTTATCGATTCCAGCTCCCATTGACAGTCAGTGTAATTACATGAACAATTGAGTTTAACTACAGTTAGAGTTGGACCCAGTCATTTAATTAGACCACTGTCCTTGTCCCAGAATGCATGCACTGTGTTTTGGGTTACTCACCAAAGTAAACCTGACACCGTGACATTGTGAACTGTATGAGAAGATGTTCAAGACATTTTGGCACTTTTGACTTTCTCTGCAAGAGATCATTGTACATGTAAAAATAGCCAAATTCACTTAACAGATATTGTCTTTACAATATTTGAATACCAATTTTTTCTTAAGGGATGCTTTTCTGCCACAATTTATCATGCATTTAACCATCTAACTAAAGAAATTGTGAAATATGTTAATCGGAACAGCTGTATTGGGAATCATTGGGCCTGTATTAATACACACTTATGACTCACTATTTAGCATACTGTTAGAACTTTGATGCATGTGTAGACACTTTCTCTCATTTTAGTCTAATTAAGTGTACATGCAGGAATCGTTCAGTCGCTATCCACATTATCTGGGTGTATTAATCCAATTTGAAGTGGATTTTCTAAGTTTGCAGTTCTCTTAAATTTCTTAGTATTTCAATTAGTGCCCGATAAAGGGCCCAGTTTTAGTTATACTAACACTATATATATATATATATTTTTTTTTTTTTTCTTTCTTACCAGTGTTGTGTAAATGAGGTCAGTAATGTGAGTTAAACCTTGGGTGGAAACACATTTGTTCGTTGTGCTGCACTTTTTGCTATATTAACTAATTAAATTAAACATATTTAATTCAATTTATTTTATTCACATATACAGGCTAACAACTATAATGTCATAATAATTTAGGTTCTGAAACGGACAGCTCCAGCCTGCAGGTTAAAAGAGACGCAGTTGATTAACAGTCTGCAGCTAGCAGCTTATGTTAATGTCTAGCTGACTGGCCTCACTTCAGCAGTACACTAAAAAATAATTGAGCTTTTCTTAGAAACAAGCTTACTGACTCTCACTATCACCCCATGTTTTTCAGTTTTGCTAGCAGAAGTGGACTTAAATGAGTGGGACACAGGTGGTGGTGATAAGGTCCAAGCTGTCTTTTGATAATAAACAAAAATTGAGATGTTGCAGCAGCAGGAAAACCGTTGTGGTTGCCAATTAGTTCGTAAGTGGTCTGCATGGGTAATTCAGACATGTTATGTAAGATTCTGAACCATAAAAAGGAAAAACTCAATCTTAAATGGAATGTGAATTGCACAGGGATAAGTTAAAAAAAGATTACAAAACATAACCCATCAGTCACTGCTGCTCTTTAGCTTGGATAACTGAAATGTAAAAGCCAGATAGCGAGCAAGGTAGCTAGACAGCTAATCATATCACAATTGATGTAAGACATTACCTCAAAACACTTTTTTTTTTTGGAAAACAAGTGATAGCATTATTAAAATTAGCCAATTAGCAAGCTAAGTTTGGTTCAGTTTAGTGCTAATACTAGCATTATGCTAAAATGACCAAAGCTGCAGTAACAGTATCTCCGGTTATTGGGTGACCAATGTAATGTATTAAGGAAAATATCCTTAGATGACACATCCCGAGCAGAAAGCAGGGAGTAAGGAATCCAATATATGTACACAGAGAAAAAGTACACAGCTATTGTTATTAGCTTTCAGACATGTAAGCTGGTGTGGAAGCAACAGAACCTGGATATGTTTCCCATATTTTATGAGTGCAATAAGGGCTGCTTCTAGAAATGGGAAGAATTTAATTGCCCTGTGTTAGCAGTTAAAGAAAGGGGGAAAAGGATAACAAAAAGGTCAGGGCCTTTGACAAAATGGAAGTATCTTAATGCTTTGCGACTAAGCATGGGTTGGGTTAGCACTGTCGCCTCAGAGGAAGAATGTGGAGGGCAGGGGGCCGTCCGGGGCCTCTCTGTGTGGATTGTGGATGTTCTCCCTGTGCTTACTTAAATTCCTCTGGCTGTGATAGCTTTTTTCCTATCGTCTTGATATGAGCTAAATTAATTGATCGCTTTCTGTATGTGTTGACCAGGAACCAGTCTGTAATAACAAGGAGTTCTTCATATAGTAATATTTTAATATTCTATATTATTAATCACAGCTGGAAAATTCTTTCTTTGCATTTAACCCATCTAAGTAACCCAGGACAGGTTCCGGAGCCCGGGGAGCACTTTGGGGTTTAGGGCCTTGTTCAGGGGCCCAGTGGTTTACCTCAGTTGCCAGCCCCGGAACTTGAACCCATGTTCTCCAGACTTAAGACCACCACTATAACTCCAAGATTTTTTATTTTTTTTTTAAATTGCAGACCCAAACTACAACCCAATTTTTAGCCCATATTGGCAGCCATGCATGTAGCCAAGCCTTGACTAAAAATCTCATCATGCCTTGTTTGAGTGCAGGTGTCCATTATCTGGTCTGTGGGTCCGGAAACATCACAAACACACGCAGGGCCTCCCCCCTCTTCTCCCCTGGAGCGGCAGGGCGGCTGCCAGGAGCAGGACAGAGGGTCAGGGGTATGTTCACCCCTCCTGATGTGCCCCCACCTTCCAAATCCTAATCACCAGTCCTCTTCCTGCCCCTCGCTAACCCCCACCTCCCATGTCTCTATTGGCCCACAGACAGATAGCCAGTGAGGAGGAGTGGGGAGGAGGGCGCAGAGGGTCATGGCCTCTGTGGTGCAGCCACTTGGCCAGAGAGTGTTTTGCGAATGTTTGCATGCTCCATGTGTGGGCGTGTGTGGGTCTATCTTGTACTGTATCAGCTCTGCTCTTCTTGTGTGTCACAGAAAGTTTTCTTAGTTTTTTGAGGAATACAGCTGCTACAAAGTGTTTTTTTGGAGCGGGTGTGGATGTTAATCTGTATGTGTGTTCTTGTTGAGAAAGAAAGAGACAGTGTGGGCGTTAAAGAGGCAAAGGTCAAGGTTTGAGAGGTTCATTTGGCTGAAGCTTGCTCCCTCTAAACCCCCAGCAGCCAAATATGCTGCGGTTACCACAGTAAGGCTGTCTATCTAAACACCATCTTCCAAACAACTGCAATGGCAGCCTACATTTTTTTTAAGTCACGTAAATATACAATGCATCAGATTTTATAAGTTCATGAGTGCAGGAGAACGAGGAAAACTGAGACAGTATCATTAGTTTAAAAATCATAGAAGCAAATTCTTATTTTTCATTTTACCAAAGCAAGTTCACAAAAATGTCTTTCCTTGCGGTTTGGGACTAGCAGAGCAAAGCGCTTTGTACCCACAAATAACTGTCCATCAATCTTTTTGTCATGATATAATACAGCCTGTCGTTCGCTGTTGTTATAAAAACATTAAAATTCTGCATTGTAATCTTATCATGCTGCTTCTGCTATAAGCCTTCACCACGGTTTGGCTTCAGAAATCTTAACTAACAAGGAAGCCATGCCAAGCTAAATGAGTTATGCTCTTAGTTTACTTAATGTGAATTTCCTAGGAGCATTTGCACAAAGTGAAGAGCTTTACTTTTGTTGGAAACTTTCTTTGTTATGACATTTTTTAACCTGTTCCTGATTAGTCTCTTAAGGATTTGAATTTTGGACATGCTTTTGCTATTTTCTGGTAAAAAAACGTATGAAAACACTGGCCTTTGGCATGGCAGATCACAATGCTGAACATTAAAGACTCAAAAGATTATGTTTCAGCCACATCATAACAACAGACAATATAAATTGGGTTTAGTTTAGAGGATTCCTTATAGCCTCCATAATTCCTGCTTTTGATATACAGTAAACACATGCAAAAGAGGTAAGAAAAGAAATGTGTTTTGGTACTGCACGCATCAATTCAAGTTGTCTGAGTTAAAACATATACATGTCACATCCAAGAACATGAAAAAGACAGAAATATACATTAATTTAAGGAAGTGCTACAGAAGTGCAAGTGTTTGGATGCATCACAGCTGAGTAATCAAAGAAAGTGCAGATGAAGAGGGAAAATGCAAGTCCCTGCAGCAGGCATTGCCTCACTCACAGTGAATTCTGATCATGTGAGATATGTGACTATTATTTCAGAGCTTATTCATCCATGAAGGGTCTGACGATGTATGTTTATTACAACACAGTCCAAAAAAAAAAGGAAACAGGGGGGTGGGAAGGCATACCTTTGAGTTTCTGTGGCTGTTTTCTCCATTCTTAACAGCACCTTGAGATGCTATTCGGCAGTCCCCGTGGTAGTTATGAAAAACATTGGAGAGCACAACACATTTTTTGTTCTCAGCAACATCCTCCCCACTGGATTGAGAACAGGAACCAGCAAACTCTAAAGAAGCCTGTTTGGCTGTTCTTACAATTTCCCTGTGCTGACGTTTTAGAGCGACTGAACTTTCAGATTTGACTTTATATTTAATCTGATTCTGTTTTTAAAAAACTGTTTTCCCCAACAGTGAAAGAACAGGAATATTATTCTTAATACTGTAAATGGCAGGGATCTCAAACTCCAGCCACTGTTCCGCAGGTGTTAGATGCTTCCCAACTCCAACGCACCTGATTCAAATTTATGGATCCAACAGCCTATTGTCAAGTTCTGCAGAAAGATACATTAATTTGATTATTAGCTAGGCTAACCATGACCTAACTTTGAAATGAATAGTTCCAGATTCCCATAAATATGCTCAACATTTTTTTGCCAAGATTTAGATGAGAAAACTAAAGCTGAATTTAAGTTGATCAAGATAAATTTGCCACTTGTAAGGCAACTCAATAGAGAGACTGAAAATGAGATAAAAATAGATTAGCGGTAGAAAATGGATGGATGGATGGATAGATGGATGGATGGATGGATGGATGGATGGATGGATGGATGGAGAAAACAAAGAACTGCTCCTTATCTTGCTCCATTGTTATAACCCATTCTTATGACACTTTAGAGTAAGCAATTTAAACAGCCAAAGCCTTAAATAGCCAAAACCTCCTTTATGTCTTATTCAGGCTGCCATAGAAGTCCATCAACAGTATTCTTTGGAACAGTATGTCATTATAAAATCTCCTTATCTACAGAAACGTTAGATATATGGTTATTATATTTGGGTTTCACTTGTTTACTTGGTATGCCACATGTTTTCCAGGGGACAGTTTTTTGTACACAAATGAAAGGCGTCAATTTGCTTCTTTTTTTTCTTTTTTTTTGCTTTCCATAAAATAATGCATTCAACATATTTTCAGACCTCTGCTTTTCAAATCAATGCACAATACCCTGAGGCCAATGGTTCTTTAAAAAGATGGCGACAAGAAACAAAGCCAAGTCGGCCCAGACTGGGGCTCATAACTTTTTTTGAAAACGCTTCCCCCGAGTGAAAACAAGGATAAAATCTGCAGTGCTCAATCCCCATCAGGGTTATTTGCAAAATGCAATGGTTGCAGGCGATACGTCCTTTCATTTGCTTTTTGTATCTATCAGTGCTTATTCTTTCTGCTGATAGCCATTGCACTGATGGATTTATGGGTCCTTGTTGTTACTGTTATAAGCATATAATTCAGCTCTGCTTCATCAATATAAAAATCTGTAATAAACACACTCTTTGGATTCATTGTTCTTCAGTGCAAATCCAGGATCCAATCAATTATTAAACAAAGAGTAGATTACAAAGGTAAACCACAAGTCATGAATTGTATTTCTAAAGGCACACGCTTCAGAGTCGTGCTGGTTTAAGTTAGTTATTTGCACACACACTGTCATTTACAGGATATGTCAGAGCTGCCAAACAGTGTGGATACGCAGTTCTCACCTCACACGCTTTTGGCAGCTTGAACTCACCGTGAACCGCTGAAGTCCAGGAAAGGGGAAATGTCTCTTTCCTCATGTCTCTGACTTGCCTCTCTTTCAAAAGCAAACTTGCAAAACAGGCAGCTTCAGCTCCCTTGACAGTCTGCAAACTTATCACCCTGTCATTTTTTTTAGCAAAAGCAAGTCAGGCTCAGTGATGTCTTTGGGACCTAATTGTAATGACAGTCATGTGATTAAAGAGGGGGGCTTTGAAAGAAGGGTTAGGGGAGCAAAGGCGTGTCCCCCTCAGACTTATCGTCCTTTCCATTTGTCAAGCCATGAGCTCTTGTCCACCCCTGAGTTTTCCCTTGTGACTGGGGAGCAAGACAGATGCCTGGTGGATGGATAGACAGGGACGCCCTTCTCTGATGTGAACTTAGTCTCACACCAGCTTTCTTTTTTTTTGTGTCTACTAAGGAAATTACATCAAGTGGTCTGGTCGCTCAGCTGAAAAAGTATACGAGTTATGTGTCTGTAGATGGCTGCCGTGCCAATTTCAGACTTCCTGTCTCTGTCTGGCGCTCAGCCCATCCTTCATGTCCACATTTATCAGCGTGTCTGTCTTCTCGTCAGTCTTTCACTTGACCCAGTGTTTCAAGACCCACCTGTCTGTCACTGCTTCTCACTTTGACTGTCTTGTTGCGTGTCTGCTCATTACAGGAAGTTTCACCATCCCTCTGGCTGTATCAAATGACTTTGAGTCTTCTAATCATGAAACTCAAGCTGCACTTCCTTAATTGCTTTGCCCTCACCTCTTTTTTTGTTTTCACTCAAATCTACAGATAAAAATAATTTGCCCTCTGTTACATCTCTCTGTATTTATAATAAGTTTTAGTGGTGCTTTAGTTTAGCGGATAAGCTGGATGTGAAAATGTGCCTGAATCTTAGAAAAACTTCAGAGATTTAATCTTAAAAGAATTATGACTCTTTAATGCTGATTGGTCCCCCCTTAACCAAATAGGCCAAATCTATAGAAAGACAAATGAGATAGAATGATGCAGTCGTGAATGGTGTTTCCACATGGGGGTGAGGAATTTTCTTTCTTTCTGTCTGACTTTTTCTTTCATTCTGAGCCATGAGCTTAAGCAGTCAAGTGAGTGGATTTATAGACCTGAGGCTTATGGCTTAGCCATGATTGCTTGCATTGGCTCTGCTTCTGTAAAAATAAATGGTTTTTACTCCTAATGAGAGAAAGGGACACAGGGGGAGATTGTGATGATAAAGAAAGTGTTGAAAAATATCAGAGGCAACTCACAGAGAAGAAACAGGAAGAGCCTTGAGGAAGACCTACATCATGTTTGTGAGTGGCCTTTTAAGCATGTTGTGTTTTACAAGAACCAAAAAAGGTCAAAGTTTGTAATTGTTAAATTACCAATATATCTTCTGTAAATATAAAAAGTGAAGTATCTTTTTCTGCTTTTCAGTTTTCCTCTGAGTTTCTCTGAAAATAAGTTGCATTTGTGGAGAACGTTCTTTTTTTCAGCTGTGTTCAGCTGTAAAACATTTGAGGAAACTTTATGCTTCCCTGTTCAACTCTGAGTGTAACTGGAGGTTCTCTGATGGCTATAAAAAAAAGAGGGGAAAGGAAAAATTGTTGAGGGCAGGACGAGGTCCTCGTCTCTGCATCTTTGTATCACGGGCTGCATGCCAGGCACACTCTCTGCTGCTCGATGCTCTCCTCCCCCATTTCTCTCTCCTTCCGGCAGGACAGTGAAGCTCTGTAAAAATGAGTTATGCATCTGAACAATTTAAAATGTGCAGATTTAAATGGTAAACACTAGGGGATTTTGTATCTGCCACTTTGTCTAAAGAAACTAACAGTGTGGTTGCATCTTGATATTAATCATCTGTCACAGAGGTAAAGCTGAGATGTTATTTCATGCACTTGAATCTTTTGATTGGCTGTTGAGTTATAGTTTTTCTTTGGATCTTCGTGCCAAAGGTTATTCGAAAAATGATCACACTTAAAAACATTTAATGCAAACATGTAGCTGGAGCCAGAAGCCTTTCCGGTTAGCTTATATCTCTGGATACAGAGCAAAAAAGCCTATCTGCACATTTAAATCTCATTAATAATTTTTTTCACATTTGTTTAATTTGCTAAAAAATAAAACAAGTTTAAATATATTTTACTTTTACTTGTTCTTTAAGTTTGGGCCCCAATTATACAAATAAAATCATCTAAGCTTGCTGCTCAAAAAATTGAGCAATCCTGCCAGCAATTCTGTTTGTGTTGGTTTTCATTTTTAGTTTTCTTTTTTCTTTCTTTCTTTTACAGCCAAAAGCCACACTTTCCCATACACAGCAGCCACAAGTAGATCACACATGCAACATCTGACAAACAAAAGGGCCAACTTGCCATCGGTGTGGTCTCAGTGGCCTTTGTTGTTTCTTTGAAGTAAAAAAAAAAACTCCCAGCAGAAGTCACTTGTTAGGTGAACAAAGATGACAAATACATTTAAATGAAAGCTGTGGACCTACATGAAGGTTTAGGGCTTTCCGGACCCTCCCAGATAAACAAGAATAGCCTGACCTGTTTGTTGTGGGGATGATATAACACACAAACTTTTGGAATGCACTCTAGCTGAGGGGGAAACACATACACACAGAGAGAGAGAAAAGCTAATAATGCCTATACCACATTTCCAAGTGTGATCATTCTAAATAATAGGCTCCCTTGTACTTTTGACTGCGGTTTGGTTTGGAGGGTGGTCATGGGACTCCCCAATGTGATGGCAATGCACTAATCTGCCCTGTAAGGCTCATTCACGTGTGTTCACACCATTGTTTCCACATTCTAAACTGGGAGTGCAATGTTACTCAAGGGAGTTGTAAGTTTGGTGTGTAGAATCCCTCCAGTAATTCCTGCTCTTAAAAACAAAATTAAGAATATATATATATATATATATATATGCACATGGAGGCTCATCGCCTCTAGTGCTTGTTGTGTTGTTATCTTTTTTTTATTTATTTGTAATGGGTCGTACCCAAGGTGCAACACTCTGGAACATTGGACAAAACAGGGCAGCAAACTGTAAAAAGCCCCATGGCTTTACAGATAATATTTTTATTTTCCTATATAGTTGTATTTTTAAGATCTAAGATATTATAGCTTTGTTGAGTTATGTTAACTGCTGTCTGTTTTGCAGAAGTCTTTTGGAATTCTAATTAATTTTTGTTATCTTGTAATGCTTTACACCCAAAGCCACCATACTTGCATGTAAAAGGATATGATGTTGGCTTTTAATAAGATGCAGCTGTTAATGCAGAAAACCGTCATGAGAAGACAGGATGTATTTAAACAACATCTGTGTGAGCCTGGGAAAACCAAGGTTTCCCTCGCCACTAGCGGTTTTCTCCTTAAACCGATCGGTGCTGTAATTTATTACCCGGTAAACACGTGGGAATAGTATTTCAGTGCCACAAGATAAACAACTGCTCTACTTTACGCATATCTCGCGATAAGGGACGCTCCCTCTGTGCTCGTCTATTGTGAGAGTTTTCCAACTCTCGCGTGAACCTCGAAGTTTCCCACGCCTGTTGTTGTGGCGTCTGCCCTTTTCGCTCACTCTCTCTCCGTGTATTGCTGTTGCGTGCCGCCTCCCCTTTTCTCTGTCTTCCTCAACCACCCCCTTTCTCTCTGTCTCCCTCTTCCTTGCACCTCCAGTCTGCTTCTGTTGTCTCGGCGGATTGTTGGACTGTGGGAGAGAAAGGATATCGCGAGTACTGGAGTTTTGGTGAGAGTTTGTGGAAGATGGCGCCTGTTGTGACAGGGTGAGTCTGAGATTCGGGGCTGGCGGTGGGAAACAGAGTTGAGGAGAAAATAAGTTACTGGCATGAAATATCTTAATATTACTTAATATTATGTTGCCTGTGTAGAGTCAACTGTTTTGTGAGCCACTTTAGGGGCCAGAAGTCGTTTCTTTATCTCAATATGTTTGCGTGCGAGTGTTTTCCTCTTTGACCAGTTATCGTTACTTGCCTGAGCTGACTGTTGCTGCAGTGTTTGGTGAGCTAGCCCCAGCTAAGCGTTACTTCACCCCCGGTGGTCTCTTCTTCGACACAACGGAGTGCTGTTAGCTGGCTGGCTAGCATGCGGGCTAAACACAATCAGTTAGGCACATTGAAAAAAATTATTTAACGCCAATATGCATTCTCCTTCCAGGTGAACTCATGAAAAGCTCCGATAGAATCTCTTACATTCTATTTGTTTTTGAAACGTGGTCCCCCGCTAACCGGGCAGCACGTTTACGTGTCGGTTTCAGGACTCCGCTAGCTGTCCGATAATGGACGATAGCTAGCAATGTTTCACTGAAACACGTTGCTTTGTGACCAGTGCATCCCCTTTGCAGTGTTTGTAAAACGTTGACTCTATCTTTTGACGCCGCAATAGTTTACGTGGTGTGCTAACTGTAAATATATAAGCTCAGCGTTTCAACACACGTTAAATAGGGTGTACTTTGATTACTTCTCTATAAGTTCAGCTTGGAAGTCGTATTTATGACACGTATAGCTATTAAGTTAAAATAAAAACAAAATTTCGAGACTGATTTCTCGATATCGAGTACATTTATGTACAGCCATGTGTTGTTAACCCTGTAGTCGCCGATGGATTAGTTTGTGTACTACGGAGATGTGATGACTCAAGTCATGAAACACATTTTTAGTCTAGGTTATCATCGGATATTTCCAGTTTGAAAGCGCCCATCATATTAGGTCATTGCTAATAGTCTTTTCGGATCTAAACACATTATATCGGCAAATACATTTAATATGAATGCTGTGTTAATTAGATCTTAAAACAGCCAAAGGCATAGTTGGGTCAAGTGTATGTTTTTGTTGTAAGTAGTGATCTTTAGCCATCTTATCATTCGACAAATATAGGTCATAGTCTGAACCTGATGCTATGTTCAATTTTGTTTTTCCTTCTTTTCTTTTTGCAAATCCCGTTAAAATTAGTTTTCACATTAGCTAGACACAGCCCCATTTTTTTCCTCTCTGTCGATAGCAGTAATCCCCACAGACAGCTCAGTGGGTGACGCAGGGCTTGGTGGAGGTGTGTGTGTGTGGTGGAAGTAGAAGGGGGAGTAAGCATGTTCATTTGGGGCTTTCCAGCAGACCTGAGCTGATTTCAGTTAGTAGGGGGAGGAGGCAGAAGGGCCGTGGGGGCAAGCAAAAGGGCAGGAAGGTCAGGTCGGGGTGGCTGGCCACCTGTCTAGATGATATCTTCAGATTCATGTGTGTTTGGCTGTGTGTTCTTAGGAGTGGGGGTCACTGTGGAGGAGCTGCATGTTATGGTGCGGTGTTTGGATGAGAGAGGTTTAACAGAATATAAAGCGCCTTTTAAAAAGGTTGTTCACAGTAACGGTTGGCGGCATCAGAGAGCCTAGCCACTTGCCCCCACATACTATGTTTCTTGCGCTACATGAGGAGGGGCTCAATAACCACAGGGTCATAACGTTGTTATGAGTCATGTCTACAGTGTTGCAAAAAGACTCCAAATGAATCAATTTTACTAAGAACTATTGCTTATCCAGACTTTATTGCATGTCTGTAATATGCAATCTGAACTGTTAGATCAGATTATATATTATTAGTGACACATGTTTGACTTTAGCGTAATTTTAGTTACTGCTGGAGTGCAGTTTCATTAAACAGTTCAAGGTCAAACTACTGTGCTGTACCTCAACATCATCTTGTCTGCAGTTGTTATCGGATCTGAGGTTACAATTGATAACGGACTGTTTTTTAAGAATGAGTCTTTCAGTATGTAGTATGTATGACTACAGATGGTGGTTATGATGCACTATACACAAACAATGTTTTGTGTGCTGAAACACCCACTCTCTGCAGACTTGAATGATCACTGTCAAGAGTTTGTTGGGATGCAATTTGCTTGAGTTAATTGTACTTAAAACCATGTAATTTACTATTGCTCACACTGGGACTTTTATTAAACCCAGCACACATTGAAAATCAGTTAATCAGCAAATAGATTTTATTTTTTGTGTGACATAAATATCTTTAGGGTGGAGAACGCCATCTTAAATAAATTTTCTTTTGTTACATTCATATTAAATAAATACCCAAAACTGATAATTTTGAATAATAAAATAGATATTCGGGTAGAAAGTGTATTTAACAGTGTATTTAATAGGAAAAAAAGAGGTTAATCACGTTGTCAGAAATTGGCACAATTTCTTTAAGTCCACGGTGAACTTAGTGAATTACTTACCGTGTCTTATTATCTCATCAGTACATAAAGATGCTCAATTTACAGTTGATATTAAAAAGCAGAAAAGTAGTTAAGAATGTCATACCTGCATATTTGATCTAAGTAATAAGTAATCCAAATGGGACAAATTTTTATGACAATCATGTTTCTGTTTAGGAAGACACTATGTATTGTCTCTGCTTCTAAATAGGGCTGCAACGATTAGTCAACGTCGACTATAGTCGACGTTAAAAATAGTCAACAACGAATTTACCTGTCGACTATTGTCGGTAAAAAAAAAGAAAAAAACTACAGAGTGAGACATTGTCTTTTTCCTCTATCTCTGCTGAGAGTTGCGCATGCCCAAAGAAGGAAAACTACAGAAAGACATTGTCTTTTACTATCTCTGCTGAGTTGCACATGCACAATAAAGTCTGCTAGGGGAACAATATGGCGGCCGACCAGGCAACTAAACGGCAACAGAGGACGTCAAAAGTCTGGGATAACTTTACATTAAACTTAAAAAAAAAAAATTAAATACATGTGAGATTTGTAAAGCGGACCTTGCGTACCATGGAAGTACATCCGCATTGCTAGAACGTTTAAAGAGGAGGCATGTCGGGATTACATAACTACCCCATGCAAGATTTCAAAGCTGAAAGTGAAATAAAAGCCATTTAATAATTATGAGATACATAATTCGATTGGTAGACTAGTCGTTTTAATAGTCGGTGACTAATCGACTATCAGAATAGTCATTAGTTGCAGCCCTACTTCTAAATGCAGGAATGCAGGACATAGCATGTTTTGTGTCCTGTCATTTACCCGTTAATAAAAATTTTTTGTTGGATTTATACATGCTGTGTAAAGTCTGTCACTGCTGTAGGCTCCACTTAGGTCAGTGGAGGCTAAGTATACTAAGGAGGCTAAGGGTACTCAATACTATTTTTTCGATACATTTCACCAGTGTCAGTCATACTGGCCCTACTGTACGCAAATGCGAGTATAAATCTAACTTTTCACATCATAGGTTGCTACTAAGTGGTTGGACCCATGTCCTGTGTGTCTGCAGAGTAGTAAATGTAAATAAACTTTTTTTTCTCTCCTCCTTCTTTCTAGCAAAGAAACACATTGTGTAGCTGAAAGAGCAGCACTGTTCACCTGAGATGATAAAAGCATGAATTACTTATTTAAACACTGCCCTGCCATAGCTGTGCCTTTGGGGGACACAGTTCCATTTAGCTCAACCCCCTCTGTTTTCCTGCCACATGGGAGGCAAAAAAAAAAATAGATGGAAGAAGTCTTTCAGACCAAAAGCCAAGCATCTAAGTGCTGGTGTAACAATACTACTAAACCTTTCTTTGAGATACAAACTTGTGTTCTTGTATTTGTTAGCACCTGCGTCTGTTTTAGGCCCTATGGCTATGTTGATCTGATTAAGTTTGTATGGAAGAGAGAGTTAGTGTATCTAGACATAAAAGTTGTGTGTGTATGCCACATGCAAACCTTTCCCTGGGGTCCTCTCCTCTTCCCTGCTTGCTTTTATAAAAGGAAAGATTCAGAGAGAGCAACAGATGTCGAGGCGCTGACCTTTATGGTGGCAAAGGCTCAGACGAGAGTTAAAAGACATGCCGAGTCACCCTCCCACCCCCTCAAAGCAACAGCCCCATGTCCATCCGCAGGCACACACACTCACAGTCTGCTAACTTAGCTGCAGCACTGATGGATAGGTTAACAATGCTGATAGTAAGAGCTACCTGATCTGTGCTTCACTTCAGGATCCTGCAGCCTCCAAAGCTGCGATACATCCAGTCAGAGATGTGAAAATCTTCAAAGTGTGTGGCATGGGGGGTTTATAAGCCACAAGCAAATGTGCAAAAATCACTGTCAAAGCAAATGTGCCATAGCCAGAAATCTTTTGGGGATGGGGGAGGGGCATATATTTGATTATCTATTATTATAGCCTAGATGCATATATGTCCATTACATCACAAATTAACCCTGAAAATTAGTTTATTTTGGGTTTCAGATAAAAACTTGTTTGGTCAAGCATGGTTGGGTGTGTTAAAGCACCACACACCCAAATTGACAGTGTCTTCATTGTCTTGTTTCGTAAGGTTTGTTTATGCCTGTCTATTGCAGAGGAACAGCCACAGGAGACACCCCAGGGAATAGAAATGCACATTTCTGTATAACTTGGCTTGGATCACTGCCAGCATGGCACTCCTCATTCTTGGTCCTTAGTTACCTGCTCAAGTTTGCACAAACCAGATATACTAACATAGTACAGCACATACCTGCACTTTCACTTCCATCTTGTGCATTTAAGCATAAAGTGGCTGTCTTTATTGATACTATGTTTAATTTGTTAGTGCAAGGTTGCAGAAAAACCAAAGCCTGACATAATTTTGGGATTTCTGTGCAAAACCACAGTGAGGAGTTCATTTATTTGTGCAAGGTTTGAAATGTTTTGGTCTTAGCTCATAGTTTTTGTCTCTGACTCTTCCAAAGGTCTTGCTGATCTTTGGTGAGGATGGAGCAAAACATGCTGATGTAAACCGAAAGCCAGTGTGGTTTTGAAAACATCCTTGGCGTCATGTTTGACAGAGGCCCAAGTCCTCTCGGTGGTGGGGTTGTTAGCATCTGCTTTATTGCTTAGGTAAGACAGGAAAATGGGACTGTAGTGTCAGAGAGCTAACAAGGCAATTGGAACATGTAGTAAAAAGATAATACATCTGTGCTGACTCTTTGTCTTTCTAACATTCACTCTCTACTTCCAAGCAAATTTCCTCATGATGGCCCCCAGAATTTGTGTGTCCCTGCCTCTGTTCCTTTGCTGTTTGTTGTGATTACAGCTTCACCAAGGGAATGATGGTTTCTACCGTGTCAGCAGTTTTTGCCCCCGCTGTCCCTCTACATTCAGGATGTTTCATTCAGAAAAACATGAGCTGATTTGCCCTAGTCTGACTTTTGTTTGCTTTCATTCCACTTCAGCAAGCAATTTCTTCTTTAACTTGCTTCCTATGTTTTGAGCAGCTCACTTTTGGAGGAAAAAACACAACAATTGTTTGTCGTTAAGAGGGAGATCTGTATGATTTAAGTTCTCTTAAACAGGAAAGTCATATCTAACTGCTGACACACTGCTCAGAGAGTTCGACTTAAAGGAAAGCTATTTTATTTGCACTTTCGGGAGCAGATAATTACCATGTGTGAGTGTTCAGAAGCATTGTTTAAATGTCTTGTCATTACCAGAAAGTTCTGTCAGACAGCCTACTGAGCCAGTTCCAAACATGCACAGGATCTCCCATGTTGGGAAAACCCCCGACAACGCCACCTTCTACAGCTGTAAGCAACTGCCACTATTACTGTGTTAGATAAGAGGGGAGTGGCAAGCAGTACGCCAGCCTGTAGTAAACCTTCCAAGCAAATGTTATTGTAGCCTTGGGGCTGTTAGTGGCATCATATAAGGTCTGCTGATAACCTCAGAGCTCTATCCTACTCCTTTCCTCTCTGCGTCGATGACTGATGAAAATGATTGGTTTTTGTGTTGCTTGATTATTTTGCAGCATCATCTCACTGGCAAATCAGAGCACAGCAGTGTGAGTTTAGGAATATAGTTCAGCCGGTCATATTTAATCAAATCAAGCTTACTTTGGAACAGCGTTGCACCTCTTACATTTAAATTTTCTTTTAACGCAAATTTCTTATTTCTGCAAACCAACATCCAGGGAGAGCACTTATGTTATTTGCCCAGACAAGTGATGGCACATCTGCAGGAATGAGCTGTCTACATTCTCCTCTGCAACAGTAAGAGCAAGAAGGAGTTATCATGTGCCAGGAAAGTTCTGAAAGAAAAGAACAGAGGGAGAGGGGTTGAGATTCCAGGAAAGTTAAACTGTTATCTCCAAATGTTTCTCCGCATTGTCTGGTTGTTTAACTAAGCCTGGCGGAGACTTTTACTGAAGAATCCGCCTGGTGGCATTCCTGTGGCTGTTGACGTCAGGAGGTTTTGGCCTTTGCTTGGAATCACAATGAAGTAATGGACGTGCACGTCGTTTTGTAGAAATGTCTATTGATTGTGGTTAAGGAAACAATGCCTTTTTCTTTTTTCTTTTTTTTTTTTACTTGATGAGAGGGTTGTTTTATGTTGTGGCTGATCATATTGCACTTGTGGCTTGCAGTTTGATGTTCTCCACTCTTTCCATCATTTTGGAGGCACTGCTGAAGAATTTATGTGGGGTTTCACATGAGCTCATGGAAGGAAACTAATTGGCTTTTGTATCCATTTTGTTATCATCAGTAAAGTTTCTCTATTTATCACCCTGCAGGATTTTTTAGAACTTGACCTTAAATATCATAACCTCAACCCTAACTTGTTTTAATGTCTGGGGGAAAAAAAAGCTAAGAAGACTTCAACATTCAGCTGGTATTCATAACACATATTCCACTATATTATCTTATAAATCTCTTTTCTTGCCGCCTCATTTGTTTACCAAACCATTGTGCATGTCAAAGATTCAAGAAACTCTTCTTGCCTCGCATCAATTTCTTGATAGCTGTGTTTCTTTTCTTCTTTGAAAGATAGCATGCTTTGAAGAGGAACAAATAGCAGGAACAACATCTCCCTTCCCCATCAGGCCAGCAACACTGAAACCAGACAGCCGTCTTACGCTGACACTCATTGCTGAACTGCACACATACGCATAAGCGTGCTTCGGTCTCTAAATTTGGTTTGGTTTGCCAAGGATCATCTCTCAGCATGTGGGCTAAAGGTCATGTCTCACTCTCCCTCTCTCTGGTTCGGCCAGGAATTCAAATTTTTTTTCTTCTTGCTGCAGTGCAGTCAGTGCTTTGAGTGGTTTTGAGGCAAGGGCAGGGCAAGATAGTGGTTAGTTTGCCTGAGATGATGAATGCCAAGAAACTGTGCTTAATTTGAACACATGCACTGAGCATTGTGTGCAGCTAGAATGGTTTGATAATCTGTTTTTATGGTTTTCAAATCATTTGTTGCAGTGATTTCAGATAAAAGTGATCATTGTGTATTAAAATTTATTAGAGGTAGTTCCAGAATTGGGTACTAATCTTGGTTTATGTTTATCATTGGTCAACTTGTTGGTCAGACAGATTATAGAAGATACGGCAGTTACCCGATTTCATTGTATTCAGACATTTTTTTAAACCATTCCCCTAAAAATGGAATTGGAAAATAATTTACAAACTAAAAATGTATTTCAGTGCTTTCTTTAGTTGTATTCTTTTTTTGCCACAGTTTTCCACTTTTGAGGGTTTTGTTTTAAAGACAAAAATCTTTTTATGCATTACCCACTATTAAAAAGATTGTGAACTATGAAGTATAGGAAATTTAGTCTGTATTAGAAGCATAAATTTTAAGCAGAAACAGGAACATTATTTAAAAAACAAACAAACCGAAAGTGCTAGCTTCACTAAACTGAATGAAACTAAATACTTCCAGTATTTCCCCTACTTTTAAACCAGCCTCCGCCCTCCCAAAGTTAATTTTATTCTTTCCTAACTATATTGCGCTTGGTGATACACCGCTCATGAAAGACACCTCCTCTTTGGCTATGTTGTTATGAAATGTAAATGGCTACTCAACCAGCCATAAACACCTGGCTTGTTTTGCTGTTTGTTGTTTTTTTTAAATACACAACAGTCTCTCATCAGTAGTTTCATTGATATATTTTCTTTCTCATAGATTTTCTTGACAGCTTGTGGCAGCTTCCAGGTGTGTAGCTAAGGGTGAATTTGTTGGTAGCTGCTCTTGTTTCTGGTGGTGCTTGTCCTTGTTTATCAGCCAGTGTGTTTCCAGTTTTAATGTCAAATTTCTGGTTTTTGCCATTTCGTCCATGTTTTCTGCATGGTGGAAATTATAGGATAGTAGAAAAACGTTTTCTAGACAGATTTTTTCTTTTCTTCATCTTGAAACAATATTTGACTCGCTTGTGCCATTTTTTGCTGTACAGGATGCCTAATGTGCTGGTCATAATTTCAGAGCACCACACAATATGGTACAACTGTGAATCAAAGCCAATCAGAGGAAATACCCACCCTTTCCCTACCTTTAACTGTTTTGTTTTTTATCACAGTTTGGGTAAGGGGGAAATTAACACATAATAGACTGACAGAAAATTTGGGAGATAAAAGTCCTACACCTATACAGGTCGCACTTCAGAGCGATAACAGAGAAAACTAAACATGATAAACTGAGATTAAATTCAGTAGATCAAATGGTAATGTCATCAGTTGTTAGTTGCAGTCATTAATCATCAGTGTGTTGATACAATCAGAAAATACCAACTGAAAAGTCAATGGTGAAATTCTGTAGCACATGCAAGAAGCAGCCTTATGTTTTCCAAGTAAAGCATCAAGCTTGTGCCAGTACATAGTTAAAACAGAAGAAAGGAAGCAGTGACAGTTGACTATAACTTGTGCTGTGCAATGCAAATGTCTGCATATGCGTGTACAGTCTGTGTGGCTAACGTCTCCTTTACCCAATCCACTACCTGCTCCCGCTTCGAAGACTGTTTTACACCACGAGCTACTGTAGTGTTGCTGTGGTCAATGTAGACTCTTCACAACCCCCACCGCCTGGGTTCCCTCTTGTTCCAGCAGTGAGTCATCAACTCAGCAGAGTGAGAAAGGGGAGCGGGAAAGGGTGGTTCATTCAAGGTTCAAATCTCTCTTGCATCTTCCCCTCTTATTTCTCTCGTCACAGTTTCTTCTTCAAGCATGTGAGCTGTATCAGCCCCAAATCCCCACTGTTTTTTCCCCAGCTGTTGTCGCGCTTGTCACTCTTTTGATCACGAATGCCTGATTTTATAAGATCACATTTCTGAGTTCCCCGGCCTGGTTATTTTTGATTTACTTCATATACTTTAACCCCACTAAGTACTGTTTGCTTATTTTCAACATTGTTTAAAGTAATTGTGGTTTACATTGTCTTCTGTTTTCCTAAAATGGGTTTGGTTGAGCTCTTTGCTGACATTCTTCTGGTAATGTAGACATTTTTAAATCCAGGTTAAAAACATTTCTTTTCTCATGCATGAATTCTGCACAGGAACTTTTTAGCTTATCTTTTTAATCATTTTAATGTAATTTATGATTTTGTGAGTCTTGCTGTTTGTTGCTGTCTTTTACTATTTCTTACTATCTGCGATGCTTTTGTTTTATGTAAAGCACGTTGAGTTGTGTTTGTGTGTGTATGCCTTATGTGGATATATAACGTGTATAATAATACAAGCATCATGCAGCAATTACGGTAAAAACACTGATGCAACCTGCATGAAGGGTCACCTACATGACTTTCATCTTTATTTCTGCTTTTTTGTGTCACTGACATGAGTGAGATGTTAGACCTTTGTGGTTTTTACAGGTGATTGTGTTTGATTGAACATAGAACCAAATACTGAAATGGTAAAAATTACAATGGAAATTTGAATAAGATACCAAGAGGTTTGTATATTTGTCATATATGCAGGCAAAGATAATCACGTTTAAGTGGTAAATGTCACCCACACATAAACCAGAATTCTTTTTTTTTTTGTGGGGCATTGCTTGGCTCTCTGTTTCCGATATAATTTCTCTGCCTACACAGAGAACAGCACTGATGACTTTTACCCTGCAAATGTCCCTTCACTGGCTCGCAAGCTTTCCCACTTAGTTTCCATCATGAGCTCAAGCTTTTTCAGACTTGAGAGAAGTGATTTAACTTCATGATGCAATTGTAATGTTGAATTTCATTTAAAGATGACGCATGTCCTTTTTTTTTACAAGTTGACACACTTTCTTGATAGCTTCATTAAATGTCTGATATTTCTTTCTTGAAATATGGCAGACATTTCGACTCTTCCCTTTAAAGCTAGGAATTTACAGCTACAGCTATTACTCCACCCTCACCTCTCTTCCTCAGGAGGAGTCTTGATTATGTCTTACAGCTTCCAACTACAATGCAAATATAAAACTGGTTACAAAATGCACTCAAGTCTTGAAACATGTCATTTTATTATATATTATTTAGTGTAAAAGCTAATACACCTTAGCTCACCATAATAAATGGCAGTTTTATTTATTTCTACGCCTCTGCAGTTCAGCCATGAACAGCTTGTACTGATCCCTCTTTAAACATGAACTCGCAACTCAGAAAGGTTGAAGTAACATAAGGTGCTGCTATGCAACTTTATGCTTTATTCCAAAGTCACATAGTTTTCCTTCATCATATATTGGCTCTATGAAACTTGCGATTCACTTCTGATCCATTTCTCTGTGTTTAAAATTGAGTCAGATTTCCCTGCCTGGATATAAACCATTAAACAAACAACTGGTGGAACAGTTTTAGCTTGTTTATTGCTTGTTTAAACTTTTGGCTGCTGATGAGAATGTGCTCTTTAACAGCAAAGCATCAGGAAAAGACTAGGAACTTCTCAATTACAAGATGCAGTGAATGCAGCATGACTTGAACTTGAAGTTTTATATTATAAGCCAACAATAACACCCCCACCTCCACTCCATCATAATCTGTCCCCTTTAAACTGGGGCAAATGAGGTTGACTGGACAGGAGTGTTGGGCTTGTTTTTTTTCCGCATGTTATCTGAGTAATGAATGTAGCAGGTGGTACATGGTATAGAGGACACAGAGTCAGAGCTGTGGGATTCACAAAGGAGACTTTGTTAAAGATAAAATGGTCATTTACAGATTGTGTGTGTGCACATCTTTCAGGAAAGATTATATGTTCACAAGTATGTTCTTCAGTATGTTCCAGCCTCTGTGCCAGATTACACTCATTAAAGTGTAAAGTTGGTGTGCATCTCAGGGTTTTATTGATTGTGTGCCAGGCAGAGAAGAGTTTCTTTTTTTTCTTTTTTTTTAAATCCATATGGAGCATTGATGTTGGGGAGTGCGGTCAAGAAGGAGAGAGGTGGAGGAAAGGAAAAATGAAGGGAAGGAGGGAAACGGCTTTTTTGGCTACTCTGCCTCTGTCATTAAGCTCTCCCATGTCAAAGACAGATGGAGCTGGTGCCGTTTGTGTATATGTGCATGCAGGCTTTTGGAAGTGCAGGCTGAGGTGACCCACCCCACCCAACTCTACACACACAGACACACACAGCACCGAGCCTTGCCTTTCAGTCTGTCCCCAGCAGGGTGTCTCAGGGCAGTTAGCAGACCTCTGCCATCTGCAGTCACTCAGCCTTGAGGGTCAGACAGCTCGTCAGCAGCAGCTTAGTTCACTGTGCTTCCACTTGTATCCACACATGCAACTTAAAATGTGATGGCTGATGGACTAGAGGAAAGGTTAAAAAAAACAAAAAAAAACAAACAACCTAAATGCAGACATTTTATCATACCAAAACCAGAACTGACCATACTTAATGTTTTACATCAGATTAATACATGTATTCTTTCTGGATATCAGATTAACTGTAATAAGAGTGTGGTTTTCCCGGTTTATATGAATAATTTGGGGAAAAATTATGGATTTCCATCTAAGATCTGTTTAGATAAATTTACTTATTGTCGAATAGAAATTACAAAGTCATATGACTCCCTACTTTAGGCTTATTTCTTCCCTTTAATAGATCAATTACGTACCAAATTGATAGTCTGGGAAATCCTCCCAATTTCTTTAACTGGGAGGGTTAATCCTATAAAAATTACATTTCTTCTGCAGATGCTATACTTGAATCAAAATATCCCACTTTTTCTAAATAAAAGGTACTTAAAAACTAAAGTACTACTAAATTAAAAGGCAAATAGATTCTTTACTGGTTTCTTTCTTATGGGGACATAGAGTTTACAGAATTAGCTAAATTAAACTGAAGATTAAAGGTGGTTTGGACTTCCCAAAGCTAATGCTTCATTATTTTGCTACATCCGTTAAAAGTTTCACTCTGGCCGGACTCCCGATCAACAGTATGTGAATGGTTAATCCGGAACAAGATGAATGTTACTTGCTTTATTAAGATAAGGAAGATGGTGTATAACAATAATCCTATCGTATTTAATCTCCTTTGCATTAGGATACAGATTTACTATATTTGTAGAAATAAAAAGAATTTTTGATCTTTTGAATTAGTCAAGTATGGATGATTGTCCACATTTGCCCCTTGGCAAGAATAAGCTGCTGTCCAGCTTATATTACGGGTCTTTTATCATTGAGCTCTCCTTCTGCTCTATAATAATCCAAATGGAAGGATGAATTTGGAGTAGAAATCCCAGAAGACATATGGATAAAATGTCTTGAAAACATACACAGCTGCTCCCCCAAAAAATGGCAGACACTGACTTATTCAATTTAAAATCATCTGTAGACTTCACTACTCTAAAGACAAATTACATAGCATATATCATAAATGTCCCCTATGTGATATGTTATAAATGTAATATCTCAGTAGGTACTCTAATTCATAGCTTTCTACTGTCCCAAGATTCAGAGTTTCTGGAATGACATCTGTTGCATTATGTCTGAGGTTACTAAAACCATTATGAATCCAGAACAATGAGACAATGTGGAAGGTTTTTCTCTCCTACTTTCATTGTCGTGAAGAAAATAATTCTGAGGATGTGGAAAACCAGAGCTGTCCCTACATCTAAGAGGTGGTTGGAAGAGGTGATTATTACACTTCATTTAGAAAAGATACATATTCTAGAAGAAAGGCTTCTGCAATTTAATGAGACCTGGGAACCCTTTCTGTCATATCTGACAAATAGGAATTCACTATCATAATCCTGTTAGCTGTCCTCTTAATTCTTTATGCAAATGTTGATAATTATAAATAAAGTAGTTTAATAGGAACTCGTGTTAGTGAGTGGGTGGCGAGATACTTTCATGTCTTTTTTTTTTTTCTCTCCTCGGTTGTTTTTATTTTCTAATTTATTATTGACATAATTATTATTTAATATTTTTACTTTCCCCAGTAACAGATATCTGGGTCTATATAGAGCTGGGCGATATGGCCTAAAAATAAAATCTAAGATTTTTTCAAACCAAATCCGATTCCTAATTTTAACAGATTTTTTTTCCTTTCTTTCTTAAAAACATATTAATCCTAAAAGGAACAATGTTAAACTTAATGCTTTTGCACACCAAATGTTTGTTTTATTTATGTAAATGAATGAACGACAGTGAAAAAAGTAATGTCATAACTTTTCCACTACATAAACGGCATCACAACTGCATTCCTGATCTCTTTTCATCTGGATTATCATATGTGATCCACTGCAGATATAAGTGCCCTGATGTTGGTTGTCTCTTAATGAGAATTCGTGGGCTGAAGTTGCAGTCTTCTGCATCTCAGAGAGCAGCGCTACGGTTATATGCACAGCTAAATTGCAGGTGTGAGTGATGACTCACTAAACTATCTGTTAGTGCTTTCAGACAAATACTGTTCTGGTGCAGAGTGAGGGCCGAGTCCGCTGCTAACTATGGTAGCCCAAGGATACCATTTGCGGTGTATATAAGAATATATATAACAAATTGTCAGAAACCCGAAAAATTCAATGTATCGATTAATCACACGTCCCTAGGCCTATATTATTTTTCATGTATTTACTATAAAGACAATGTAAGTGTTTGTACTTAATGTGGCCTGAGCTATGTGTATATGGGGTCATTGTCTATTTAATTTTTTCTTATGTAAAATGAGCCTGGGTTGTTGGTACATACTGTACTTGGAAAAAGTTGCTCAATATAATAGAAAAAAAAGCGATTGCTGTGATTCTGATCATGTATCCTTTTTTTCTTCTTTTTTTTTGTCTTATCGCGTACCCTGACAGAAAGAAGTGGTTTCTGGCTAATCTTTTGGCCAGTAGTTTGTCATGCATGCCACTGCTAATTGAGGACATGTTTCCATTTAATTTAATTAAGGACCATGTAACATCACACACCGTCAAGCCTTCTTTGACAGAGCTTACAGTCTAACAATGTTCTTGGGGTAACTTACAAAATGTCTCATTGTATAACTCACTAGCTTACAATACTTGGCTCAGACATGTGGCAGTAAACATCACAGTAGAACAGATAAAGATGTCATCATTAACACGTCACTAGATGCTAAAATACATTTCTCACCATGAATTGCATATGATTTCTAAATTTCAAGCTTCCCTCATTAAATCCATCACCAGGGCTTTTGTTTCTCTGTACAACTCTGGTACAACTGTGTCTGTAATGGTTTGCCAAGATGGGATCTTGTACCACTGCTCCAGGGTCTTTACCAGCTGGTGAAATCCGGTGTTCTTGTCGATGCTATAAGGTCTTAAGTCCTTTCCTGGGAAAACTCCAACATCATAGTATCCTCTGGGCTCTCTCTAGAATATGGATAGCAACTTTCTCACGGACTCTTCTGTGATTGGGCTCAGTAAAAAGTTTTCAAATCATTGTTAGCCAAAGCTAACGTTAGCGTGCTATTGGCTAATGTAGTTCATCATATTAGTTGTGTTACATATATATTTAATGTTTGCGTGGTAATCTTTACAGATTGTCCAGCCGTTGTTTTCTGGCCATATGTTAGCTTTTAAATTGTGTGTTGTTTTTTTATTATACGTACCCCATCTCCCATTTCGTATGTGCCTTTATTCTATTTTATTTTGCTTATTTATTTTTCTTAAAATTCTATTGTGCACTGTTTGGCGATGGCCTAATCTCGTTGTACTGTTGTATAATGACAATAAAGGCATTCTATTCTATTCTATTCTATATTAATTTTTCCCCCTTTTATCTCTAACTGTTTCTGCTTTTTCTTCTACATGTACCGTACTGTGCATGTACTGTGTGAGTGCGCAACCGTGCCTGTCAATCACCCACAATGCATGCAAGCCTTGATTTAAATGTAAAACTTGTTATCCAGCAGAAGTGGGAAAAGAAAACCATTAACCTTGTTTTATTTATTTAATTTAAAAATTATATTATTATATGACATAACTGCATTGATTCAGAATCGTCCCATTAAGAATCCAGATGCATCTTTCAACCGATAATTTTTGGCATTCCAAGTTCAAAGCTGTCGGGATGCACGATGGCTCATGCCAGGCAGCAGTGCCAAGCACAGACCAAGCCTCCAACTCGAGCCATGTCTCAGTTGCTCTCTGGGAGACTTTCTGTCCACTCCTCTTGTATTTATGCGTATCCCTTTGTCCTTGTCTCCACCCTCCTCTTTCAAAAACTTGTTCAGGGTTGACTTAGAATACAAGTTTAGTGCCCAGACTTGGCTGCCTTCACTTTAACATTTTTTTCCCCTCAATGAGTAAATATGTGCTTGAAAGATGTGTGTTTAATACCAATGTTGCAAGGCCACACACAGAAAACCACACTGCTGCTGAGGAAGTGAGTGTGTATTAAAGGAAAAGCCTGATGTTTATGCTTGCTGTGTGTTAAGAGCTGTGCAGGAGTGTGTGTTGGGCTTTTGAAATCAGTATGCAGGTATTTTTCAATAGGCTGCCACGACTAATGCAGCCAGTGGGCTTGAATTTCCAAATTTCTTTCACTGACACGCACATTCACTTGCTTGGTGAGACTTGTTTTTTCCACTCATTTTTCTCTGTCGGGTCTTGAAGTGTTTTTAATAGTACATAACTGTAACAAGGAGCACAGTGTCTTGAACCTCAGCCTGCTCTTGTCTTTCAAAGGTCCTGATTTCTGGCTGGACTTCAGTGAGTTCATGGCTTGTTTGAACGTGTAAGCCATTCACAAGCCTGGTAACAGCAGCACATGATTTTGTTTTTCTAAACGTGCCAGGCAAATCAATACGATTCTTGGCATGTGTCTGTAAAGGGTTGAGTTTCCTCTCACTTGAAGATGAAACCCGTTTGTACTTTAATGGATGAAAGTGTTCCCTGCTAGACCACTGTGGGTTTACATGAAAATGAATCAGTTGGGGATAAATGCTCCATTGAAATTTCTGTAACATCTCGGTTCTTCACCAGTTCTGGGGATGCCTGCCAGAATTTGATTATGTCATCTCACTTCAGCTTAGTTTGTACTGGTTAGTAACTAGGAAACCACCTTAATAATAAAATCCATTCTAGGAGAGCGCTTGACTTCAGTCATCCGTCTCATTATACTTTAATCACAAATAAGGGTCCCTCAATACTGGATGGAAATGGCAATGCAATATTTTCTTTACATTATTTTGACTAAATCTGAAATATTTTTTTTTACTTATATTACAGGGATATTTTACCGTCCAGCTGAGAAGTTTTGATCATAACTCTGTGAAAGTACCTTGTTTTCAGCTCTGGTTAGAGCAGAGTCCATAGATTTGGTGTCACTGAGTAGACCTGCAGCTATTGAGTTCAGTGGACGCTGCGAGGGAGACTGGTGTTGATAATGAGTTGTACCGCCACTCCGAGGAGTTGTGATATCTGCTATCAGCCCTCAGGCAGGGAAACCAGACACCCTTTTTATGGCCCTAATCCCACACCCCATCCCTCATCTTTCCTTCCCACTGCAGCTTGTGTGTGCTGTCCTGCAGTTCTGTGTGTCTGAATGTGTAAATGCAAATACATGCACACAGTCAGCTTTGTGGCTTCATATTTACAAATGGACCTGTATCGGAGCATACTTGATCCACCCTGGTGTGCAAAGGTGGCACATGAGTGAAAAACCTTTTAATTATGTATTGACAAGTTATCTTCTAATTTTACAAGTGCAGTAAAAGGCTTACTTATGGTCAAATTAAATTTGAGACATTTGAAGCTAAGTTCATGCATATGAATAAGTTACTGTTGTAGTACATGAATGAACTATTTTCCATTTGCCAATAGAATAAGATGTTTGAAGGATAGACGCATCATTTTAAAATGGTACACTCCAGATCCGGTTGGTTGACCCCAGAGGCTACAGCCTACCCCTTGACCTGACTGTATGAATGATGGTGTCTGGCGTCTGTGTGTTGTGTTTTGGTCCTCTGGGAAGCACTAGATCTACAAAAGACAGATGTGTGTATGTGTGCATGCTTTTGTCTATTTATCTTAGTCTTCCTTAAATCAAGGCAATTTTGACAGTACAAGAGCATGATTAAATTACGCTGTCAAATAATTTTATATTCTGAATTATGGAGTTTTATAGAATAAGTATTTGATCATTGAAATGTTTCACAACATTTCTTTGAACATGAAACTCTTTTGATAATTTTATGGAGTTTTTTTTCTTAGGGTTATGCAAAGATTATTATTTCTGACCAACATTTTCTTTGATTGCTCACAACTTTAGTAATAAAACATGGGGGAGCATATACATGTCGCAGAAAGGTTTATGTTATTGGTAACACCGAGGGTGTACAGTTGAAGTCCCAGTATTGAGCAACACAGAAAAGCTTGGTCACTTCATGCCTAATTTACATTAATGATTACGTTGTTTCTGTTACTTTTCATGGCACTGTTCAAAATACTGTGGAAATATAACATTTTTGTGAGTGTCGCTTGTTTTGAGTCAGGTGAATAACAACAACTATGACTTTTATTTAACCATGATCATGATTTTCTGACATGTACATTATTGCCATTAGGTAATTTAGGCAAAACAAATGCACTGATACTGTAAAGACATATTGATGTCTTTTGATACTGCAAAGAAGGCCTGAGGTCTACTGAGGTTTTACTATAATCAAGTCTCACTGTGAGTCATTTTGACTCAATGCATTTTTTTTTACCTATAGTGCATTTGACGTAAGGCCAAGCAATAACATTTTCCCTTATACGCAACTATTGTGGTAGTCACAGTGTGTGTGTGTGTGTGAGCTTCACCTCAAATAATGTCAACATGGTGTGTAGTTTGTTCTTTAGTCATCGTGATACAGTGCCTCTGTTCTTGTGAGAAGGAAATGGTTTTATACTTATTGCTTTGTAGTGTTTACAACATTATCTTTAGAGATGAGATGAGTGATATATGATCTTTGATCTAAATGTGAGACCACTATGAAAAGGTGGCACAGCTTTGTTAGATTTACAGTGGTATATGATTTGTACCCTTTCAAAAAAGCTGAGTTTATGTTGAGAAATTTTAATATGCGACTGTCAGTTCTTGTGTTACATCATCGATCTCCCATTACAGGTGTTTGTAGTGTGTTCATATTGTTAGAGGAGGTTTTAGTCACTTGATCCATAAGTGTTTCTACACACTTCTCACTGCAGATATCAGTCTTTATCAGTCTTGAGTGCAATAAAAATTTACTTCCAGTATTTGTATGTTGTAATATATTGCTGTCTTTGTGAACGGATGCAAACCTTAAAGGATTGCAAATTTAAATAGGAGCTACAATGTTATATTGATTGAGTTGAACAGAGGTTTGTGAGGAGCAGATACCTTACTTGGCCTCCTTTTTAATTATCAATGATATTATCAATGTATCAGACATAAGATGTGCACCAGGGGTTGGGCCAAAAATCATGCTTTTGTGGACTTTTAAACCAGCATATCTTTTTAGTCTAGCATACCACACTGTGAACATGTCAGGGTGTATATTTTGGTCTCTTCTGAGCCTTAAGGTGTTGATGTACATTTGCTCCTTGGCAGTGTTTGGAGGTCAGTCACAGTTGCCAAATGCATCCTCAGATGAACAGCAAAGTTCACACCCTCTCAGCCAACTCTTCCCTAGGGCTGTGCGATTAATCGAATTTTAATCACAATTACGATGTGGGTTTTCAACGATCATAAAAATGAAATGATCCGATTATTTTGCTCCTTTGCAGTTTACTCTTGTGCTGTTTTCATTTGCAAATCGAGCGCCACTAGCATTGCTGCGCTGCGCTCTGTTGCAGACTCCTCCCACAATTCCAGCCGCTTTGGTTTAATTCAACTCCAGATGCAAACGCCTACCAAGTTATGGGCTAGACACACTGGAGGCGACGTCGCTCCTTACCAATTAGTTTTTTTATAGAACCTGCGCGATGAGGCGGAAATTGCTGCCCTCCTCCAGCCGAGCGACAGGCGACATTTGCGCATGTGAAATGTAGCGCTCGTTCATGTAGACGTTCATTACGACGCGACACAAGGAAATAGAAAAACTATTTTTGTGAGTCGTGACTAAATAATCCACCAGCTTCCAAAGACAGAGAGATAACAAACGTTATAAACAAACATAACTTGTTTTCTCGCCAAAGACCAGCGCTCAGTTAACAC
>JBAMHW010000005.1:14464916-14479165 GCA_037177495.1 Rhadinocentrus ornatus | reverse complement strand
CCCCCCCCCCCCCCCCCCCCCCCTCTCCCCTCCCCCCCCCCCCCCCCCCCCCCCCCCCCACCTCCCCCCAACAACAATATTGTAACTTGAATGTCTGCTTGAAGTATTTCAGCATTTTGTTACACCTTGGAATAGGAACAGAAAAGGATTTGCAGCCCCATCAAATGTAAAAAGAGGAAAGATTTAAGTTATGCCCTCGTTTCTGCCATCCTTTGCCCACCTGTTTTGTCATTAATGTTAAATATTTTATATTGTAATATTGATATTTTTTAAATTATTGGTACAGAGTCTCCCCTGTCTTATGTCCAAAAATAAGAAGAAAAAGAAAAAAGTGCATTATTGCCCATGCTGCCTATGTTGGCTTAGACTTATAGGTGCTGCAGCACCAGTGTAGCATCAAAACCCGAGTAGTGGCGCCTCTTCACACCCCGCAGGTCAGCCTGAACCCTTTACTCTGCAGGACGAAGGTCAAATCCAAACTGTAGATTTTTAACGTGAATCTTTTTCTATACGTCTTTTAAAATCTGCGAGTTTTTAAGCAGAGCCTCTGCTTTAGTGTCACCTGCTTTTCCCGCCGCCTTCTCCTTCCTGTCAAGTTTGGATATTTTGGGGAATTATTTTGTTTACATGTCGCCTCTTTAAGCTAACCACCCTTGGCTCTTCGTCATCTCCTCCTGCAAGTCCAAACAGAGCAGCTGTTGTCACATTCACTCAAAGTTCATAAAGCAGCGATGCATGCTTGTCCCAAATGTGTCGCTTGGACAATCGGAGCCGTTATCGTTTTTTGTTGGGTTTTTTCTTCCCCGCCTCTCAGATTTAAGGAATCAGGATGGGTACAAAAAGACATGAAGGGGGGGGGGGATGAGCGTAAAAAAGAAGTTACATGCCTTCTTAAAGTGCACATTGGATTAATGTTAACCCGGCGACGAAGCTTTCAGAGAGAACAAAAAAAAAAAAAAAAACACCATTTCATAAACATTCACTTTTTCCTCTGTCTGGTCATGTTTTTTGTTTTACACCTCCAAAAAGCAGCTGTTGTGTATGTGTTTTTATGAGCTCTGAACAATGTATGTATCCTCTAATATGCCAAATGTCTTTTATAATGTAGTTTTCATGCACTGCTAAAACAAAACGGGGCCGAGTGAGAGGCAGCTTTAAACAAATGTTAAAAAAAAAAAAGAGTGTGGAGCTCTTCTCTGTCGCACTCAGCCTTACTTCTCCTTAAGACTATTTGGCTGTTTGCACTACAGAGCACTAACCTTTCTATTCTCTCACACATTTCATCCTCACTCATTCATTGCTCATGTTTTTCTATGTAAATTTGGAAATTACGCACCCTTTTTTTTTTTTATAACATTCTGTTAATGCTTAGCTTTGCTACAGTTGAACAGCTTTTTCTTTTGTTCTCATCTCCACCCTATTTCTCTTCTTCACGTCCTTTCACTATCTTTAACTTCTCACTGTATCTGTGTATTATTCTAGTAAATGGTAAACAGAGGTGTCATTGTGGTAGTATACTCAGTGCTCGAAGGGTTGCTGATGGTAGAAACCTGTGCCGTTTGTAACATTTAGCAATAATGTCAAAACAAAGGGGACGTTTTTTTTTTTTTGTTTTTGTTTATAACATGTTAAGTTTGTTTTTGTACATATTGCAGCTCCAGATCATGCTCAAAACTGTCATTAAAAGAAGAAGAAAAAAAGAAAAAACATGGAAAAAAAACTTGCAATATTGGCATAAAAATAAGAAATAAAAAAGTAAAATAAAATCTCACTGATTTCTTTTTTCTTTTTTTTTCTTTTTTAAATTGAAGCTTAGAGTACATGTAGTCGCAGCTGGAAAAGTACAAATGAATGACCCAGACTTGTCCCTTTTCTTATATAAAGCATATTCCTTTCTGCTCCTTCAGTGGCTGCAGGGTGAAGGCGGGTGGGGATGTCTGCATCAGCAGAGAAGCCCAACTACAGTCTCTCCATCCTTTTTGGAGGCACTTTTAATGAAAGCTGTTAAAAGCAGAGTTATTCCGCCCTGGGTCTGGTCTTTATGAGCTTGACCGGGAGCTGACTATGAGCTGATGGGTCACAGAGAATACAAAAGCCTATCTTTCCCAGACCAACACTTAAATGTACTTTACAAGTCAGTAATCCACTGGGATTGGGTTTATACATTCAGTTATGTGCCTAAAATGTGCACAGAATATCACCACATACCAGGACATGTTTTTTTACATAGCAACATTAAAGTTACAATAGAAACACAGAAGAATGAGTTGCTACATCAATGCTGCCACATTTCACAGGAAGAATTCAAGAAATCACATGGGTGATGGCGGGAATTCACTCTGAAGAGAGGATGCAGCTGTTCAAAATCCCACAATTTGATAAGGCCCCTCCAGCTTCAAAGTGCCTCAGGTACACACAGAAAGTGTCAAGGGCAAGGACTATTTGTCAAGAGGTGGGGGGGGGACGCTCAACTATATACATATACAAGCGATATGTTCAAAGTTTTTCAATCCATTAGTAGCTTATTGATGAATAGGTGGGAAAGTAGGGAAAATAAACTTTTTGTCAAAGCTGGTTAAAATAAAAATAAGTAAGGTATAAATTAGTCTTCTTTACAAGTGTTGAAAGCACTTTAAACTGGTTTGTGTGGTGATTAGACAAGCTAGCTCTTTAATTTTCATTAGCTTATCTTGCTAATTACTAAGCTACCCACACTCATGAATTCTGTTAGCATTAATTTCTGTGGAGAGTTAATACAGCTGCTTAATGCTGCATTATCACACAACAGTTGGAGTAATATAGTTAAATATGTAAACAAAGAAAGCAAGAAAGAAAAAGGCTCAGTTGTCTCATAATATTGTCATAGCCTGTGGATATGACTGGAAGGCTAGGGAAAAGATGTATTGCTATTCGGCTAGCCTTGTTCACTCCTTCCTGCCCTCATGTAGACTGTATTTTTATTTATTTTTTCCTTTTTCATTCTTTTTTTTTTTTATGACAAGGGTCCATTAAAACTCAATAATTTTTAAGGAAAACATTAATTAAGCACCAAACTTCCAAGGCTTACAGTCAGAATATCACAGACAGACAATGAGATGTAGCAAAGTGAGTTTTAAATTTTAAATTCTGGTGTTAACTTTATATTAGATAAGAAGTTAGAAACTTTTATCCTTTTTTATAAATAATTGTAGTTTTACAATTGTGTTAGCTGTTGTATTACCAGGTGGTTGTATAACTTATTCTTGGTTGCAGTGTGGTATGAAATCTATGAAAAGGGAGTAAATGGAAAATGAGATAAAAAGTGGTTTGCTTCTTTAAAACCCTTCATGTCAGACTTTTGGTTCCTCAAGGTGTACAGTATAAGACATCACTTAGTAGTCTATACATAGAAAGTTTGGGTATGTTTGATGTGAGAGCACTGAATGTACAACAGTACAGCTCCACAGTCATGTCACACCTAGTTAAAGCAACATAGCTGCTCATAAACTAGTTCATATAAGCACTGTGAGGGTTATAACACACCACGGATTTCCTTCATGTGTCTACACAATGACCAGCTCTCCTACACGCAGACATATCAGTCCATGTTAGGTCACCTCACTCCAGGCAGATGCACGGATGCTACTGTAGGTGAAGCGTGTGCTGGCTCCACTTGGCGGAGTATGACCATTCTGCTCTTGGGTTTTTGGCCCTGATCTCAAGCTTCCTGCTTCCCCTTTAGTGATTCTGCTTCCAAGTGACCTCCCTGAGCCACTGCTGCTTCTGCTGATCTTACTGAAACAGCTGCAGCAAGTAAAAGTGGATAACATGCCTTGGCGGAAGCGCTTGTTCATGAAGCAGTAAATGATGGGGTTGACGCAAGCTGATGTGTAGGACAACAGGTGGATGAAGGAGATGGGAGCGCCGGTGAGACGATAGGCTGAGCGCCGGTCAAAAGCCTGCCAAGCATTCACCACGAAAATGGGAGTCCAGCACAGGAAAAAGAGAAAGACGATGACCAGGAGCATGCGGATCACACACTTCTTGGCCATCAGGTTGGATGTTGAACTGTTGCCACACACTCGCCCCACTGTGGGGTTGCTGCTGGAGCTGGCAGTGCTGCCTGTTGCTGTCAAGCTCTTCCTTTTAGATGGCTGTAGATAGCAGCCATCACTGTCGCCTGGCTTGATGCTGCCAGTGCTGGATTGTCTGTCTGTTGGGGATGAGGACATGAAAAGACGAGACTGAAGTGAGAGTGCATTTCTATGCTTATCTAGCATCATATGTGTATTACTCCGCAGCTAGAAATAGTTCCAACTTGACGCACATTTACCATATATTGAGCAATATTGCGTTGTGTTGACTTGTACTAAGAAAGTACAAAAATTTTCACTGCTTTGATCTATAGTTTTCATACCTCTGCTAGATTTCCTGTTGGACAACTCAAATTTGATACCACGGTAGAGCTCCAAGGAGATGAGTCCATAGGCTGTCATCATCAAGATGCCAGGGATCAGAAAGAGCAGCAACAGCAGAGACACATACCTACAATTTTCAGACATATTTGAAGGAATAAAGTAAAAAATTAATGATTAATGATTAAAATTAACCAAATAACAACTGGGAATGTGCATTTTTACATCTTAGGGTCAGATCTGTGTATTGCCAGATTCTCCTCAATGGCTGTCCCACATCTGCATCACCAGATTGAGAAAAATAATTGTAATCAAGTATAAAATAACATGCACACCAAGACTGCTGGATGACGTCGTTTGGCCACACCAAGCGGCACATGTGTCCAGTGCTGTTGTTGAGGCGGGTGAAGGGCTTCAGAGTGCTAAAAATGGGGTAGGGGAGCATCAGTATGAAGGATGCTACCCAGGTGGCGGTGATGACCTTGGCAGCATGGGATTTGGTCTGCCATGCCCTGGAAGTCAACGGGTTACAGATGGCACTGTAGCGCTCCAGGGAGATAGCCACCAGGTTGAAGGTAGACACACTTACTGAGACCCCTGCAGAGAGCACAAATCATTGTCATTGTCAGCAGTGAGCTCTTGTTGGCTAAGTCCGAGAAAGCCTATTTCACTTCTCTGTTTTTTAAAGCCACGTCTTAACACGGGATGCTCAAAACCTAGTGACTTTTCATGACAATATCCATGAAAAGAAAAAGAGTTTTAAAAAATAAGATGCATACAGGCTTATATTACTGTAGCTGTAACTACAATGCGTATTATCCTGCTTGACAGTGTTGACATTTTTGGGTCTGGGTGAGTTTTTTATTTATTTATTTTTTCCTTAGGAAGGGTCCTTGCTCTGTGAAACGACCAACAAGTATCTGAGTAGCAGCCACGAAAGAGCTGTTCAAATTCTATAAATACTTAATAACACTGAATACTGAATAACAGTGTGCAAAACTAATTAACAGTAGCTACTTAGTCATTTATAGAATAATAGTTCATATTTTTCAGGTTGTAAACAAGCATATTTAATGTTTTGCTGCGCTTTAGAACTACTGTCATGTCTGTATGATGCTACAGCCAGATTATAACCAAGGTTAAAGACATATTTCGGCAAATTTTGGCATTTATGCTTCAGTTAGGGAATGTAATATACAAGCATAACCCGGGCCAAATGGGACTCGAAAGGTCAAAGGTTGGGTTATGGCATGGGCTGTATTAGCCTGATCTTGCCGAAATGTCATAAGTTCGTACTGGCTTGGGTGTTGGGAGGACTGAGCATGGCACAAAAACCAAATGAAAATCCAGATTTGGGTCATGTTTGGTACAAACATTCTTTGCAAACTGGGAATTAGCTTGGTAAGAAGAACTGGGGAAAAAACAAGCTTATTCAAAGACGAAAAATACCACAGAACAGCCATTACGTTAACTAATAAACACTTAATATAGATTATAATCTATTATTTCATGAACAGCTAGATTAAATAATTTCTCATCTTCAATAAAAAAAAAAATAAAAAGCCAATGTGTACAAGCAGAGTTTGATGTTTAAACACTTTTCATCGTACAAACTTGACAAATAAGGTATTAAATGTTAGCTAGTGAAACGTGATAAAAAAAAAAATTTGTTGCACCTGTTGCAATGAAAATAAAGTTTTTCATTCATTTTCATTCATGGTCTGTTCATCTTAAACTTGGAACAGTGCCTGGCTAACTTTTAAGCTATGCTAAGCTAACCGCTTCCACTTCAGTAGCTTAATGTTAAATGGAAAGACAAAACAGTGGCATTAACACTGTTTTATTAATCTTTTTTTACTTTCAAACATTCTTAAAACATATCCAGTGTAATTGTTTTTTTGGGTTGTTTTTTTTATGATTTGCCACAATAATGTTTTGTCACATTAAATCTAACTACTAAGCAGCAACAGAGCACATACTGGCCCCGTCTGATCAGTGTTAACAGGCTCCGTAACAATAACAAGAAGATCTATAAATACACTGAAATGATTTCTGTGCACGGTCTGACGGAGAGTGACATAAACAGACAAACACAAGGACAAATGATGAGGCAATCCCCGAAGACGGTGCTCTGATCGCCGTGTACTGCTAAATGGGACAACAGGAAGTGAAGACGGGAAATTAAAATCAGATTTCCAAGCAGGTCCGTAATTGGATGACAATGAAATATTGGTATTCAGTGCATCATCTGTAATGATTTCACCTTGTTGCAAAGGTCCCAGCAGAGCCTTTTTGAGAAGTACAAATCACAGACTGGAGAATTTACCAGAAAAACAGGAAAATTAATGTGATGAAACCTTATTCAGATCCCTGAACGCACTGCCTCATCTCATTTCAAGCTGTCTGTATGGAGGATTTCAATCACCTGACTGACAATAAAAGGAAGAGTTAAAGGAAAGGATACAGAAAACAGATTTAAATGTCTGTTGGTAACAAACAAAGACGTAACATGCCCAAGTTTTAATATTTGTCGTTTCATTTTTAGTAATGGAACAATATGTTGTTCCATTGTTCACATATAAAGCTTTTCATGGCTTTTGTATCTTAAGGGTCCCATATTATGCACAATTCATTTTCTAAAGGTTTTCTAATAGTCATATGTGTCCTCACAGCCTGTGTATGAGGCCCAAGAATTAGAAAATTCTGTCACTTCTCTCACTTGCTTGCTCCACTTATTAGTGAATGTGTTCTTAAACAGGTGAGTCTGAGATCTTTCCTTTTGTGACCTCACGAAGGAAAATAACCAATTCCCCCGGTAGTGGATACTGTCATTGTCCTCTCCTGCCCCAGCCAGTTAACTTGGTCCACCTTTCCTGAATCTGGCTTTACTGGAGGTTTTCCTGGACTGTGGCTGTCAAAGTGCCTTGAGATTACTTTGCTGTGAAGTGGTGGAAATTAGATAAGGCTGGATTAGATTGAACAATTATCTGTGTCTGCTAATGATTTGAATAACTTTGTATTGGATTCTAATCAGATAAACAAAAATAAAAGGCTTTATCTCTTTTCTGTTGAAATGACTTCATCTTATTCTGCTGTTACCTCTGCTTTCTGCTCCTGGAGGATTATAAAATACTTCGGAAATATTATAAAAAGCCATTTGGATTATAAATTAGTATATTATCCTATTTGTGGTTTGAAGGGAAAATGGATATTTTTTACTCTTCCTGAAGTCCTGTCAGGCATCTGTGTACCCTTCATATGTGTGGGCTGGTCACTCTGCTATAAAGCAAGCATCTATGAAACTAACATGAAGCTGAATTTGAAGAGAGGCATTATGAAGACGTCCACTGTTATCTATATCTGTATGATTTATCTTTAAAGCATGTCAAGAGAGGGAACTTGTCCAGACTTTGGTTAAAGAACAAAGTATGCGTCTGCTTTGGAACAAATACTAGTGGAATCTAAGGTGCATTTCACTTCTGCACCTGTGCATACTGGTTCGCATAAAAGCAGAATTTCCTCTAAGCGCCCTCACTAATGCGCCTCTGTTCGTCCTATTTCTATTCAAGATGTCTGTGATGTCATGCTTGTCTTTGCAATACTTTTATTAGAGGAGCTCCTTCTTCACTGTGCGTCTGCAGGCAACACAAGAACCATGCCAGCTAAGAGGGAAAAGTGACTTTGCTTCCTGGTGAATAAGAGGGAGTCGAGTGGATTTAATGACAATTCTTATGCCGTAAGTCCAATCAGGAAAGCCCAGCACTGCTGTGGTTTTCACCTCAACCACTCAGCTTTCAAGACATAAAAATGCAACAGAGATCTGTGAGGATATATTTTGTAAAAATCTATTTGTGAAACACTCATGTAAGGTTGTTCCTTTATGTATGTACGTGAATTTGCCTTTCGTTTCTAAGTGTACATAGTCTTAGGGGGAAAAAAAAATCTGTTTCCAGGTTTCAAAAGAAACAAAGTCTATTTTATGAGGTTGATTAGGAGGGCAGTGGAAAAACCTAGCCTTCATCCAGATGTGGGTAAACCACTAAATTAACTTTTACACATGATTTCCTTTTTTTAAATCTATGTTTGACTTTTGAATCCAGGTTTTGCTGGTGTATTTCACGTGCAAACAAGCCAGGCAGACCTCGTCACGAGGACAGATTCATTCAGAGTTAAGACACAGCTTTGAAGCAGACAATTCAATTATCTGAAAGTAAATATGGAAAAATGTTGCTGTCAGACTGAATGACTGTAGCTTTCAATAGAGATAGTTGCATCCTCTGTATTTATTTGATATGTATTTATTTTTAACCTGACAAAACTTTACAGTCTTTGCTGCATACTATTGTCTAAGCTCTCCAAGCCACAATTTACATCAGTAATTCAGGTTTAAGGCAAAATATTTCACATAGAAATAAAACAACATTATTGGCAGATAACGCACCAGCTTGCAGCTTTAGTGCATCACATACAGTATCTTCCAACTGCAGTAGCTTGAAAGGTCATATCATTATGGTGTTCAATACTGGTGAACAGGGCTGGGTCTAGAAAATTGTTGGGCGGGGGCCACCCAGGAAAACAGTGGCACATGTAAATGAGACCTTTTGAGAAAAGGGTCTAGATTTCAGGAAATGGTAAACTGTTTATTACAGCTCAAGTGCTCACAAATGAAAGCTAAATTTCTACAAGTAAACAGCCAATGGTATATATTTTTTGTCCACAGTTGTTCACTTAGGATGATCCTGCACTGTATGGTTTAATTCACTGCAGCAGTAACACTTAGGCACCATTTCCACCAGCAGGTCCAGGTCAGGGCAGGGTGGTTTGGTGCAATTTGGTTCTGTAAACCCTGATTGGCCAGATAGCGGCAGATGCGTAAGCTATAAAATAATGTGATCGTATAGGGCCACAATGCCTTCCTTAAGTCATACTGAAGAACACAACACAAAAACGAAGGACGAGAATGGCAGACGTCAAGCAGTTTGTATTCTTTCTTCTTTTTTGTGGCTTTAAACAACCAAAAATTCCACAGTATATTTAAACACCATGCTGTTGCCACTTTGTTCTTGTGGCCAAGTCGAACAGGAAGTGATGACTCTTTTGACCAATCAACTGATCACAGTGTGTCAAGCTCCACCCTTTTGGGTTGGAAGAGTTTAAAAAAGTGGGATGGTTCAGGACGGATATTCTGGTACCAGTTTTTGCCTGTGGAAATGCATAAAATACATATTGGTGGAAATGGGACTTTCTACTTCATTGATAACAAACTGGATTTGAGCCAAATCAAAAGTTTAATCAGTGTTTCTTCAGCATTATTGGCTGTTTAACTTTGCAGCCATCACATCTGGTGGTTTTCTTACTTTTACATCCTCTTCATAAAATGGAAACAGTCTGGAGAGGCAAGTAGTATCACCCAGATGATGCAGCATGAATGTTGCAAAAAAAACATGGTAGTGTTGATGTAGAATATGTAGAAGCTCTTTACATGCTGCATTCACTTGCACTTGGGCATCTGAGGGTTACCCTGGTAAAGGTTGGTTTACTCTGAATGTTTGCTAGAATTAGTCTTTTCTTAGGGTGGCACCTGAGGGGATAATCCCCTCTGGCCATGCCCTTGCTAGTGACCACCTTTTAGGGTGTTTTTAAACACTCCTTCAAAATTTATTTTCAAGATATAGAAAATGTTAAATAGACTTGTCTCTGTCGGGATTAGGCATCCATCTATCCATTGTCTATAATGCTTATTCCAATTCAGAGTCGCGGGGAAGCTGGATCCTTCTCAGAAATTAGCACCCTGGACAGGTTGCCAGTCTGGCAGGATTAAGGCTTTAAAATGTTGAATAAATTATTTGAAAATCTCAGTCCCTGAGAATTAGGATTATTCAAATGTTTTTTTGATTTTTCTTAAACATTCTTGCTTGTTTGTATTTGAACCCAGATTAAAGGTAAGGAGAGAAAAACCTTTAACTTCTGTCTAAATTATCCAAAAAAAAATTTCTTCTTAAATGCATGAAGACCAGGAAACTTTGCTGACTGTAGCTCTTATGGACCCAAATTTCCTTCTGGTTCTGTTAACCATATCTAGTGGCATTCATCCTTTCTTCTTGAGGCATGAATATGACCTACGTAGATCAGGAAACCAGAAACTAGAGTTGAAACTAAGAAAGTCGGTGGTTGGGGAAAAAAAAAATAGAAAAACTAACGTGTGCTACAAACATGTCTTGATCTTCTCTCACAAATCTCCTTTGACCAGGACTGTTTTAGCTCAGGCTCATTAAATCTTCAGCTGCATTTTAACATTCAGACAAATGAACCTTGTCCAGGAGAGCTTTGTATGTCGTCAATTATCCTGTCTACAACGTGTACATTGCAATTACACACACAATCAAATGACAAAAAAGAAATAAAACAAAGTAAAAACTTACAAAATTCCCCATGGAGATGAAATCATGGGAAAATAAACATTCAAGAAAATATCTATTTAGATAATTTCCAACTTTCTTTTTTTAATAGTAAGGAAAAAATCTGTTAGTACTTTCTTTGACCTACTTTGTCAGTTTTAATGTTCTGAGGTGTCGATTTCAAGAATCAAAAACAAAACTCCTCATCGATCAGACTCCGACTTTCTACATAGAGGCGAACAACATCTTGTCATGGACTATTTTTTTCTAATTGCCAGCAGACTAAGACCCAGACTGTGATCACGTTAATGGCTTGATTACATCTTCCTCTAAAGATGCATTATCAACCTCAGCATCATCAAACATTGTTTTGAAGGATAGAATGAGACAATTTTCCAAAATTTCAGATCCTTAATTTGATATCAACCCCACATAATCAATGATTTAGTTTTATTTTCAGACAGTCTCTTTTTATCAATTGGACTTGTAACAATCAGTTCTCAGCATCATCTCTTTTATCACTGACTGTAGGGCTAATCTTGTTTTCTCTGTTTAAATCTGAATGTAAATCTATTTTCTTCAGCTCAAACATTCATTAATTCCGATTTATTTATGTTATTAACTTTTGTTGCACATTTTCTATTTTCTGACATGCTACTTTGATTTCTTTTCTTTTTTATTTTATACCTGTTTGTTTGCTTTTACAACCTTTCTTTCTATTTTTTTTTTTTTTTTTTTTTTTTTTGTACCTGTGCTAACTTTTAAATACAGCTGACTGGGAACAACAAACATCTTTTTACCACCCTCTGGTGTAGAATTATCTTCTGGAAGGAGTTTTATTATCCTATTATTTCCTCTGACATTTCTCTAGTTGAGGCCAAGTTTCTTGCCAGTCAAATCTAAAATCAGTTGCAATTTGAAGATTAAGCTGCAAAATTTGGCCTGTGCAGGTATATGTGTTTTTAAAAAAGCAGTTTATTTTTTCAAATATATTAAATATTTTTTGTGTGTAAATCTCAAATTTTATGTTACTAAATTAAATTAAGCTACAGTTAAAATCTTTTACATGTCTAAGTCACGATCGAAATATATCAATTGTTCTTAAACTTTTTATACAGCATATCCACATACCCATGAAGTACATGACCAGCTTGCATATGCCGGTGCCAAAGATGAAATCCCTCATAAGGTTGGGGATAAGAGTGAAGGGGATGCACACCAGGGAAACCATAAGGTCACTGATAGCCAGGGATAGCAGGAACAGGTTGGTAACCGTCCTCATGCGTCGGTTTCTCAATAAGACAGCAATGATGAGGCTGTTGCCCAGGACACTGAGGAGGAAGATGAGACTGTAGAGGACAATTCGGACTGTCTGGTTGATATCTGAGAGAGGGGGACACGCAGATGCACAGAAAAATGTAAAGGTAATTCAAATTATTTTGGAGCCTACCTATGAGCTCCTCTGATTCACTCTCACCATCTCTGTTTGTCTCACGCAAAGCATGTCTATATTTTCACATTTTTTTAAGCAAACATCACTCTAATATTCATAGAACAGTGACTCATGTACAACTCACCGATTCTTTGTAGGTTTTCTTTCTTTTTTTTCTTTAATCTCTTGCTATATCACCCTAGGCTATGTTGCCTTTGTGGGTTTTATTCTCAAAAACATACTAAAGTGATTACATTTTGCTTTCTATTTTGTGCCCACAAAGTGCATAAATGCATTTCTGTCCACTTAACCGTGCAGAACCAGTGGACACTGACTACATTAGCCTCATGGAGGACCTGAGCCATACGCGTAATGCGCACTGACGCAAGAAAAATGCCCAGAGCGGTCCCTTATTTGACACGAGCTCGAATAAAAAATATATATATTTAATTTCTCTCTCTCTCTCTATCTCTCTCTCTCTCTCTCTCTCTCTCTCTCTCTCTCTCTCTCTCTCTCTCTCTCTCTCTCTCTCCCTCTTTTTTGCCATACCAGACATTGAAAAAGAACACATCAGTCTGCATTTGGTTGTGACAAAAACAGATAAAGCCACTTTACCTTTAGGCTCGGGAGACAAGTTTTCTTCGCTCTCACACTCGGAGACATTCTTGATCCCAAAATTGCACAAAATCTTGTTCAGATCCGTGGAATTTATTAGCACGTCATGGATGGTAAACGTTTCCATTTCGCTTTCTTTAAAAAGGCTCAAGTCAAATCAGTCATAGAAAGAGTAACAATCATACTCATTTAAGAAAAAAGAAAGCAAAAAAAGATAAATTAAATAAATATTTTTTAAAAGAATTTTTTTTTATATATATATCAATTAGAAAAAAAGTTCTTAGCTATTAGAGGAGTGATTTCTGCAAGTTGTCGTGCGCTCTCGGCGCGCTGCGCTCTTCTGGTGTTCAGCAGTTCCAGCTACTGGCAACATGTGGAAGGGTCGCTTACCCCGCCCTTAAGATTCCACAACCCCTCCTCTTAAAAAGTAAAGGAAAAGAGGTCAAGAAAAAGATGCCAAAGTTACAAAATGCAAAACTGTCTTATTTTTTCGATCACAGGAGAGAAAGGTTGGAGCCAGGGTGGAAGGTAATTCGTCTTTCTCTGCTACATATCTGGCATGCTCTGACGTGCTTTTGGCGTCTCATCGGAATCTGTCAGCAGCATTATGTAAGCTCTGCAAATCAAGCTGTAATTGTCGTGATGACTGGGAAGACAAGCTATCATTACTACGAACACATCTCTGGTAATTCAGTCACGTGTTCAGAAAAAGACTGAATGCGAACTCAGTCACAGCCAGAGTTTGCGTTTGATTGAAGTCTGGGGAAAGAAAGAAAGAAAGAAAGAAAGAAAGAAAGAAAGAAAGAAAGAAAAAAAGAAAGAAAGAAAGAAAGAAAGAAAGAAAGAAACCTCGAGGTAGTGAAGCTGCTCACACGTGAAACATACAGCTCATGACATTTAAGCCCTATTGTTGTTATTGAAGGCCAATCAAACGCAGGCGGTTGTGTGGCTTCAGGACAAATATACATCCATTTCAAGTAAGCTCCATATGGTGCCCTGAAAGCAGACTTAAAATGCAAATGAATTGAAGTCACATCAGAAATAATTTCCTTTGTTACATCTTGGAAGAAATAAAAGATATAATGTATTAATTAAAATGACATGATCGAAATGACGGATTCAAACTAAGCGTTGGCACTTGAGTTTTTTCTTTTAACATTTCAAATAAGATGAGCTGGTTTTCCCTCAGTTATAGTTGCCAGTGTGTGGACGAGAGCCTGTTTGGACTGAAAGTAATTATACACACACACAAATACACTGCTCAAAGAAATAAAGGGAACACTAAAATAACACATCCTAGATCTGAACGAATGAACTATTTTTATTAAACAAAATCACACAAAAATTATCAATGGAAATCAAATTTATTAACCCATGGAGGTCTGGATTTGGAGTCGCACTCAAAATTAA
>JBAMHW010000005.1:14433951-14453824 GCA_037177495.1 Rhadinocentrus ornatus | reverse complement strand
TTTGTTGTCAGCACATTCAACTATGTAAAGAACAAAGTGTTTAATAAGAATAGTTCATTCATTCAGATCTAGAATGTGTTATTTTAGTGTTCCCTTTATTTTTTTGAGCAGTGTATATATAGCCAGAAACATTAACTTTACAAACTCACGTTTCCCTGTGATATCCGCAAGGTTTGTAATCAGTTAATAGTATTTAGCAGACCTTCTTTTTACTCTCTATTATTGATGCATCCCATAATACAACTGTGATTTTTCAGTGTCCTTTCTCAGCTGTCAAAATGACCATCTCTGTTTCTGCTCTCACATCTGCAGAACTGATTATTGTCAAGACACTTCACAACCATCCGATAGGACGTTTTTATTGCTTTGTTTGAGTCATTCATGATAAGCTGTCTCAAACCGGAGGCGCGTTTGAGTTTAACCATGTGGTCGGAAACGCCACCACTATACTCCTTCATTAGGCCTGGTTTAATCCTGCTGTCATCCCCGTCAGCTTAGCTTTTCTTTAAGTAATACATTACTGAAAACATGTGTACTTACTGTACTTATCAAAATTTTATTAAAGGATTAACACTGGAAATGAATGATTTGTCAACTCCACATGTTGAAGTTATTGCTAAATTCTTTTTAGGATGTGATGTATTATGAGCAACTAAAGGCTGGAGTCATACAGCATGACCTGCTGGTAGATAACCTCATCTATAAGGTGAGCATATCTGTATATTTAGGATGTATGTATATATACATTCACATAACTTAAGTCTGAGCTGTTTTAACCATTTTGTAATATCTAAATGATTTTCCCCAACAGGATGTGAAGCTAACTGCTAGTAACGACGACTACTACTTTGTGTTTGAAGATTTCCTCTATCAGGTAGGCTCTCTTCCATTTTGTATCGCACCACCAAGTGGTTGAGATAGAGTGAAAGATTAATAATTAGTAATGTAGTAACAATAGTTAAAGGATCATGAATGGAAATGGTAATAGGATAACACATACTTACTTTTGGCATGACATACCCAAACCAGGTGGTAAAGGTGATAAAGTTTCAGTACAGTCACTTAAAGATTTATTTTACTAAACTGTTGAGCTGGAAGTTAAGCACTACTGCATAGCTTTCCAACCTTAAAACTCTGTGCCTCTGGCTTGGTTTGATGGCACGCTGACATTTATTATGTACATTCCCGAAGCCGTCATTGCCCTGCAGCTTGTCTAAGGCTGATAAACCAGACTTGTCAACTTTTTTTTTTTTCCAGCCTGGATTGTCATATTATAGCAGTGTTTTCCTTTATGGCACTTTATCCCACGACAGCAACTGGATATCAATACACTGGCAGTTTTGAACACGCACCACACAGAAAAAGACAGAGAGAAAGTGAGATAGCAAGAGTAAAAAAAAGGAGTCAACATCAAACTAACTTTTACTAGCTGCAGAGAGCTCAGAGAAGAGACATGAGAAAATCTACAAGAGTTCATTAATGTTGATTGAAAGGGTTAAACTTAGTGCTTTTCAATCCAGTTATACAGTACCTTATTTAAATATATGTTTTTGTATAATGTCAAAATGTACTCTAACCTTTACAGGTGAACCTAATTTGATTTGCTCTAAACTTTTGAATTCACATGTGAAAGTACTTATTGCTGAACATGCCATTCTCTGACAAGGAGATTAACCACAAAAAGTCCAAAAGAAGCATTAGAACCATGAATGGACCACTAATGGTTCTGCTTCTATGACAACTTGTATCTAAACAGTCCTCTTTATCATACTGTTCTCATTTTAACATCATCAGACCCAGATGACACTTATTACACAGCACCTTATTGAGACATTGACATTATTATGTTGTAGTGTACACACCACTGTTGCTAACTTTTTCTTCAGTAAATTGTTTGAGATGAAGAAATTCCTATTGCGTCGTTATGCTTAAATGCCCTACATTTACAGGGCGATCGCTGTGGCAACACTGGAGTTATAAAAAAAGCTAAAACAAAGATCAAATTACCCTTTATGAACAATAAGAACAAATAAGAGTAGTAATAAAAAATGCATAAAGGACTTATTAAAATAATGTGCTAAAAAGTAATAAAGTACCATAAAATAAAACATGAATTAGATTAAGATCAAATAGAATTTAGTTAAAAGCTAAGCTAAAAAGGTGGGTCTTGAGCCTCTTTTTACAAACATCAACAGTCTCTGCAGCCCTCAGGTTCTCTGACAGGCTGTTCCACAGACAAGGACCGTAGTGTTGAAAAGAGGCCTTGCCGTAAGTTTTGGTCCTTACTTTTGGGACAACTGAAAGGCCGGTACCAATGGACCTCAGTGTCCACCAGGGCTCATAATGTAAAAGCAAGTCAGATAAATAAGAAGGCCCAAGACCATTAAGACATTTATAAATGATTAAAAGAACCTTAAAATCAATCCTGAAATGCACAGGGAGCCAATGCAGTCATTTTAAAATTGGTGTAATATGTAGGCAGCAAACATGAGGAGAAATGAAGCAGGCCAAAAATGGACCCCTGGGGGACCCCACCATTCAGCTGCAATTTAGCTGAGGAGTACTGGCCCAGCTTGACAGAAACACTCCCGTGCGTGTCACTGCTCTATTTGCCTTTGACACTCAGCTAACATATATGTTTATAGATGTGTCAACGCGTTTACTCAGCCACTATTTGCCCGTCGCACTCCTTGGTGCTTAACCAATGTGCACACAGATGTATGAACAACAAAGCTCTGGCGTCCCGGTCAATATTGACTAATGGCAAACTCGCTTGACAGTGAAAGAATCGACTTATGTTGGGATGTTTTTCTAAAGCCGATGTAGAAAGTTAGGAAACAACTTTATAAGTGTAGTTTCCCAGACATCTTTGAAGTGAAGCTACAATGCTGCCAATTGAAATTTGTTCCTTTGACTATATTAATAGAAAACTCAGGAGTTACTGTTTGTGAACACACAGCATTCAAACTTCACTGTGTTTGTCAGCTAAATTTGTAATGTGTGTTCAGAAGCAGAAATGTTTGTTGGTTTTACTTGTTCAAGATTTTTTTTTCTCAAGTTTGAAGTGAGACTGTTATGGATATTTAAAAGGTAATTTTGTGGAATAAGCACCCACTTAATTCTGTCCCGCCTTGGTACATCCTAAATCCCTGGGTGAAGGTGTGCTGCTTTCATAGAATTCTTACCCTGCAGGAAACAAAGCCACTCAATGCTGTCACAAACCCCAGGACAAATATAAAGGGCATTAATCACCACATCCTCCATTGACAGGCAAAAATGCTGTTGCATAACCACCCTGGGCTCTGGCATTCATATTAATTTAACAGATAACACCCACTTAAACCGTCTCTTAGACCAGCACACGGTCTGTAGAGACCAGTTGTATCCTCTATGGCAGCATTGGCCTCCTGCAGTAGTATCATATGTAGCGCAGCAGGTGTATTTGGACTTATTTGAGCATTATAAATATTCTTGGATTCAGCTTATTAAAGAAAATGTGTGCATTTAACACCATTTTTGTGTCTCCCAGGTGTTGTTGTGTTTCTCCCGGGACACTGCCATCCTGGAGCACTTCAAATACAACAGCGCCACTCCTCCCAAATCCTACATCCATGGTGAGGTGATGTGCCCATGACACATCTTCTCACATGCTGGAATATCCATTAATCATAAATCCAGAAATTGTTCTGTAAATCTTGGTCATCACTACCTTTTTGGTTCATGCATGTGTCTTACAGGGAAAATGGGAGATGAGGAATGTGCCGTTGTTTATCCTCCCAACGGTTAGTTTGCATCTAGATATGCATGTTATACCAAACATCTTTATAATAAGGAAACACACTAACATTAAAAATGTCATCTGAACAGGCGTAATTCCTTTTCATGGCTTTTCAATGTACGGTAAGTGTGTGTTTTGCATCCACTGCTTTTCTACAAATAATTCCACAAGATTCTATGTGTGTGTGAATTTGTGGATGTTTGTCCCTCAGTGGCGCCTTTGTGTTTCTTATACAATGAGCCATCGAAGCTGTACAGCGTCTACAGGGAGATATACATCCGTTACTTCTTTAGATTGCACTCCATCTCTTCCTCTCCCTCGGTAAGAGTTTGTGTGTTAAAAGCTTTTCTCTCTCAATTTCATCTATATGTACTTAACATGGTCGCATGTGCGTTCCCGCAGGGTATAGTGTCTTTGTGCCTGCAGTTCGAGCGGCTGCTCCAGACACACCTGCCTCAACTCTTCTACCACCTCCGACAAATTGAGGCGCAGCCGTGAGTTACAGCGTCACTCTCCTTTGTATATCAGCAGTAAGATGAACTTCAAGGAGTGACTGGTCACAGTAATTAACTACTATAGTGGAGTTTTTTTTTTACTTATAGATCAGTTAAGTCTAGGGTATCCATAAAATTGAAGAAAATTTCTCTGAATGCAGTGCATTTATTTTGGTGAGTTACAGTGTGTGTCATATGCTGTCTGCATAGACGATTCTGTTGTAGTCCAGTACTTATAACCTGCTGCCATCTAGTGTTGCTTTGCTTAAATCGCAGTTTCATCTCACTTAAGGAGCCAGACAGACCATAGAGTTTAATGTGACTGGTCTCAGATTATTGTTGGTGCTAATTGTAGATGTTTCAGGCAGATGTGATGTTTTTGTCCTTAGGTTACGTATAGCCTTTAAATGGATGGTGCGGGCCTTCTCTGGGTACCTTTCCACTGATCAGCTGCTTCTCCTTTGGGATCGAATTCTTGGATATGATTCACTGGAGATAGTTGCAGGTAGGGACATGTAACATACAAACTATGCAGTCAGACTTTTGCAATCTTACAGTTACTTTTCCTGATTTCTAAAGCTTCTCTTTGGCTTATCGATCAAACTTTCATTCACATTTCTTATTATTTCCTCCTCCTCCTTTAGTTCTTGCAGCTGCTGTGTTTGCGTTTCGTGCCGAGAACTTGATGGAGGTGACGTCACTGGCCTCGGCCGAGGTATGTCTGTCCCACATTAGACCTAAGCATGTATGTAGATACACACACACACTCATGTTGGGCTGCAAATAGCAACTAATAACCAGCCAGTGCTAGTAACCCAGTCTTCTGAATGCACATGTATTAAGATCCCACACCTTCGTACCCCACCATGTGTGCAGCCCACCAACACTTAAAATGAAATTCTGCCTGGACGTCTCAGCGCACATGGAAAGGAACCAGCAATAATAGTGAGCCGAAAAAAGCGTTCTCATGGCTTCAAACTTGGCTGTAAAATTGTTCTAGCAAATAGCTTGAAGATAAATGGATGCAGTCTGTTTTTTTTTTTTGTTTGTTTTTTTTCTTCGTTTTTTCACATTTTTTAAGAAGCCACTAATGCAGTTCAACCTTTTGCTTTACACCCCGTCCTCCTCTCCCAGTACACGGTTGGTAAACTACAACATGGTGCAGAGGGCAAAGATGCAAGCCAGCACTATCTGCTTGCTCATTTTACACCTGCCCCAGTTGACAGAAGATATCATAACATACTGCTCCTTATATTATATTTAGAACCTCAAGCCCATAGCTGAAATATTAAACCCTTACTCTGAACATGATAGGGTCCCTAAATTTAATCTCTGTTATCCCAAAAGGACAGGGTGGGAAGCAAGGTGCTCTTAAGCATGGATTGTTGCTTCCCAAGTATCCTGCATCGTCATCATCCTGTATGTTGATCTGTGTGTTTCTGTTTTTAAATATCTCTTGAGATGAGCAGGAAGGGGAGTGTGTTCTGGGCTCGAAATTAGTCTGATTTGTGTTTGTATCTGACAAACGCACTGCAGGCCGTCCTTGCCGATCTTTCAACTCTGAAGGTTATGCCACTCATCCAGATCTTTCTGTTCGCCACCGCCATCTGAAGACAGCTGAGACGACGGTACGGGCTGCGCTACCACAAGAAAGATATGGTGTCACCAGAAAAATGCCACTTTGCTTTTCCATAAGCATATTAAACATGACTCATCATTAATGAAGAAATGGGAGCCAAATAAAGAAAACCTGCATCTTCTTTTGGTTTAAGCAAAAATCCAAACCCATTTTCAGCAGGAAATGAGTTGCACAAAGCAGTAATTATGTTGTGAGAAGGAACAACAATGGTTCTAATGTCTCCAAGCTTGACTTAATGAAGTGTTAATTGCTCCTACAATTTATTCTGCTTCATGGCTCCTGCTTGTTATTACACTATTAGATCATGCTGTTGCTGATGAATGAGGAGATTGGATGCTCTGCTTCAGCAAGTTGAAAGAAACCGTGAAAAGCCACAGAGTCTTGCTGTTACTCGTTTAATTAAAAAGCTCTGCACGTGCAGTTTATTGTATTTATGAAGGCGATTGTATGTCGCTGCGCTCTTTAGGGGACTTTTAGCACCTTCTGTGCCAATATTAATGTGTCTGTAAGCATTTTAACTAAAGTGTTGTAAGTATTTATTATTTTGTATGTATGTGATTTTAGATCTAAAAAAAGATTGTGGTTTTTTTTTTTCATTTAAAATGATTCATTGCAAGTCAGTGCCACATTTTAAATGCTCTCCTGCAATCTAAAATATGACATTTGTACAATTTAAATAAAGAATATGAGATTGTTAATGGCTTAGATCTGTGTTTTGGGTAATAAAGTTTCGTCTTGTCTTTCCTGTTCCTTCCCTGTTATGTTTTTCTCATGTTGTGTGACAGAATAAATATTTAGAAAGGCATCAGTGTGCCTCACAAGCTCACTGTAGTCATGTCTGGAGATGGCAGAATGAGTGGGTGACAGGAGCCCACGGCCCTCCTTGCACATGTAGCATCTGCTCTAGTTCTACTTCGTTGTTGGCTGCCTCCCTCCTCCCCCGCTGCCCCCTCTGCAAGCTCATATCAAATTATGCTGTTCTTCTCTTTCTTCCCCCCTCCTCCTCCTCCCTCTTCTCCTGGTTTCTGCTACATCTGCCACCTGTTTACTAGCACTCCCACGGCTGACTCTTTTATCAGTCATGCACCTTCTTTGGCCCCCCACGAGTTTGTCTCTACTGAGACTACTAACTACTGTGGTGGCTCACTCAAGCAGCAGTCCCCTCTGGTGGCCGACATGCTGCATCGCAAGGTTACCAAGAAAAAGTAGTGCAAGAAAATATTTGATTTTTGCTATTGCTTCGTGGTTGATTGCATAGGCTGTTAGACTAAGACTTTATGTATTAAAGACGTGCTGCAATGGTTGGGATTCATTCTGAGCGCTTTGCCTTCTGTCAAATTGGTTTTTTTTTTGTCAATTAAAAGCTTATAGGCATTAAAAACATGTTTAATAAAAAAGTATTTACACTCGGATCAGAACATCATAGAAGAAAAGAATTAATGGATGTGACTGCTAATGTTCATATTGCAGCAACTACTGATTAAGTGTATAAATAGCTATTATTTTGTACATGAATATAATTGGATAAAATATGCGAAGGAGTTTAAAAGCAGGCATATTGACTAGAGGAGTTTCCCTCTCGAGCTCTCATAACTGACTTAAACTGCTCCAGAGATATAAGTTTTATTAATTTCAAATAAGTATATTTTATTCCAAGTGGAAGGGGCAAGATTTTGAACTACCCCAAACTCTATTTTTCTCAGGACCACCATCTGTAGAATGGAATGAGAGTGATGGTCATATTGATTCTGGTTTAGGGATAAAGAGGTTCTAGGCCAAGAATTGTTTTATATATAAAAAATAAGCCAAAGCCTGTTTAGGTAGAGGGATGACCATTTAGCAGTAGCATGCAAAATGTAGTGATGTGTGTGATTTCCACAGCTGGTAATGAAACAAACTACAATGGTACGTAGTATTTAGTTTATAAAGATTTCTTAATCAGAAGCATTCAAAAACAGATCACCATAATCTGCACTGCACTTTCCTACAAATATAAGGGGCTGTAATTGTACAGAAAATTATTTTTGTGTTCTACAAGCAACAATTGTACCTTCTATTCCCCTTCATTCTTTTGCTTTAATTTTTTATAATTAGTCTAATTACCTTTTTCTTACATGTAAAAAGCTGTGCATCTCTGAAGATGATAGAGAAATTCATACTGCTTTTATCTAAATAGATATATTTTAAACATTACTTTAGCGGGGGAAAGAAAAAGTAGAAAGAGAGAAATAGGCACAATGCTGAAAACAGACTGAGCCGATGAAGTGTATTCTACATGTCTCTCTGGAAAGTTACTCTACACATGATGAGCTTTTTTGAACATGACATATTCATGTAGAATTATCCCAACCTTAAATCTTAATAACCTACTGCAGTAATAAACATACACTCGTATAGAAGTATTAGTAAATAAGCTCATGGGCAATTTTTTCTTGGCTCCTAACATGAAATATATAGAGCAATGACTTCATTTATAACAGTAAAATACTTTTAAGAAACACTTGGATTAGATTTTCATACTCATAGCATATTTCTGACAGTACAGTATGGAATTGAAAGGTGGAATCTAACTTGTACAGACAAATTTTCACAATATAACACAAGTGCTTCAAGATAAATAACGGATTTAGTAATTCTGCCTCCACATTAATAAAAAAAAGGCACGTTTAATCAGGAGTATTAACATAAAAAAAAACCGACATTGCCCTTTAACATTCGGTTAATCTTTCTGTGCGGAGCATATTCAAAAGAGGGGGGAAAATGAACTGTTTGAGACAGCCAATCAGAGCCTGCCATGTTGGGACAGTCTAGCCAATGAGAGCGCTAAGCCGTGAGGAAAAGTTGGACCCCGGTGGACGGGGACGAAGAACAATAAAAAAGTCCGTCATGCGCATCCTCCGTCGCATCATCTCGAAAGTAAAAACAGGAGAAGTTTTTTCAGGGGACTCCCCCCTGTTTTTACCATGCTTGAGCTTAATACGCCCGTTACCAGGAAGTTTATGAGCCCACTAAATTGATATGAACCCTGGGAGTAAAAACAAGATGATACCGTCCCTTTTATCCATTTATTTTTCTACATACAATATTAAAACCTCCCAAGTCATTCCTATCAGGTGTTGCCCCGCGCGCGGCCAAATTAAAGGCCCCCCTCCTTCCCTCCTCATCCTCGCGTCAAATCGTTTTGCATAGTAACTTCCGCCCCGCTCGGCTGTCCTACTGGTCCGCATCAGCCGGCGAGCAGCTGATATGACGGGAGGATACAGTATCACGCCGAGCCAGGCAAAAGCTGACTTAAAAACTTCATTTGGGAAGTAGGCGGATGTCGTGTGCGGCCGATACAGGTCGGAGACGGACTCCAGGAAACGGAGGAAGAAGAGGAATGTATATTTTTTATGCTATGGGATTAGCCACTTTCGTGTCAAGAAGCGGAAAATGCTGAAGCTGTCCTCGGTGTTTGTATACTGTACGTGGAATTACAGACTATTTTCTCCCAACTCACAGCTCTCCGTAAGGATTTAACACGACACTTGATATTATCTGTTGCTCCTGTATCCTCGGTAAAAAGCTCCCCATTTGCTTTTTCAGTTTTAGTTTTTTATCTTGTTTGTTTTGGACAGGGATAGATAGGCTGCATGTGTTGCTCTCTAGCTCGTCTGTAAACTCACACATTTTCCAAATGTATAAAAGCAGATATGGGGTGTTTGCTTGTTGTAGCTCGCGGCAGTCACCCCTCTGAAACAGCCTGTAAAACCATTAGAAGCTATTCTCTTTAACGCTACTTGGCTCGCCTTTCAACCTCACGATGAACTGTTTTTCTGTGGGCATTTTCCACGAGCCGGTACGCTTTCACGCCAGCAGTGATTGCTCCTTTTTTTAAGCTAGGTTTTCAAACAAGTCTGTCGCTGCAGGTGTCTTTTTCCCCCGTCACACCAACACTTATTCTGTTCGTTCAGCTGCTGTGTTTCCCCGTGTAAACCTGACATATTTCCGTGTCTTTTTCTCCGGGATTGCCCCCTGTGATTTACACGCTCCATTCCCACTCGCAGGATACTAGATTTCCCCCCTCATTTCCACCATGAGTTGCGTGGTTGTGAATGTACTGCTACGTGGACTCGTCATCTTTGCGGTACTGGGCTTGGAGTGCACTTACTCGAATGATCTACCCGGCCACTCGTCTGATGCTGCAAATGTTGCCACCACAGGTAAGCGCAAGCCATGTCTGATACCTCTCTTCCTATTTATTTACTCATATGCAACACTGCCTCCCCCTCCTCCTCTCTTCCACTGCTCTCTCTCCTCTTCCCCTTCTCGGTCCCCGGTGGTTTTCTCGGGGAAAGCCGAGGAATGCCCTGCGCATTGATGGAGAGGGATGTCTTTCCCCCCTCTTCTGCTTCTCTGTACATTGCTGAGGGATGCATGACATGACAGGAATGCAGGCTGCATCCTCAATGTACGCAGGTATATTTGCATGTCACAGCATTGAGGATGCATCATTTTTGCCTGAGATTGAAGAATCAAGAAATAGGAATGCATATTCACATTAATACCACCCAAATTCTGTTTTTATGTGTTAAATCTTGTCCATTTGAGCCAGCTGATATCCCCCCTCCCACCTTTTTTTTTTACAGTGTTATTAACATGCCCTAATGAGGGCAACATTTCCATCTATTTGGATCTGTTTTTAACCTGGTCATATTGATTGTTTGTGCATTTAACAACCTTTTGCATATTGTAGTTGCCTCAACAAGCAATATAAATAAAGATACATACTTTTCTTTTATGAATTGACAGGAGGATTAGAGGAGATGCTACAAATAAAATGCATTTTGCCATACATAATGAGCAATTTAGGTATTTTAGGGCCAATATCATATTATGCTAAACTTCTGAATCTGATTTACTATTTTAAGAAAGAAAGCTTTTTTATTTATTTATTTTGTGGGAATTAATTTTGTTGGTGTCATTTTTGGACATGACATCACACAAATATCACATCCAAGATGTATCCTGACAACCCTGCATAGATTTATTTATTTAAGGTTGTGCAGTGAGCCTTTTTAACCTTTCCAAGCACCTCAAAGTTTGTCACAACTCTTCTTCACTATGTTATCCAGGCTAGCCAACTTAAAGCTGAGCAATGTGGTTAACGTCCTATCTTCTTGTTTTCTTCTAATAGAGTTTCTTTACTGGAACAGTTGTTAGGCAATAAGAAATAAGTTTAGGATGTTCCTTATCTGGGTGTCCTTGTTCAAAACTCACACTGTTTTTACAGTATGTATAATGTGAGGTGGCGATATGTGAGATTCCAGGCAGGCCAGATTGGATGTTAAAGATGATGATTTAGCCAATGCCAAACAGCTGATCTTGTCTACTTTTTTGTCATTTAAATGGAAGGAAGAATGCAATATGCATTAAAAATAACTCAAATTTGAATTATTTCTGTCTCCAGCTAAATTCTATGCAGATAAATCAAAGTCAATCTGACGTAACCAGGACTCACCAGAAAGATATCTACCGTTGGTTGATGTCCTCTTTACCAATCAGCTGATTGCAGTCAACAGACTGACAATCAGTTGATAGCGAATCTGATATCAGCCAATATATTTGTGGAACCCAAAATACTGCCATTTTAGTAATTTACCAGTGCATATTAAATATTGATCTTTATGGAAGGAAACACTTGTGTATTAATAAAAATGGTACAAAGTAAGGCTAAAGTAGCTGACCATAAACTGTTTTTTACAGTGCCCTCTTTTAAAATATCATCATCTATCACTACAAGACCAATATTAACCTTTCTCGCACATATCAGCGATACATCTCAAGCTCTAACAACATCCTCTTTACTCACATTTGCATATTTAGCTACACAAGCTCTTGAAGTCATACCCTTCACTTGATTTGCTGGCTTAACTCCTGCAGGCGCATTTTTCAAGGATGTTTCAAACAATTTGTCACCAATGTAAACATTTGCTTTCATCTTTAGTAACATTTCAAGTATAATCCCATCAAGGTAAATTAAAAGTCTCAATTGCAAGTATTTATTTATTTATTTTACTCTTTTGGTCTCCGTGCTGTTTATATAAACATTTGCTCTGTGCTGAGCTGCCAGAAGACAGCTCAGCTGACATGAAAAAAGCCTCATAAATGCAGGCCTATACACTCCATTTATGTTTGTATATTTACACAAGGTGTCCACACATTTCTGGGAAAGTTGCTGGAGAAAGTATTAAATGTAATGTAATGATGTAAGCGGTCCACAGGCTGATCAGTCAGTCCTCTCTCTCCCCACAACTGTGCACAATGAAGTGCAGTGGACGCAGAGATAGTGGTGTTTTAATACAATGTCAGTAAACATGACCGCAGTGTTGCCCATTTCCCACACGGCTCCCTGGAAAGGTCAGTTGCCTTCTTATTGGTCCTGGCGTCAGGCGAGGAAAACACAAGTCTGTGTGTGTTTGTTCCTGCAGTTTCCAAACAAACTTAAACAGCGTTTGTGTACTTTTTTTTTTTTTTTTTTTTTTTTTTACTCAATGAAGAAAAATCTTTTTCTATTACAAAGAAGCAGAGAAGTTAAGCATGTTCCGGAAGAGACATTTCTTGCCTTTTGTAAGCAAAGTTAGAGGTGGAGGCTGCAAGCGTTACCAGCTTTAAAGCTGCCATTTAGCCTGCTGTTAGCAGCTAAGTGGGCAAACAGTGGGGTTTGGGTTTAACATTTAGCAGGTCAGACATCTCCCCTGTGATTTAGGGTCTTCAAAGGCCAGGCCTCAGGTCCACGAAGACAGGGAATGTGTTTTAGAAACAGCAAGAGATGTGAGTGCAGACAGGAAACGATAAATTGCAGCACTATTTAACTCTACATCCGTGTTTAGTTTATCTTGACAGACAGATGATTGTGTTTGAGTTGATGGAAGGAATTTATATTTTTGCAGATACTACTGAGCAGCATGCAACATCATTAAGACTTTAGTGTGGTTTTAAAATAAAAGCAGATTGAAGACATAAGTGACTCTGGTTCTGAAGTAAGAACTCATGTTATTCAACAACACAGGATCCAAAATGAAGTGAAAGGTGTAGAGCCTTTTTTTCAGCTGGTTGGAAACGCATTTCACTGCCTCTCTGAGTTATTTGACAGCTGTCAGATCAACAACCCCATTTCCTCATCGTGGCTCTTTTCAGCTTTGCACAGTTCCTGCCCTGTTATGAGTTTACCTGCAAACAATGCATCACACTGAGCAAGTTTTCCGGCTCTGGCCAAATCCACATCAGCTCTAAACTATAGAATCCATAAATCATTACTGGTCACTTCAAAGGAGCAAGTGGAGTCATGCTCTCTGTTTTTTGGACTGTCCGCAGAAGATGCAAGGAAGAAAAAAACAAAAAAATAAAGGGTGGGGGTGCGTGAAATGTGAACTTGATTTTCTCCTGTTTTATTAGTTAGATAGTTGCCTGGGACACTGGGAGAAGCTTTATGCTACTTAAATCTACAAAAACTGCTACACAGATGGATGTGGATCCTTTACACACCCTGCTTGGAACAAGTTAAATTAGTATTACTTTGCAGCTAAATTAGAGGTAACATTTGTTATCTTAGAGCACAGTGACTGCATTAATGAAGGGATTTGTTTGGAAAGGAGGTTCAGCGGTTGCTTATCTTGCTCAAGTCCTGCAAGGAGCTCACGGATTAGCATTTTGTGACACTTCCGTTAATGCCGGCCGGACTCTGCTCTATCAGTCTGACATATACAAGCACAACTTGAGTAAAGACAGGGTGGAATTGGAGCCTTGGAGAACGTCAGGTTTGTTCTGGAGGCTTATCGTGACAGTGTCAGTGTGAACGTGTCATAACGTCCTGGTTCTGTTTATTACGGCTCTACAGGCCCCCAATGAGAACAGACTGTTCTGAAGGGTACCTCACGGGTCCCAAAACAAACAACCCTCTCTTCTCAAATGATGTCTTTCAGCTCATAGTTTTAGTGTTTAGAGACGTGTGAGTGAAGCACACACAGGTGGTGGATATCTGATTGTATTTTAGCTAAAGACCTTTAGGATAAAGCAGAAATAAATAAATAATAAAAAAAAAATTTAAAACGCTGCTAAAAAGTGTGTTAATATTAATATTAAATTTATTATTTTTTAGGTTGCTTTGATACGTGACTCCAGATACGTGATATGTATTCTTGTTGGGTATGTAGTCAAAGAAAGAGTGTGACATAGCTGGTTCATGATTTCATAATCAAGTCTGATGATTTCCAGGTAGACCTTCACTGACATAACTTCCTGAATATCATCATGCTTCCAGTTAAATATTTTAGTTGGTGTTTTTTCTTGTTCACTCTGAGACTTTTGACTTCTAGTTTTTCACCATTTACATCAGGGGTGTCAAACTCATTTCAGTTAAGTGGCCACATACAACACAATTTGATCTCAAGTGGGCCAGACCAGTAAAATAAAAGCTTAATGACGTATCAATAATGAAAACTTCCATTTTTTTTTGGTTGTGTTTTAGTGCAAAGAACTACAAATTAAAATTTTCAAGATGTTTCAATTATTCTTTTTAGAAATCAAATTATGAACAACCTGACATTTCTTGAGAAAATAAGTGCAGTTATAACATTATTTTGCCTTAGTTCATCAGTTTTATTAATAATTGCAGTTAATACCTTCTATGTCATTGTCACATTTACCTAATTTATCTTGTGGGCCAGTTTGGAACTTCTGGGGGACTGGTTTTGTTCTCCGAATTGTATGTTTAATCCCCCCCGATGTAGAAATGTCCCACAGTTGTCCTGAGCTCTGCTCTTCAGGTATGCCAGTAAACAGTGATCATGTCCATGTAAGTCTCTGAAAACACCTGGCTAAAAACGACAAAAGTGTCCAATTTCTCTGCTGCTGTGGCATAAAAATAAGTAATCTATATAAAGGTATATTTATATATGGGTGTTTATATGCTTGCATATAGCTCCTTCAGGTTATATCTGGAAAATTTCAGGCTTACAGTTCCTGTGGAAAACGTTTATGGAGCAGACTCTGGAGTTCCTCTGGGTTCTGCAGCTTCTTTAACTTAATGTTTAAAGTATTACAGAAAGTAGCTGAAAGTTTGGGGATAATATAGTTTTAGTGTAAAATCCACAGTTGTATAATGATTGATTAATAACCTCAAAGAAAAGGCCGCAGTGGCATCGCTGCACTGATTGTCCTTTCTGCTTCCCACTAAGTCAGGACAGCTGGTACCTTTCACCATCTGAGGCTTTAAGGTTATAATCTAAAGTAATGAGGCCTGTCACCAAAGACAAAGAGCCCTGAAGTGTATTTATAAAGCCGCTGGATAAGTTTTCCATCCTCATCTTCTATAAAGTTCTTGTTGAACTTGTAGCTGATGTTGAGGCTGTTGTCACTGTACGGAGGAACCAGTTCACCTTTCAGCTGAGCTCATTAATGACATTTCATTAGTTGATTTCTAATGTTTGTTGTCATATGAATCAGTAAAAGCATCGATCATTATGAACTCTTTCTACATTGGATTCTTTTTAAACACCAGGCTACAGGCGCTTCTCCAAGTGCCCCAGTTTTTTTGAGTAGACCAAACACGATCAGAAGCAACGATCAGAAACATTATTGACTGGCCTGTAGTTACACTGTACTGTTGTCAAAAACCGGAATAACTTGACTGAAGTAATCCTTGTCACACCTTGTAGGATTTCTAAATGCCCATCCCCTGGTGTTCGGGATAATTCATTCATAAGCAGACATCACAGGCAGCCTGTAAGATGATTCAGTTGTGCAGAAAGAGCTTCAGCTGGAGATGTAGGTCACTGTACTCACTGTACAGCGTTTTCTGCTGTGAGTGGCTTACAGTAGCCAAGGCTGACCTTACCCATCTATCCCAGAGTGGGCTATTGTTGTCCCCCGTGCAGCTCATTGTAAGGCGTTGATCCACGAGCTGGCGGTGCACGGGGCCCACTGGCACTGTGAATCCTTCATGACAGAAGTTACGAGCAGTGCTTGACCAACAGGCAGAACCAGATGTTAAATAAATGTGAAAACATTGGTTAAAAAGAAATTAGTTTTTTTTAATCTCACTTCCTTTTTTTTTTTTTGCTGTTCTCTTCATGTAGTCATGACATGTAGTCAAGACTAACAGCGGAAACTCTTGAAAGTTTTTACATTTGCTGTTTGAAAATTCAGATTCTTTGATTGGACAGCTAAACATGAAGATCTTTGTTTGTTGCATCCCTGAAACAGGATCAAATGCAACTTTGGCTAAACTATAAAAGGCAGACAGGGGTCACAGCCATGTCCTGTTATGAGAGTAGGATCCTGTTGTGATAATACTCGTCACCTTAACACCGGAAGAAGTCAATGTTGTGCCCTTCACTTAGGTCTAAAATTGGCACTGTGTCTTTTGTTGCTGCGCATGTCATTTCCTGTCTAAATACATTTATGTTTAGTTTTCATGTTCAAAAACTCCCATTTTTCTTTCTTTTTGAATTAGTCTGTTACTTCCAAGTTGAACTAGATAAAAAGTAAATGCGAGTTTCTCACACAAAGTCTGTCAAATACATGCAAAGATCTATATTGAAGTGGAATCGAGGAGTTGGATATTAGACGTGAAGCCCAGCCTCCCTCTGATTTCAGGGACTTTCCCTATACAGAGGGCACGTGTCGCGGTGGCCCGGGCAAGAAGGGCAAAGAGCGGTGTGGATTTCTTTGGTATGCTGTCCCTTCTCGAGTCTGTCTCCAGCGACGTTCGTGCTCCGGCCTGCACTCATAACAAAGTCATTTACAAGATGAGGCCAGCAGCCAGGCTCGGATGCAGATCTCATCAGTGGTGGAAAACGACTAAATGAAGCGTGATTCTGCTCTTTTCTGCTTCTGTCATTTTTTTCAAGGCAATAATAAAGGCAGTGTTCAAAGAACTGCCCCATTTTCTGGTCTGTTCAGGTGTGACTACAGCAGTGGTTTCAGACACTTAAATGTACTTAATCACAGTTGAATGTGAGTAGTTTTGTAGCAGACTGAATTATCCTCTAAGAGGACCTGTATCTCTGTTTCTGTTTTACTCCTTGTATGAACAGTCAGTCAGTGAAACAGACTTTTTTAAAAATAGATTACACAAGCTAGAAATAAACCATGTTTGCCTCCCATCAGATAATAGTAATTTAATTACCCTAAAAGACTTGAAGTGACCTCTAGATACAGAAAAGGCATGATTGTATGTTGAATTAAGTCTTAATAAGTTTATAAGTAAAAGAAAAACAAACACGAGATTGAAGTATTGAACTTGGGAAGTAATTGATTAAAAATGTCTTCTTCTGACCAGAACGGTCATAGCTGAGTTGTTTCTGCTTTGTTCCACATTTTGTGTTGTTGGATGCAGGAACTTTATTGACTGGTGTAATTCAAAGTTGCCTCTCTCAGCATTGGGTTTTACCTCACATGGGAGAACTCTAATACCTTGTTTTCTCTCTAATCAGGTCGTTGTCTGCATGTGTAATGTATTTTTAGCTTCTGTACTGGCACCCATACTTAGAAGCATCAGGCAAATAAAACAGAAAAGGACAAGCAGGAAGGCAAAATCCACTCACAGGATGCTCGCAGAGTACCAGCCACTGTGTGCTGTCAGTTGCAAATCCTCCAACTGGGACCCCACTGAGCACGCAAGCCTAAGTTTAAAGTCAGCTATTAAAGTTTGAACATGATGTTCTTAATGTTCTTTTCCTACACATGCATGTCATTTTAGAGGTTTCTTCTTCAAGGCCGTGCAAGAGTCTGAGATTTTGACCGGGACACACAATCCAAAGGTTTGAGCGATTTTCTTTAGATTTCTTTTTGTTCTCCGTCAAGATGATTCAGCACTGCTTCAGTAAATGTTGAGGTCCAGGCTCGGGGATGGATTCATCAGATCTTCTCAGCCCAGTTGCTGTGTAATTAAGGCTGGGCGATATAAACCAAATGTCATATCATGATATATTGAATCACCATATAAAATATATATCTGAATTGAATTGTTTTTGTCAAGTAAACTCAATAGTTCTAATTCACAGCCTTGAGTGCTACAGTTGACTGAAATTAAAGTAGCTTTATATTAAATTAAACACTCCTAAAACAAAATTAATGAAAAATACTTTTCAATGACCATAAAAAAATACAGTTGTGCGAAATGCAAAATAAATTAGACTGTTTTTAACTCAAAACAAGCGACCTCAATACGATATTCCCTTATTCTATATCGTGTGTAATGAAGTCTCGATATATTTTAAAATCTCTATATTGCCCAGCCCTATGTGTAATCTAGCCTTTTCTCCCAATTTCCCTTTATTAAGCGTGGCTTCTCTACCACCGTAAATGAATGAACCCCCAATGTCCAGACGCGTCTCTTAGCTCGTGTGTCAGACCTTTGCTAGCCACCATTTCTCAAGAGCATCACTTTTAAATACTGTTAATCTGCTGTAGATAGCTATTTATGTCTGCCACGCCTTCTTCTGCCCTACACCTGTCCAGGTTTTTTAGATTTTCAATGGACGTGCTGCAGTTTTCTGCTAATGGCTCTATGAATCAACTTGTTTGTGAAAAAAATACTATTTTATATCTGTAAAACTGTTTTGCAGATCCACCTTAATAAAAGTGAACAAATGAAGCATCTTTGGAACAGGATGCTGATAACAAAGTACGTAAAGTTTCTATTTAAAATAGATTCTTTGCTGAGTCTGTTACGTGTCACAACACTGGTTCAACTTTCAAGTTGGGTGTTTTTTTTAATGCCTAAATGGTTCTTGTGTTAAATTGTAAAAAACAAAAAGCAAAAGTGTCCAACCCCCCCCCCCCCAAAAAAAAAACAAAAAACAAAACAACAACTTTGAAAGACTTTCAGAAAACCTGCAGAACTACTGATTAAGACCAGATTACAATAAAGTTTGGCCTCTTAAAAACAGTGTGAAGAAATAAGGAGTGGATGAATACTTTTAGTATTGCGTTTAACCACCATTTAATTCTTAGTGCTGATATTGAAATAAACAAAAAACAAACTTGTGTGTGTTTGGCATTGAAATGTTTTATTCCACCTACAACCTTCCATGTTAACTTTAGTCTTCGATACCAAGCTCAGACATTATGGCATCTGCCCAAAAAGCAGGAAGTAGAAGTTGTAGGAATTTAACCTTTAAACCTTAGCACAATAATTGCACCTTCAAATTCTCCCTACTTGTTAGTGTTCACAGCTATTGTTTCCTTTTCATTTTTTCTCGTCATCTAGTGTCTGATTTTTATTTGTACTCTCTTACTTGTTTTTGTAACCATTTCAAAATGGATTGCTTCCCAAAATTCCAGTGGGAAAGTCTTAATCCTCAGTTTTCCATCCCTCAAACCATGCAACAGATGAGGAACACTTAATCCCAGTGGGAGTCATCCCAGATTTGTCTTCTGAACGCCCGTATGGATAAGTTTGACTTAGCATAAGCTATTTTTGCCCAACACTCAGTTATTATGCAACAAGTACCTTAAATAATTACTGCATTGTTTTCATGCTATTCGTTGTGATCTCTTAAGTCTAGTGTGGTCTAACCGTCTGCTCTGCCTGTCTCATTTTCTGGAGACAGTCTGTCCATTAACCCCTGATCCAGAGGAGCATGTCGAAGCCTGTTAATTAAACGATCGCTCGCCCTCCTCTTGCTTTTTCCTCCTCGGGGCAGCCGTGTACATCACATCTCGTGTTCTGGGCTGCTGTTATTGAAGCATTCCTCTGAAGGCACGGCGAGCAGTCTCCTTTTCTGGAAGTTTTTAGATCAGACTTAGTGAGACCTGACACGTTTTGCTCTAGTTGCGCTCTTGCTCCTATTTATTTGCCCAAGCAGAGGATTACCGGTGCCCACTAAGGTGATTTAGTATCTCAGTTGGACTCAGTGGGCTAAAGTACTGAAGATAGGATGGTATCTGAACAGTTATTATTTCTCTCTCTCTCTC
>JBAMHW010000005.1:14423099-14433921 GCA_037177495.1 Rhadinocentrus ornatus | reverse complement strand
CACACATATATATATATATATATATATATATATATAAAATAAAAAAAAGCTGCACAACTGCTAAGCTGCAGTGTTCTTAAAATCCAGTCATTCAGATAGTCTCACTTGTTTGTGATTTGCGTGATCTGTTGTTTTATTGTTTCTTAAAATGAGCAAATTGTATCCCATCTCAGGTTTCGGGTGGGTCAGGTTTAGTTCAGACATGTTGAACAGAAAGCTCAATGCTGCTGTTCTATTTGCTTATGGTTCTTTCTGCGTAGGTGGCTTCTAAGAAATCTTAATCATTTGGGTGAATGAAAGCAGTTATATCATCTAGAGAGTAACTCTTATTGTGTGTTGCTCAGTGTTGTTGTTTTTGCCCATTGATGGTCGTGCAGGAACAGGTTCCTCTGCTGTGCCTGAGTGCCGCAGAAGTTCAAAAGCTTGCTTGTATTTTCTTCTAAGATCTGGATAGCGACTTGCTACTGAATTTGTGGCTTTGCATCGGCTTCATTCCTTCTTACTGACCAGTTTTAGCTCCAAACGCTTTTTTAAAAAAAGAAAAAGAAAGCAACATGAACGATGTCTGTTTTTTAAATGTTTGTGGAGTGTCCATTTTAACATCTTGTGAAAGATTAACACACTTTCTGTATCTTGTTTCCTTGACTACCACTCTTTCTCCCTCCTTCTTAATCCACACTAGCTGGAGGCTGATGATATTTGTGTCATACCAATGGTTGCTGATGAGCTGAAATGGTAGACCCTCCAGAAGCTTTATTTACCCGCCTTTAATACGAACCCATCAGCGTGACTTATGGCACTGCCACATGGACACCACCTACCCTGGATGAGTCTGGTACTCTGACATCAGATTCCTACACCCAGATTATTTGTGTGTTGTCTTTATAGACAGTCAGACATGGGAGATGCCCTCTATTGATATTTTGTAACAACCTGCTTAGCATGCCATATATTTTCCATATGGCAAGTACATCTGTCCCAAATATGTGAAAGCTTATAAGGCTCAGCGCCAGTGGAGGTAATGAACTGCTGACATTGTGGTAGTGGCAGAAAGAAGACACACTCTATAGAAGACCTGACACCTGATCTTGCCTTGTTAGGTTGGAGCGGCCGCCTCGTGTACTGGCCATAAGTTTAAGTGGAAAGAAACGTTAAAAGTTCCTGCAAGTGTCCATGAGCAAGCTGAGAGTGCTTCACTTACCGAGTTGTCAGGACAAGTCAAACATTTTTTCTTGTTGCAATCTGTGTGGCAACCTACTAGTCGTGGGGAAACAGTGCCAATGATGATGTAGAGCTTAGCTAAAATTACCTACTTAAGCTGCAATATATGTTATATCGAGTTTTTGTTTATTAACCTTGAGATGCACCATAGCTATTTCTTGCAAACAAACCAACCTCATGTTTACATTTGGTCCTTCCAGCCAAACTTTGTTTTCATTCCTGAGGCCTAACAATCAGGCTGAATGGTTTAGCTTCTTCTTGGATGAACTGCAGTAGTTTAATTGTTTGCATTCATTTCTGAAAGCTGGGTTATTCAGTATTTGTACTCACCTGTGTATGAAGCTCAGAGCATCATATCTGATCTAACATCGGGGTGATGTGGTTTTTATAGGTAAAGAGGTGAAGGCCGTTAAATTTCACTCTTAGCTTTTTCCGTTTCTCTTCATTTTCACACTGCAGACTTGTAAATATGACTTTGCAGTGCTTTTATTGACTACATGTTCACTTCACTAATAACGTTTTCACGACAGGAACCCTTTAAAAGGAAACAGGACGACACTCGTGTGTCTTCCACCTCCTGCCAGTGCTTATGTTGCCATTCAGCAACCTTTAGACGCCCAGAATCAGTCTGAATAGATGTCATATGAGTGTGGAAGGTGGCTTTGCTTCATATGTCTGCTCTGCCAGCAGTCTGGAGAGAAGACGGCCGTGCGTGTGAGAGCAGGAAATAGCTGAGGATGCTGAGAAAATCTCTCGCAGTTCAGCTCACCAGTCACACGTCAAACCCATCCTAATCCTGCTGTCTTAATTCCACATCGCCTCCGCCCGCTCTCGACCACCTCCAGGGATACTCTTACACTGAAGCTAGCTCCTCATCTAGAGTTGAGTTTGAAGTTGGGCAGGGTCTGATTGTAAGGGGTTTAGAGGGTAGGCGTGCTTGCGCTGTCTCAGGTGGAGATCTCACTCTGCTGGTCTACTAGGAGGCAACATGAAGCCGTTGGTGGTGCTTTAAGCAGTTATTGGCTCATTTCGTTGGCTCAAACCAAACGACTGCTGATCACAGACAATGGAACATCATAGTGGGTCATACTGTTTTCAATCCTAGTAGAGGTGTCCCCCCCCCCCCCCGGTTTGTAAGGATGATGCCTGCTGCATCGATACACTTGTATCAACATGATAATCATACGTCTCTGAGATCAGGTTCAGGAAGTCCCAGTAAATACATAAATTACTTCACACTTTTTGCTGTTTTCTCCTCCTATCACCTGCTAAACAGGCTTTTGTGGAAAAAAAGAGAGAAAAAGAGCCTGTTAGTGACATGCTTATAGCATGCAAAAAAACATTTTCAAGTGTGAGGATTTACTTTCAAGGAAGGAGCTGACAGCTCAACCCTTTTATTACAGATTCTTTTGAAGCCAACCTGCTGCCCCCTCTGACAGCTTGCATGCATCTGGGAGCCGAAGCAACACAAATGACTTTTTATAACGTTTTACAACCGCTTTCCTTCTTGTGTGCACACCATGTTTGTGTGTGTATACTCAATATCCGGGTGTGTTTCAGCAAGGGACCTCTGCCATTGTTTAGCTTTCACGTGCTGACAACTGATGAGCTAAAAATAATCCAGTGCTTTCCAAATTTGTCATGTCCCAGGTCCTGGCTGTTTTTAATTCCCGCGTGTGCACCCCTGGAATGCTTGAGGTCACAGGTGGCTACTTCCTGTCACATGTTTCCCTGTTTGTTGGCCATATATATATATATAGAGAGAGAGAAACTCAAAAAATTTGATATTGCGCAAAACTTAATTTATTTCAGTAATTCAACTTAACCAGGTAAACTGATTTACAGACTCATTGTATGCAAAGTGAGATATTTCAAGATTTAGATGATTATGGTTTACTGCTTATGATATCCCAAAATCAAAACCTCTTGGACAGTGGTCAATAGAGGAGAAGGAGTTGGAACCATCATGGCAGGACAAACCGCTGCATGGTATGTACCACCGACAGATAGCTGAAGTGGGGGAAGTCCTACCAATGGCTAGAGTGGGCCCGACTGAAGGACATCACAGTACCCATGACAGAACAGAAGCAAGCCGTGAGTACCAGAGCTAATGAGGCCCAGGTCTACCACACCAGGCAGAATCTCAGGTGCAGGCTGTGCAAAGAGGCCCCTAAAACAATATAGCACCTCACAGCAGGCTGTAAGAAACTGGCAGGCAAAGAATACATGGAACACAAGAAACTGGAGAAATACCAAGGACTGGAATGTGGAACAGTATTGTTGGTGGTCGTCGGAGCACTGGGGGTCCTGTCCCCCACACTTGAGAAGTGACATCAGCAGATAATTGGTTTAACGTCAGACATCTCCATCCAGAAGAGCGCAGTCCTACAAACGGCTAAGATACTGAACAGGACCCCCAAGCTCCCTGGACTCTTAGAGGGGCCGAGCTTGAGATGAACAACCTTCATCTCTACCCAGGGGAGATGGGAGGGTGGGTTCGGAAAGAGTTGGACACTTCTAAAGGAAACACTCAGTGGCACAGCAGGTGGCAGATTTAATATAAATATCATCTAAGAATGACAGCTCTTTTTCCTTGCTTTATCTAGGAATAATCTTTTCTTCTAAGCTTCAGGAGCCCTCCATCAGTTGATGAAGGGCTCCTCACAGAGCAGAATTAGGCCACTAGAACTGTGCTGTATGGAAAGAAGTGACAACAAATGAATCAACATCAGAGAAAATACACTGCTGTCTCTTCTCGCAGTGGGATTTGCAGTTGTGTGACTGTATTCTTGTAAAAGTCTGAAGTAGCTTTGTGTCTCTTTAAATAACCAAACTACCAAATGGATATGCGAGCTACTAATGCAAATGGAAGGTCTATGTAAACTTTCCTGGCGAACTAAGCAAATTCATTATATAACTTGTCAAGTATCAGGTGCTTTTCTTTTTGCTTAACACATCAAGTCTGTTTAAATAAGACTGATTTGAAAGAGCTTTATTGTGTTCATAAATATTTTTAGTCTCTTCATGTTTGGGGGAGAAGTGGGGTTGTTATGCGGTTGCTTTCTTACTGATTTTCAGTGTATGGTGTTTACAGGAATTACATGCTTGTATAGTTGAGGTTAAATAGGCCAGCTATTGATTGGTGTTCGCCATGTTGTTATGTCAGCAAGCAGCTTGTGATTTTCTAATTGCGACCGTAAAGTCAAAATAAAAGTTAGAAGTTGGCCTGGGTGGCCCCTGTATCATGTCAGGAGGTTGGTTCACTTTCAAACAGCCCGAAATATCTATTTACACAAGAACAAGCGGCCCCGGTGGCTTAGGCCAGTGCGTATTCCTTCATTTGACACATTCATCCGTCCTCCGTCTTCTCTGGTCCAAACTTAGCCCAGGCGGACGTCCAATCAAATAACTTGTTCTGCTTCTTTATTTTGCCAAGTAGCAACCCTATAATGTGTCAAGACTGCAGCAAACAGATCCTACATAAAAAATATAAATAAAAAAAAACATTCGTAAGATGTACCATGGCATTTGCAGCTCTTCTTTTTTTCATTTTTACTAAATTACTAAGAAAATCTTCTTAAATCCTTAGATCCAACCGCCAAGTAAAGTATTAAGCATGTCAAAGTACTTAAAAATACGTTTCAAGAGGGTTTAACATGAAAATATCTCGATACCGTATAAGGGCCTAAGCAACATTTTAATCTTTAGCATCAGATCCGTGCAGAGCCTGCAGGGTCTCAGTAAGTGACCTACACTCGTGTGAGCGTTCCTTTTTCTGCAATATGTGTGTGAGTTTGCAGTTAAGAGCAGAGGATTTACACAAGCTTTTACATGGCAGAGACTTTAAAACAGGAAAAACAGCTGTGTGCAGAATACTGGGAATTGTGTAAACATTGTTAGAAAACCAGATTCACTTTCAGCCTGTCTGATTTTAAAAGGAGTCATTATATATGAGCAAAGTACCGGTGGCATCGTCATTCTTTCTTTTGTTCCTTAATTACCCATTTTTTCTAAGTGGCTTAGCTTCATGTTTGCACTGCAAAGTCATGCTTTTATCTTCCTTTCAGCTAAATCAGTTCCTCCCATTTCGTAGAAAGGATCATTTCTCATTTGTGGCCAATCGCATAGCTGAATTCCAGCCATAAATGATTGATCACTTGATTGTATTTCTTTTAGCGCTTTTAGGGAGACATGCTTCTGGTTTTGGCTCCGGCTCTGTTCTGGAGTCTCAGAATCTTGGTTCTTTTTGGAGAAATTGCCCACGTTTACACCAGTTTAACTGAAACCAAAGTGGGAGGACTTTACTCCGCAGAAGTAAACAGTTTGGAGAATTGGTCATAGGCTTGAGTTGTCGGGCTCCATTTCAACCTCGGGTTCCCACAAATAATCAGACAACTGAACAAATTTCCTAAGTATTAGCTTACTTGACTACGGTTGTTTCTCTCATACGGCAGGATGTCTGGTGAGGTATTAATATAATCTGTTCTGCTGCCATCTTTGGTAGAAACGGCCTTCGAACTAATGTATAAACATCTCGTTACTTGTTCGGAGTCTGACGTCACAAAACCAAACCAGTTCCAAATAACTGATAACACAGTACCTTTTGGGGAACGAGCTCTTGCTTGCTAGCTGCCATGCTTTTTTTTAAGTGGTTTCCAAACTGGGGAGCCTAGAGTTAAAAAAAGGAGGGGTGAGAGTTGGTGGTGCACGTTAGACGGGAGAAAAAAAAATCCAGATTTTTGTAAAAACAAATTGTCAAAAGCAGAGTTTTAACTTGTGGAGTGATTTTAGTTTTTATTCTAAGCTTCACAAACTGAGATTATTTGTACATTAATAAATAATTTTCTAAAGGGGAGACGCAGAGGCCTTGAATCTTTGAAAATTTGTGCACTGCCACGATAATATACTGCATTTAAATACTTCAGTAAAGATCAAGATCTAATGGTTATAAGATGTTTTAAGACCGTGTCATTTCATTTCATTTTTATCACAGTTCTCATCTTAGGTTTCAAGCACTGGCACTGGGGCAGTAGCACATTAGCATAAGTATTAGCAACTACATTAGCAGGATGTCAGAGTCTCTCTCTCTCTCTCTCTCTCTCTCTCTCTCTCTCTCTCTCTCTCTCTCTCTCTCTCTCTCTCTCTTACTAGAGAGAGAGAGCGATCTATATATTTTACCTAAATCACAATATACAATATATATTTAGATTTATTTTTTGCCAAGTAACCAACGAAACAGTTCTAATTTACAGTCTTAAGTGCTAATTGCTTCATAGCAAGTAGCACTTAATCAATTAAATACTCTTAAAACAAATTGAATAAAAAACAGTTGTTCAAAATGCAAAAAGAAAAGAAACTTTTAGCTCAAAACAAGCTATGTCGATACAAACAATATTCCCTCATTCTATATTGTGTGTGAAAAAGTCTCAATATATTTAAAAATCTCGATAATTTGCCCAGCCCTAGTTTTTGGGAAAACTTTTTTAACCGGCTTTTCAATCATGCAATAAAATGAGAAAAAAGGTGTTTGTATACAAGTGAAGTAGTTTTACGAGTCTATATGATTGCCTGTATTGCATCTAAAGAAATGGGGCTATTATTTGACAAAGAATGATATTTTGGTGGCTATCGATCATACTTACAGGCAAACTTAAAGGCTGCTTGTTGCCAACAGAAATAACAGGCCTGTTACATTTGTTTGCATGTGTGTGTTGTTTAGTGCTGTTGTGTTGACCTTTCGCTGCTATATGGTTGTTTGTGTGGTGTGAGGCCAACAGGAGCATCACTATTTGTCTGGCTTGGACAAAGGCCTTGCTATAATGTTATAGTTATTTAAATAAAGTTTTCTGTTCTTGTGGAGTAACATCTTTAAGAATGTGGCAGATGTATTTTTCTGAAAAGGAGCCACTGTTTCTCTCTTTTATTTATTTATTTTTTTCCTTCCCCTAAGCCGGCTTTCTATGTCTGTGTGTGTGTATGTGTATGTGTGCTTTGTGGCTCTGCTGAGACAGTTTGGCTGCTTTCCAGCTGAAACTGTCCATAGCTTGGAAGGCTGAAAGTAATGGGCTCATTTCCCCAGTGGTGACGAAAGGGGCGCTGAATGAAAACAAGGGGGTGGATGCCAGGGGACGCTGCAGTAATGAAAACGGCACACAACAGAGTCCAGCAGGGACGGCAGTTTGTCTGCGTGCTGCCGTCTAAAGATGGAGCAGGCTCATACACATCATCAGCAAACAATTTGGCCTAACTGTGAGGTTAGCTCAAGGTTAACCGGCTCATGAAATTTAACTTTTGATCACTGATGTCACACAAAATGTGCAATAACTTCTTGATGAGCTTTTAACAGTAAATATGTGACAGTAGTTGTTTTAGATGACGTGCATTAGAACATTTAACATCCATTTTCTTGCTAGAAATCTCTAAGTTACAGTCGTCTCCTTATGTGCACAGGTGGATGAAAAAGATCATGTAAAATGTTTGATGTCAGCTTAAATGATTACAATAAGGGAATCAGGGAACCTGTCTTCATTTAAAGTGCTGTAAGCACAAATTCAATATCTGAAGATTAAATTTTGCCTAGATGACAGAAGGAAGCTGTCCTATAAGGACTCAGGACTTGGGTTCAGCTGCAGGTCTTCGTCAATGATAAGTACTTATAATGTAATTGTGTGAACGAAAGCCCTCCAGTTGGTACAATTAACTTGTAAATGGCATGATGCAATGTGTTTGTTTAGTGACTATAATAATTAAAGTGTTTATTGTGTGTTTAGAACAGAGTTTTAAAATATCAAACAGGAAAACAGTGTGTATTCAAACAAATACTTGAAAGGTGGGTGGAGCCATGTTTGCTTAGACTTACCTGGGTGTAGTTGGGGAGAAAGCTAGTCCTTACCTCTCCTTTTAAGGAGGACAAATATTATGATTTTGTCACAATCCGAGGGAAGCAGGTGGGAAGCAGGCAGGAGAACATAACTGAGACTTTAGGATGACAGAGACAACTTAAGACACTCCCTTCCAGGCCACACAGAGGCAAAAACAAGGAATGATCTGATGCAGAACAAAGGAAAACCTGAAGCATAAATATTAGGAAGCTAATAATTTCTGAGAAGCAACAGGGGAAGCAGGAAGTGAGCTTAACTAAATATATACTGAAGACTGCTTAAGGAAAAAAAGACAAACAGAAATCCAACATGAACAAAACCAAAAGTGGAACCAAAACTCAAAAACAATTTATTTGTTCATAAAATACAACAAGACATTATATTCTTAATTGGAGGCAATTCAAGAAAAATGTATTTATATGACTCTTTTCATGCATAAGGCAACCCAATGTGTTCTACATGATAAAAAGAAATAGACAAGAAAATATAGGGAAAGTAGAGATCACGTTATTTATTATAGTTAATTTAGTAAACCACATTATAATTCTTCCTGTTTTAGCTGCATCTCTCACAAAATCTACATTTTATGTGTCCCGCAGCAACATTGCCAGAAAAGCCCTTTTTAAAAGCTGCAGCTACAAAGATTGTCAACCTTTTTATCCTTAAAGACCCATTCCATTGGATAAAATTTTTTTTTTTTTCATTTTGGCCTAATATGATTTTCCTCTTAACACATTATTATTTCAGTACAACAGAAATTGTGTCACCAAAGTTTGTTTTTCTGTGACTTTTGTTTGGATTGTGATCTCATTTCATGGCAGGTGGCCTGTTTGCATGCCAGGTGGAAGATTTTCAATGAGTCACAAAGCAGCAGGTCCTTGAAGTCCAGGATGTATTGAGTTGAATCTGTTTTAAAACGATCACATGTTTTTTGAGGCTTTTTTTCAGTGGGTTTTGTGCATTTCAAAGTTCTGCAAAGGCAACGCTGCCACTGCACTGCCTGGTTTGTGGTCCAGGCTTTCCCCCTTTTTTACATAATGACATTAGCGCATAATAAATTTGCATATTGCCTGCCTGGAAGCTGGCTGGAGGTCACTAAACCTCCTAAGAGAGCTGAAAGAGTGTTAAAAACAGAAGGTAACAAAGTCTGACCCATAAGAATTGGACACGTAACCTGACCTAATTTTTTATCTTTTAGACCCCTGTCTTATAGTGATGCCGCCATGCGTGGGCGAGGCCGACCGCTTTAGTTTGGAGGCGCTGCGGCATATCCACAAACAGCTGGATGACGACAACGATGGGGGGATAGAGGTCAACGAGAGCGTGGAGGTGAGCACCGTAGCTGTACATTTATCATTTAGTGTATTCAGCTGACACTGTAACAGGATGTTTCCTGGGGAAATTAAATGAAGCAGATGAGTAAACATGATACCAGAGGCCAAACATGTGGCCAAGTTTACAGCCTGTTCCATGTAAAAATGTTAGACCTTTTGTGGTAATGTTTGAGGACCACTTATACACCAAACTGATAATCAGCCTTCAGGAATGTCTTCTTCTTGTCAGTGTGTAACATTTTGTTGACTTAGGCCTAAAATAAACATGCTTTTTGTTCAACGTATGTTGTCATAGTGGCTTTGCTTATTTTTTGAAGCATCATTTGTGCACGTCCTCAGCATTGAACACTGTGTTTGCAAGCTGCTATATGCAAGTAACTAGTAGGGGGGCAGTGTTGGAACGAGCTGACAGGAAGTAAGGTAAAAGTATTGACATCAGAAAAATGGGGCAGGCTTGTTTTAAAGCCCTACATACCATCTACGATACTGCTGTTGTTTGTTTTTCTGACGCAATCTCACAATTAATCAAATACTAACCTCCTCTACTGTCACCATGTTCATAGTCTTGTTTACACTCTAAAAAATTTGGCAAGTCTTTTCAATCTGAGTTCTCTAATGCGCCCCCTAGAGGAATCTTCTGGGAGCAAGTGTAGTACACAAGCAAGCATGCAAACAATTATGCTCACAATGGTTAAGCATAAAGCAAATATATTTCTGGCCTTCATTGGATCTTGTCAACAGCTTTTTAAGACAGATTAATGTGTTATATCGAAATTCACTTTGTAATTAGTTGCTTATCATTGTGAATTAACTGTCAAGTGTCAAAGCTTGATACAAGCAGATATTTGTACAAAACATTCCATGTGATGTGTTGCATGGATTTGAATCGAGCCGTTAGAGTCAGCAAACTGAGCTAAAACTATGCTGGATGCTAAGAACTGAGCTAATAATGACCAAACCTTAAAGAAATATAATTTTGTTTACATTTTGTTGTGTCTTATTGAATAACATATAAACCTTTGCTTCATGCTGCACAGAAAGTTGCGTCACAGCTGGCATTTACATTGTGTCCTATGTAGGGCTGCACGATATAACACTGTTGAAACTTGCGACGACGATGTGACCTGCAATAAATAAAATAAATAAAGCTGCTGCTTTGATGTTTCCTCACATGGAGCTGCACTGGCAAACTCTCAGGCACATACGTCTGCTGAACTTTATAGCTTGTAGCGTGTTTTAGCTAACGCTAGATTCTTGTAACTCTTCTTCTTAATAAAAAATAATTTGGTCAGCAACGCAATCATGTACTATGGTGTCCTTTAGCCTAAAGACTAGAAATAAAATAGAAAATTGACAGCCTTTATAAAAGTTTAAAGATGTTTCTTT
>JBAMHW010000005.1:14396806-14416750 GCA_037177495.1 Rhadinocentrus ornatus | reverse complement strand
AGTATATTGAGATATATATTGCATATCTGGTTCAGGTAAAAAAATATCGAGATATAAGATTTGAGTCATATCTCCCAGCCCTACTTCGACTCTTTCTTTTAGACAGTGAGTTTTACAAAGTTGGTGCCTTTAACTGTTTTGCTGTTGATCCTTTTTGTACCTCTCGGGGCATCTTGTACCCTAATTTAGCAAATACTGGTCTTTATAAAGTACAAACTGCAAGGGTACAAATAATTGTACACTGTTGAGAGTACAACAGCAGTTCCTTTGAGGGTACCACCCCAGCGACAACCTTTTGTTCCCCTTAACGTGCAATTAGGTTCTTTATTTTCTGTGTGTGTGGAGATTGACAGTGGAGACGATGATGAAGAGTGGATCCTTACATTAGGTCTGAAACACAGTTAAGAGATGAAGGTCACGTGTAATTCAGAGCAATAAGGTGTGTGTGGTTTGTATTTGTTTATGTGCATGTAAATGGATGAAAAGGGTATCAGTACCTGTCCAGAAGCCACCTTCCTATTTTCTTTTTTAAAGGTTAACGTCAACATGATGATGAGGAGGAGACTGTGTTTATTTTATGTTTGATTGGTTTGAACCATTTATGGGTTATTGTTGTCAAAATAAACTTGTTTTCTAATGAATGAATGTTAATTTAACTAAGCTCCCACAAAATGTGAGGAAATATTACCATAGAGGCAATATTTAGTTCACGATCTTGTAATATAACAAGCTTCAATCAACCAATTAAGACACGGAGAGTGATGGCATTAGACCGCTCAGATAAATCATCTTTGCTCCCAGGTGCTCGTGTCTTAATAAATCAAAATTTAATGCCACTTGCCTTTTGTCTTAAATCCATGGCACATTAATTACAATTAATCTAAATCTGTCTTCAGTTTCACATTACTAACTGCTTTAATTAATGTTGAGGCATGTTGCTGAGTAAAGTTATCATCACATACAGTTGCGATGGAAGGCAAGCAGTGTGTGTAATAATACTTAGCACATTAAATGTAGATAGATTGACGGATAGAGTTATTATCGGTGGCGAGCGGAGTCACAGGAGTGGAGCCACATGGGAGGAATGTCCGACGACCCAGGGGCCAGGGATCTGGTATGAACAAATATGTCTTTGTCTGCTGCAGTATGTGTGAGTCTGACTCAGTCTGCGGTTGATTGTGACACTGTGCTGTGCCAGGCCTCTGTGTGACTTCATGTGGATGTTTCATTGTCCTTTCAGGACTGATGCTAGATAATCAGGCAGAGTTAAACATCATCTTTTAACCCAAACATCTTTATCTCTTATTTTCTTTGCAAAAATTCCACATTTTAACAGCCTCCGTAACGTGTCTTTATTATCATACCTACTATATAAAACTATCATAATTTTGATTCACTAAAATAAAAACACTCTTACCCCTTTCCACCGGCCACATTACAGCGGCGCTGCGGCCTCCATATATGCGGCCATTTTAGTCAGTGGTTTGGTTCACACCGGTCGCGCTACTGTTCATGCTAGAAGTGTCCCAAAAGCGCCTTGTCGCGACTCTCCACTAAACATGTCCAGAAGGTGTCCAACTCAGCAGTTTAGATAGGGGCAGACAGGAAATCAAACATTGGAGCAGTGTAAAAGCTTCCAGTAATTTTCCAAATAAAAGCCCCCCATACAGATTGCCATGTAAACATTAGGTATTTAATTGGTCAGGGTGTCTCTGTTTTTTTTTCCCCCATCATGGACGATTACACATTTGTCCTGAAAGTGGAAGAACGAAAGATTCTCTAATTCTCCTGTGATTTCGTGATCTCGCGGATACAGCTGGATAGACTGCACTTGCGGGCGCTCCACACCTGACACGCTCCAGGTGTGGAGTGACACGCCACGGAGGTCGGAACAAAACTGCAGCGCACACACGCACCTAGTGGAAATGGGGGGTTACACAAAGACGTATCTTTACATTTTGTGGTTCCCCGTATACTTTATGTGGCTCCATAAAACAATGCTGTCTTTCACCACATGCAAAGCAGCTCTGACAGTCACGCTTCAGGTAGTTTCAGGATGAAGCTCTGCAAACAGTTCAGTCACATTTAAATATGATACTGCAATTTATGATTTTTGATTGTGCAATTATTTTTTAGCGTGTTTTGGGCAATATTTGCTTTGCTTGTGCAAATCTATTGCCTTTAAGTCTTCATTAAATTACTTTATTTATTTTTTTTAAAGTCTTCATTCTAAACTAAACACAGTTTCACTTGAGATTAAAGGAAAAACTGCAATCATGATGATAAAGACAAGCTACAAGAGAGAAAATTGCCTGTTTTATATCCTTAAGGTCTTGATTTAAATAAATAAATAAAAAGACTTTCTTTTTGTCCACACTGTTTTCTGGGCGTTAAAAGCTTACAAAGACTTGTGTTTGGACTAGTGCTGCATACACTGTGTTCCCACCACTCACTCAGCAGTTTGTTCATTTATTTGTTGCCTGGTGTTGCTGCAGTGAAAAACAAATTTGCATTTGTATTCTAAAAGAAACACCAGAAGACAAAAAAAAAAACACTGTGCAAAGTTCTTATTTCCTTCCCAGTATTTGTCAACTAGTCATGTGGCTGAAAGAATTTTTCAGGCTCCAAAAAACCTTAGAAAAACCTTTTGGCTTGTGTGAATCAGTTTTTCCCACAGACCAGGTAGCAATTTGTGGCGCTCCCCCGGCGCTGGTTAGGAAATCGTGTGTTGTGGCGTCTTGGTGGTCGGTGGAATCGGTCATCGGGGTGTATGCAAAGTGTGTGCACACCCTTTTCTGAGCTGCCATATTAATTAAATACCTGTATGCTTATCTATTGTTCTTCGGTCACCTGCTGAGGCCATTTTAAAGCTACAAGATGCATTTGAAATGATTTAGCTCAACCTTTCTCATAAGTTCTTTAAGAGAAGAACTTGCATTTGTTTTATATTGCCAGGGGGGTTATTCGATGTTTCCAGCTACTCCAGTATTACACTACTAAACAAAGTCTTGGGGTTTGGGGATAACGAATTAACAAAATACCTATTTTACCATCGGAGGGCTGTTTATCTGTATAGAAAGGGTTGGTTGGGGGTAATGAATTGCCATCAAATTTTAAGTGTAAACTAACCTTCACTTAAGTAAATTTCAGATATCCCAAATGTCGGTGAATGAAGCATTTAATGCATTTCTGTATGTTGTTCTGCGTCAACACTAAAAAATATCATTTTACACATGACCACCACTTAAGTTGTAATAATCAGCAAATTACTTTTTTTTAAATCTAGTCCTTAAAAACAAACAAAAAACAAAAAAACAAACAAAAAAAAGCCCCAAATCTTATGATCCCCTGTATTCCTGGTCAGTTCCTCTGCCTGGCCCCCTCATCAAAGTGTTTCTAGATCCACCCCTGCATATAAATCCATTCTATTGCCTGTCAACCATCTGGCTAGAGAAGGGGCTCTGATTTGTATTTCAGAACCTGTTTATAATTTCCCTTCACCACATTCATGGTTCTTAAAAGGTAAACCGATGGTTTAGAGAAGACATCCCTTTGGTTTACTCTCACTAGAAATCTGAACCTGATCCATCTGGCTGTATGAAAACCAGCAGATTTCACAGCTGTGGCTCCTGTAAACCTCAGCTAATAATAAAAATGATCTCAAATAAATGCAAACAATAGGCTTTTTAATTAAAACAGGCTACCGTTTTGTGTCATCATCCTGGTAACACAAGCTGAATGAAAAAAAACAATAGAGACAGAACCTGCGTGACAGAAAAACTCATCAGCTGATCAGCAACAGTCACGTCATGATTCAAGAAGCAACAAGAGAGGATGGAGGAGAGGAGGCGCAGAGGCAGAGAGCGACTGGAGCAGCAGCCTGCACAAAGTTTAAAAAAATAAAATCTGGAAAAGGTGTAGGTGTTGGACTCTCTCACCATGTCAAAACACCCACAGAACCATGACTATGGATACATAGCCTACCGTAGCCTGTCTCCACTACCCGCATTTCATCTTAATCACATTGTTTGCTGCGTTAACAACATTATATTCTGACGTAGAGTGCGGGATGTTCACTATTTATAATCTTTAGTTTTTAAGGCTAACATTATCGATAGATAGATAGATAGATCTGATAACTTTATTCATCCCGTAGGGGGAAATGTACACAAAAATGCACAGTAAGATAAAGTAGATAAGCAGAAAATAAGTAGAAAAATAGAATAGATGCCCTTAAGGACACTTGTGAGAAGATAATATAATAATAATTAAAGTGACGCGCGTTATAAGAGTATATGATTGTAGCAGCAGCGGTATTTGCAAATGGTAATAATAATGATAATAACATATTAGCAAGAGTAATAACAATAATAGTAATAGTAGTAATAATAATAATATATGTACACATTAACATTTTTCCTATATATACAGGTCAGTATGTTTGAGCGCAGTACATCATATTAATCTTTGGTAAACTCAAGATGTCGTCGACTGTCTTCTCTGTGCCAAATATTGTGCTGCTTCGAGTTTGCTTTTGATAGGCCTTGTGTACTGAGCGTGGTGAGGACGAGCGGGTGAATCAGCTGTACTGAGCGTGGTGAGGACGAGCGGGTGAATCAGCTGTCGGTGTGTTCATATATCAGTGATGTGCAGGTTGATCCACATAAAAGCGTTACGAGTCACCAATAGAGCTAATAAAGACGTTTCATTAAAAAAAGCTGCGGCGCAACACCACACAATGGTCTATGTGTGGGAAATCCTCCTGAATATCTACAGTCATGCATTTGGAGAATAAATATCAGTTGTGAAGGATAATCTTCTCAAATGTGCAAGATCCTTTTATAATATAAACAAAAAGTCTGATCAGTTTCTGAATAGTCATCAGTGTCTTCCTGATCGTCCTGAGTTATGTCCTGCAAGAGTAAATTGGCCTGAATTGACCAACGTAAGCACACTGACACAATTAATTTGAGGAACCAGGTCCAAACTAAATAGTAAAGTGTCTAATGCAGAGCTGTAGCATATTCATGTACAGTAATTGAATTAAGTTCTGTTTTATCTAAGCACCAATTCACGAGAAAGTCATCTCAAGTCTTGCCTTTAAAGATACAGTCCAGTCCAATTATTGTTTATTAAACCCAATTCACTGTAATTAATTTATAACACTATAAATCGAATTAAATTTATACTCCACTTTATTCTATTTTATAATAATTGTGATCATATCAAGCCAATTGATAAGAAAAGAAATTCTCTATCTAAGGAAACTGTTGGATTGTATTGGATCTTTAATTCAAGCCTCCTTTCTGAATCCAGCAGGGCCAGATTCAGGAGTAGTGATTATTTTTCTCTAAATGTCAGCATTATAGGAATTATACAGGAAGACTTTGCAGCAGAACACTTGTGTGTTGATCTGAATAAATAGTGACTTCTTATGTTTTAGCTGTGGGAACAGTTTTTACCAGTCTCCTCTGAACTGGGTCATTTTCCCCGTGTGCTCTCTTAAACGCAGTAGCTACGAGTGTCCACACTGAGTTCATATCCTGTTTATCACACTAGCTCTTTGTGTGGCAGTGAAGTTACACTCCCTATAAACACAGTTTGCATCAAATGCTGGATAATCTCCCGGCTCTTTCCATGCCAGTTTGGATACAGATGCTGACCACTGGATTATTGCTATAGCGTCAGTTGCTGTTCTTCTTCACTTTCATTTATTCTGTTGCAGATATTGATGCATATGTTCACAAAGAAAAGAGTGTAAATTCTCTGTTTGACAGCTTGAGTACCCCTCCTTGCACTTCTTTAAATATCTGATTAAAATATGCAGACTTTAACGTGAGTAGATGTGGGCTTGACTCTCAGAGGGGTTTTTGAGCAGTGCTTGACAGCAAAAGAAATTTAAAAAATCTGTGACAGGAGGAATGCAGGAAACATTTTGTAGCAGACAGACTCTCGACACCAGACTGCCATTATGTATTCAATGTCAACCTCACAGCACTCCTTTAACTCAGGCTCTCTGAGTGTGCATCAGAGAGACGTGAAAGGGCCGTTTGGTTCTGATGTTGACTGCCACATCTACATTTCTGTGTCATGATTTGCACTGTTGTTCCAGATGGGTCTCAAAAAGCTTTCTGGGGTATTTCAAAGGAAAATTGATGATAAAATCTGTTTTGTGAAATTGTTAAAGTCATGTGAGAGTCTGGGATGTTTTTATCAAGTCAGATGTGAATCTTATTGATCTTTAACTTGGATTGGTATCCGTTTGAAATGCCATCATGTCCTCAGCTGCAGCTGTTGAATTGATCTTTACCTGATTCAGAATGATACTGCTGCTGACATGAAGGCTACAGACAGAATCTGTAGCTGCTCTCCTTACTGAGCACAACTAATAATAGATTTCCTCTTTTTGTTTTGTTTTGTTTTTTTACGCTTTGACAACTTTACAAATAATTCTATCTGTTAAACTTTTCTCTACGTATCCCTGAATCATAGTCAAAAGTATTTAGATGCAGAACTGCACGTTTTCTTTAGCCTAGATAGCATTCTCAATTGTTGCATGTTCAAACAAAAAAAGCCTTAAAAAAAGAGTTGTTAGTATTTAATTCAAATCATAATATTCATTTACAAAAGTATGAACATGTCTAAATATATTTTTTTAGAAGGTGATATAACATTTTAGACAAGCTAAATATTAGCCTAGCTTAACATGACGTGCAGGGAAACGTTTTTTTTAGATTAAAAAAAATAAATAAAAGGTAGGATAGAATAAAATAGGAAAATCTTGAAAAAAAGTAAATAGTACATCCTGCAGTATTACTAACCTAAGTTTAAATTCAGTGGTTCCCCTAATACCCATTTAAAATCTACACATAAAGTGAGGCTTAACAAATTAGAATAACAACAACTTTGGTCAAAAATAGTGGAAATACAACATATGGAAAACTACTTCAGTTTATTATTTATTTATTTAAAGGGGGGGGGGGGGAAGAAATAACACAGACGTGTTTTATTCAATAGCTGCTTATTCTGGCTTTGTAAATTATACCTTGAGAGCTTTAATTCTTTTTACCATATCTTTTTAAGGGTCTTATGGAAGGAGAAAAATATAGAGTCATCTAAAAGAAATACCTGCACAAGCCTAAATATATAACGGTATCTGCAGTTATGAGTGCTTGCAGAGGTAAATGAGCTATTTTACTCCGGTTCTAAAATATGTAGGAGAGCTGTGTGGAAACGGTAAGAAAGATTGTAAAACTCTGTGGAAATTCAGTGTAACAAAAGATGTTCCCAGTCAGCGGTCTAAAATTGTGTAATGAGTACAAACAAAATGGGAAAGTTGTAACGAGAAACATACAGGTAGATCAAGATAGATGTCAAAACACCTGGACTAGAAATTTAAAGCAATAGGCCTAGAAAATAAAATAAAGCAGTAAATAACAATTGTGACCAAACTGTAAGAAAATGGCTGAAAGAAATGTGATTTTCATCCAGACAAACCAAACATCAACCATCACTGGACAAGGTGAAGATGCTGGAGCATTTGTTTGGTGCAGGTCCAGTTTAACGCTTAGAAAAGACTGCTCAAGGAAACCGAGTAATTGCCCACAACCACTGATGATATGGGGTTGACGTTAGATAAAAAAAATAACAACAAAGATGAACGTCAGTACTACTACAGTTAAGTTAAAAAGAGAAAAGAGAAGCAATGTCCTCTACAGTTGTTCGGCAGTAGTGTCAAAGGCTAATTAGTAATCAAAGCGGTCAGGATGTATGAATTAAACGGAAGTTATGTTTTAATTTATGCCCAGGCCACACGCAGACACACAGTCCTCCAAGATGGATGCTTTGAGGTGTTTGGTAGTCAGCCACGATCCTTGTTAATGCTGCTGGTGTTCTGGCAACGCTTTAGTGGGCTTGTTTGCTATGGTTTCTCTGCAGGGGCATTTAGTTGTAAGAAACCAAGGAGAACAGCCAGAAGCTCAAAGCACACACACATTTTTACACAATGGTGGAAGAGGTGCCTCTGCCACTGGTCTCTCTCTCTCTCTCTCTCGCTCTCTCGCTCTCTCTCTCTCTCTCTCTCTCTCTCTCTCTCTCTCTCTCTCTCTCTCTCTCTCTGCCTCTTTTTAAAAAGCCCCTAAAAGGAAGAAAGCAAAGGAAAAAAGAAAGTGTGTGTGTATGTGTGATCTAAAGCCAGACTTTAATGCAAAGCCAGCTCTCTGCAGCTCTCTGTCATTACCACACAAGCTCAGTCATCTGTACATTTTCCAGATTTCTATATTGTTATGTTACCAAAAAGGTTTAGCATCTCAGCTGTTTCCCTTCTTTTTCCAGTTTATAATTGAAGACATGAAGCAGCAGCAAACCAACAAGCACAGCAACCTGCATCGTGAAGACCAGCACATCACAGTGGAGGAGCTGTGGAAGGGCTGGAAGACCTCCGAAGGTGAAGCCAAGTACCTGTTTCTGCCTTTGTTGACATATTATCACTATTTGGTTTAATCATTTATTGCTAATGTTTCCACTATTAAACTGTTTGAGGTCAAATTGGAGAGAAGAGAGAGTGAAAAAATGTTCCTAATAAATGACACATTAAAGTTTGTAGGTTTTTTTTATATAATAAGATGCTCACAAAGCTGTTCCTCCTCTTCCTCTTTAAACATCCTCTTATCTTCAAACACATAACCTCAATCTGTCATTCTCATCCTGGAAGTGCCAGAGTTTGGGTCTATCTGTTCAGATAAATAGTTTAATAACAATCATAGGCTCCAGCCCCTTAGACCCTGGATTAAAATAAGTGGGTATTAAAAAAAAATGGGTGGATGGAAAGAATATGTACACACTTCAAAGGAAGACCATGTTAGCTTAGTTTTGTGGTAGTAAATTCTAAAGAAATGTAAATCTTACATCAGCTCATCTTTAGTGGCCCCTCAGTGATGATGAACATGTACCCAAACATTTTATTTATTAATTCTGCTCAACCAAAATCTCTCCTTTGTATATAATAATCTAACTGAATGACATTCCTTCTGGAAACAGAGGTAGGTAGGTAATGGTTGTGGTGCAAATAAATATAAGGTGCAGGGAACATATAAATACTGTGAAGAGTGTGTAAAAAAAATAAATAAATAAATAAAAAATAAAAAATTAGTTATGACCAGAATATTAACTGTTATTGTACAGTGAGATGGCGTGTAGCAGGAACGATTTCATGTATCTGTCTTTTAGACAGCGGACCTGGAACATTATTGTAGAGATGTGTTAGTTCATAGTAGTCCTCAATTTTAAAGCTGCACTACTGAAATTTGGCTCATTTGTACTTTGGTGCCTCCTAACAAAGGCTAATTCTACATCCGTCATGTGTCCAGTCTCTTCTCTGAGCTCTCTCCAGCCAGTAAAAATCAGTCCGGTGTTGACTCTTTTCTCTTGCTTCCTTGTGTTGACATCCAGTTCCTGGCATCTGACGCGGTGCCTTAACGAAAAACACAGCTGTCACGTGATGCTCCTAGCCGGAAAAAAAAGCTGCGGAAAGCAGTTTCTTAGCTTCCAAACGCCACAGGGTTACAGTGGCTTCAGGATTGTGCATAATGAATTTCGTGGTGTTAGAGTTCAAGTCTAAAGCAGTGACTCTGAATCAGTTGAAGGCTAGTCTTGTATAATTTCCACTTTATATTCAACATTTCTCTATCACTTCTGCCTTCAATGTCTTTTTATTTAAAAAAATACAAAAAGAAAAAGAACACTAATAAAAAAAGCAGCATTCAAACACGTCAGAGTAATTAATATTTATTTATTAACAGAACAAATAACTTCTCAATGAAGAGTTTAAAGATTACTTTTGTTTGAGTTTCACTTTACTGTTTCTCTCCCTCTTCATTAGTCCACAACTGGACCATGGAAGACACAGTGCAGTGGCTGAAGGAGTCCGTGGAGCTGCCACAGTATGAGAAGAACTTCCGGGACTTCCGGATCACGGGGAACACTTTACCTCGGTTAGTTATCTGGAGTTTTAACAACCCCGCTGTTCGTCTTTTCCATCTACACAAGCTGTTCTGCTTCACTAACATGCATAACAAGTATCAGATAATCATATTTTCACTTTCAATAGACACGTTTCCTCTAATTAAGATGTTTTAGTTCTGCTTTACTAACCAGTAAAGTGAGTGAAAAGCAGTAGTTCTGGAAGGAAACATGTAGTTTCTTTAACTGTGTACTGCTGCCCTCTGCTGGTTGCACAAGGCAATGCAGGAGAAAAACGTCTGGCTGTACAGTACTTGGACGTCTTCTCTTGATTTCAGGAAGTTTCTTTTCATCACACTCTTAACAGGCAGCTTGTCCTCACAGACTCCAAATGCTTGTTACATTCAGGGTGAGCTGCTATGCAGTAAACTGATCATTTTAAAGCCCTTCAGTGAAAATGAAGTTGTTATATAAGGGCTGAGGTTACTGAAAAAAACTGGTGGGACATGTGGAATGTGAGCTGCCTCAGACTGCATGTACTGAATGAATAGACTGTAACAGGGGAGGTGGTGGATTATTGAGGGGTTTCATGTTGCGCCTCAGAGCTGATTGGCGCTGACTCGTGAAGTGATGTCATAGCTAAAGGGTACAGTTTTCTCAACCTTTTATGCTGTCTGAGACATTTTAGATGGTCAAACTGGTGATCTGCTGTCCACCTGTTCCTCTTACAAGCTGTGGTATTACAAAAATTTAAATAACTCTTTGATTTCCAACATTTTTATTTCTTTTTAAGCCTTAAAAGTACAACATCATAGTCAGATTTTAATGCAAATCTACCTGTTAAAACTCTGCATTGTAGGATATCATCACTGTGCTCTGTTTTCATCTTAATTTTTCTCTATTACAGAATAGCGGCAAATGAACCGTTGTTTATGTCAATGCAGCTAAAGATATTAGACCAACGGCACAAACAAAAGTTAAACCTAAAGGCACTAGATGCAGTGCTCTTTGGGCCTCCTCTCCGTAAGTAATCACCCTGTTTTAAAACCACAACTTCGACAAGGCATCGCTGCTCACGAGTACCATAAAACCACAAATCTTGCCCTGTTCCTCCCTTCACCTGCAGGTCCACAACATAACTGGATGAAAGACTTTGTCCTGATGGTTTCCATAGTGATCGGTGTTGGCGGCTGTTGGTTTGCCTACATGCAGAACAAGTCCAGTAAAGTGCACATCTCTCAGATGATGAAAGATTTGGAGAGCCTGCAACATGCTGAGCAAAGCCTCTTAGACCTACAGAGTCGGTAAGAGACAAAAATGTAGATTCTGTGTTCTCTCTGTGCCTGAACACTATTTATACTATTTTTGATTTAAACTTTATTCAGCAGTCTAGTTCATTTACATGTTTTTGTTTTTGTTTTTTTCTCCGTCTCTTTTCCAGGCTGGAGAAGGCTCAGGAGGAGAACCGGACGGTGGCCGTGGAGAAGGAGAACCTCGAGCAGAAGATGAGGGATGAGATCAGTGGGGCTAAAAAGGAGGCTCACAGGCTCCGAGAGCTGCGAGAGGGTGCTGAGTGTGAGCTCAGCAGGCTGAAATATGCAGAGGAGGAGCTAGTACAGGTACAACTTTCCAGGCTGGTTCTTTCCTAAGGCTGGTGTTACAAACCAAGTCCTGCTTCAGTTTTTCTAAATTATCCTATTTAATATCTTATAGTCTCACATTAAAGACTTGCGACTTTATGATCTTTATGTAAATATACATTACAATGAAATATTGAACTCCAAGACTGAAATGAGGAATACAGAGAGGAATGTGTGACACCAGCCATGTCAGCATTCATTACTCTGGCTGTATAACTTTAAAATAAAAGTTTCATTTGTTATTTTCTATGTTAAGCTCATTTGTAGTCAGCACAATTCTTTTTTTTTCTTAACATTTTGTGGTGAATCTGAGCCAACCCGAGATTGTGATGTATTACATTTCCTCTGTGTAGGTGCGAAAGGCTCTGAAGCGAGCCGAGAAGGAGATTCAGTCAGAGCGCTCGGTGCCTGAAGCTCTGCAGATGTGGCTGCAGCTCACACACGAAGTGGAGGTTCAGTACTACAACATCAAGAAGCAGAGCGCTGAATTTCAGCTGTGCGTCGCCAAAGATGAGGTAACTTTCTTTCACAGTAACTGACTCACATTAAGAGGTTTACAGAGTTTTGTGGCCACCTGTACGATTAAACCACACAAACAAGGTGTCGAGTGAAAGCAGTAACAAAGATGTCTGTATCTTCACTGTGCAGCAAAAACTTCAACAGCTTCCTTTTAAGACCAAGCTTATACATACGCCCTTGTATTTGTGTAATTTCAGACTGGATGAAGGGGTTAATCTTTAAGATCCTTCCAAAAACATGTACATTCACATTAATCTTAATTCCATTAATCCCTGCTGATCTGCAGTCAGTCTGACCTCATGTACAGTCAGACTTCAACATCAGTTACAAATGACAAATTCAGTCCAACAATGAAATAACCGGCTGGAATTGCAGTATTTTAGCTCGCTGTGGTAACAGTGCACATATGAAAATGTTGTTTTTTACAGCTAGTGTTTCATCTGCATCTGTAGATATTAACTAATACTGTCATTAGTTAATTCGTATGAACTCATAATGGACTCAATAAGATGCTGAATTTGAATGAGTCTGTAGTTTTAAATGAATTTTATCACCCAGGTAAATAAATGTACCTGAGCATAAGAATCTGTTTATTTATGTAAATCTTTGTTATCTTTAACTCTGCTGAAGGTCCTGAAAGTGAAGTAGACCTGTAAAGCTGAATGCTTCATACACACTCAAAGAAGAACTGAAAATCTTCTGAATCTGCTTTACTTTCAGGACCTGCAGCAGAGTGAAAGGCTGCAGAATGATCTGCTCTCTGATTGGGCAGTTTCATGTTAGTTTGCACCTCAAATGTCTGCAATCAGCTTTGCTGCCCCAATATTATTGAAACACAGCTTCTTTTTCAGGTTTTGATAATTTCTTCTGTTTTTCCTGATGCACTTGCTTTTAAATCCAGCTGAGAAGGAAAGGCTAAAGATGTGGCACTCCACAACGAGTTGTTTCTTGGATTCCCTTTAAAGAACTGGCTCTTAAGAGCTGGCTCGTTCATGAATGACACACTAATTCAGACTTACTGGGGGGGAACTTTGACGCTTCCACACTTTTCTGCTTTGCATCTGCAAAGAAATATTCCCAAGAGAACCTGTTGTTTCTGACTCTCCTTTGTAAAGGTTTTGAGAATATTTAAAAAAATAATAATACTTTTCCTGTGATGGCCCGAAGACCTGAAATCATTTGTAAACATTCATTTCTAAAGTCAAAATTTCATTGGCTTTAATTTGAACTCATGGCTGCCTTTATATTGTAGGGTAATTGTTAATTTTTTGCAGTCATACAGACTCTGCATCTTCTTACACACATAATAAGTACAGGCGCAGAAGAATACTACAGAAAAATTGGGTATGGTGCAGTACAACTTAGTTATTCAGCCAAAGTGACTTTTTCCACTTTTGCTGTGATTTCAGGCTGAGAAAATAAAAAAGAAACGAGGTTCTGTGTTTGGAACTCTTCATGTTGCCCACAGTTCATCACTGGACGAGGTGGACCACAAGATACTAGAAGCAAAGTAAGAACACTTCACATACAACACAAGTTAATAGTTGCTGTGTGTGTGTGTGTGTGTGTAACCAAACATGTTAGGCCTGGTACACACAAAGATTTTTTTAATCTTATGAGATTTTTTATCGGTTCGAGACCTCAGGCATTTAACAGTTTTGATCATACTGTGTGTGGTTTTGCTCCGATAATCTCATCACCAGAACAACACACATATGACGATGCTGTCCTGCAACTGATCTACAATCTAGTCCTCCGAACCGGACATCTCATGTGACCAAATGTCATCTTAACAAAAACGTAGAAGAAGAACCATAGCAACAACCGGCAAAAAACGAAGAAGAAGAAACATAATAACAACCGGAAAACACAACACACAGCATGGAAGAGGATACATACGATGAAGGAATGATGGTGGTCTTGGGACTATTGTAAACAGAAAAAGCCAGAACTGAAAAAAATAACAGACTGGAGACAGCGTGAACACGGACTTTATATCCTTCCTGGTTCCCCAGCCAGCTCGCTCTCTGATTGGCTACATTCCGGCCATCTTCACCATCCACACTGTCACAACTCATGAGTTGTTGGTTTTCCTCACACATATGAAGATATCGAACATGTTTAATATTTCCGATTCTCGGCCACGAACCGTTTTGAAACGGATTATCGGGATAAAACTGCTCGTAACACACCTCAGACCAAATGATAATTGTACAGAGAAATCTTATAAGTCTCACGATAATCGGGCGTTTGCTGTCCGTGGTCGGGAAGAGGCAAAATCAGGACAAAAAAAGCCCGGAAATCCTTTATGTGTGTACCAGGCTTTAGATGAGTCATCTTCATTATTATGATGATAGTGGTAAAGATCATCGTATTAGGTACATCTTACTAAGACTAAGGCCTCTAATCCAGCATGAATGCTGCTTTGTTCCTTATCATGGTTAGTCTGGACATTTTAGTGTATGTCAGAGCTTCATCACACTGTCAGGTGGTTAGGTCCCAAAATTATGTTCATCTTTGGTCACTTGTCTTTTTAGAGGTCAAACATTTCACTAAAGTAATCAGAGAAAATTTTGCATTAGAAAAACCTTTATCAAACATCTCAAATGACACTATCCCTTCGACATAAAGGCCAGGCTGTGGCCTTCGTAAAAGACCTTCTTTGTCTTCAAAAAGAAAAAAGAAAAAAGGAAGAAACAAAAGCAAAGTCGAATCTTCAGTTTGTTTCCTTTGGCAGAAGTTCAGTATCAAACCAGGAGGCGTGTGCGCCAGAAAAACTGTAAATCCTGGCTAATCAGAGAAAAAATGACCTCTTACTGAGACATACAGAAAAAAACTGCATCAGACAGAGACACCTCAGTGTTTGCCAAGTTTAGATCCTCATTCAGCTGTCTGTCTTTTCCAGGAAAGCTCTTTCAGAAGTAACAGCATGCCTGAGGGAGCGGCTCCACCGCTGGCAGCAGATCGAGAAGCTCTGCGGCTTCCCGGTTGTCAATAATTCAGGCCTACCAAACCTGACGGCCAGCCTCTACTCAGACCACAGCTGGGTGGTGATGCCGCGAATGTCGGTCCCTCCCTATCCCATCGCAGGCGGGGTGGACGACCTGGACGAGGACACGCCTCCCATCATTCCACAGTTCACCAGTGAGTAAAGCAGCAAGAGAAGCTTTGTGTTCAGAGATGCTGTGTGTCTTGAAAAACAGCTCTAGTATGCCCATTAACTCCTCCTGTTTTTCCCCAGCAGCTACATTGATTCGCCCCCCGTTGACGCGCAACAGCAGTCTGTGTCGTTCCCGCCGGAGCCTGCTGAGCTCCCCGCAGTCCTCGCTCATGTCTCCAGACCCAGACCTGCTCTCCATGGCCGGCTCGTCCCTCTCCTATTACCCTGAGGCAGACGACGAACATATCATGTTCAGCTCTGATAGGAGAGGGTATGTAGCTGTGGCCGGATCGCCGTGGAATGGTTTAACAGAATGGACTCAAAGGTGTTTTGTTCAAACATTCACACTGACGAGCTAAACTTGGGTTAAACACTAATCTTTATGTGTGATTTTAGTTAAGTAACATTAACATTTTATTACTCAATGTTAATTAATTGCAGATTTTTCCAGACTATAAGTCGCTGCGGATATAAGTCACATTAGTCGTAAAATGAGCCATAAAGAGGGAGAGAAAAAATAAATAAATTTTTGTATAAGTTATAATTTATTTAGAAATTTATAAAAACAAAAAAACAAAACAAGACTAAGAACCTTGTTCACTTTCAAGCTGGAAGGGTGTAGAAGTTTAAAGACTTAAGCTTTCTGTGTACGTACATGCGTGCCAGAATAGAGGGGAGTGAAGGCATTTCTTGTAAAAAGACATAACAAGGAAAGATGTTACAGTCTCATCACTCTCACTGTCCTCATATTTATCCACACAAATGAAAAGGACATAACTGTAGTAACACAATGGTGCATCGCTTTGAAACTTGCGGCTGTGAGGAACTGTCTCCTTTATTTCACACACCACTGTGTAGCCAGAAAAACTAAAAGCACATCAAGCAAAAATAACAATACATTTAGCATGTTTATCAACATTTCTATATTAATATAATAATTTATATTGTTATAGTTTCCATATGAACATTAATGTCTGTCATTTTATTGCATTTAATCACAACAAAACTTAAAACACAATGAAGAAAATAACTAAAATGCATCAGCAAAACTAAAAACATCATTTTGAAATTATTCTAAATGATGGGAATTGTGAGTCTTGGTTAACACCCCCTCCCAGATGCTCTCTCTGTGCAAAACGTAACATTTCTGAATAAATACTGTCTCTGCTATAACACAAACTGTCTTCACACCGTGCTAATATTCTCTCTGTTTGCCTTATTGGTGCATCTCCTCTTCTTCATCAGAGACCCGACTCAGGAGGGCGGCTCTGACACAGACTCTCTCGGCTCTTCTATGGGTCGCAAGCAGCTCTACACCCCCTGCGTCCCGGGCTCGGAAACCCCCTACCGCAAGATCTCCCGTGACGAGCTGCTTCTGTTCAGCCAGAACCCGGAGCTCCCTGCATCCACCCACACCACCAGCAGCAGCAGCAGCAGCAGTCTCAGGGACTCCACGCCTCCTCCTCTGCCTCCCACCCCGGCCACCACGCCCTCCGGCCCGCCCTCCACCTCACCTTCCCCAGCTTTGGAGCACCACCAGTTCGCACAAAGTGGCTCGCCTGATCTCACCCGTGTCATGTCCGAATCCCAAAGCATGCCTCTCTCTCAGGGCGGCGTGGCCTCTCAGACAGGAAAGGGCGTGTACAACGGCATCCTGGAGAAGTCCTACAGCTACGGTCAGCTGCCGGCGAGCATGCTGCCCAACGTGGGCCGTTATCCGTCTCTTACCTCGCTGGACTCAGAGGGCCGGAGTCTGGGACGGGAATACAAGCTCCAGAGCACCTCCTCCCAGGACTCCAGCGATAATGGAGAGAAAGTCAAGCGCTCCTCCTCTAAAATCAAAAGCTTATTTAAGAAGAAGAAATAAAAACTTGCAGCTTGAAATAGTGCGTGTGTGTTTAAGTGGCAGGAAGAGAGAAAATTAAAATTACAAGAGCTGTTTTATCACAAATATGAAAATAACGGACATCGCTGTAAGATAAAACATTTCATTTTCTCTCTTCTTTTTATCATCGGAGATGGAATGTAGCTCAGTCTGGGTGCCTTTAAACGCTCCTCAGACTGGTAGCCTTATTTTACAATAATGCCTTCTTTCTTTTTTAGTTCACTCCCAGAGAAACCTGCAAAGGTCAAGGAAGAGTCAATGAAAGCTCAAAGCTCGCACCAGCTCATTGTCTTTTCTTCATGTTTAGAGTTTAAATCAAAAAGCCACTGTTTAAAATGTCTGAAAGTGCAGTCTGTACATTAATGTGTAGTTTCACTGTTGATGTATAGTACAACCATGTTTGATGTGTTTGTGGCAGCAGCTCACGAATAACGCCCACAGAGAAGGTAAAAAGTTGATCTTGTGAAGAGTTCAGAACTCAGTACTTGACTCATTTCCTTCAGAGAGAAAAAAAAATCCTGCTAAATGTTTGTTGCACTACTGCTTTCCTGGTATTTTAGGAAAGAACCGCAGCTGGCGGAGAACATATTCAGCAAAGATGTCGAGGTGAGAGGAATGCATGAGCAGCAGCAATGAAGATGCAACAGCGAGCCAAAGTTACTTGATGTGTCTTCAGTGCCGCCGTTTATGGATGTCCACGTTTTCAGATCATTACGTTCTTAGATGTTTTAAATAAGGTTATCAAAGACCACACCAGTCACTTTATCTGTTCTCTGGTTGCCCTTTATGACTTGATTAACTGCATCCTGTAGCCATACAGTAAGTAAATATGCCATGACAGTCTTGTTTTGAATCTCCTGCCCTCCTACCTCCTTAAACTTGGTGTCACTGCTACCTTTTGGTTAAATCGGCTTTGCAATGCTACTTTTCTGCATTCATGTGCAAAGACACAGAATAGAGAGAAGTATTGTTGGAAAGTTTTTAATTTCAAAGGCAAACAGTAGAAAATATCATTGCTGCAGCTCAAAACGTGTTCAAATGCAACAAAAGGAGAGGGGGTAGGGTTTGGATGATGTGGTGTGCAAGGATGACCTGAGGATCTAGTGTCCTGTTTTTAAACAATGAAGAAAAAAAAAAGTATGTATGAAAGTTTGTGTTCATTGCAACACAATGAAGGAAATAAGGCGAGGAGGAAGCGAATGTTTACGAGACATTAGGGTTTTTTTGAGAACATTTTGTGTGTGAATATTTGTATACTGTAGAAGAATTAATTAAAAAATTAGAAAAAAAGGAACCCTCTAAGATTTTACTGAGTCATGATTGAGGCCGCATTTATGCTCATTTTCCTCCAAGCTGAAACTATAAAAATAAGTTGGTTTTTTTACTACACCTTTAGAAATTACTGACATTAAGGATAACTTTACAGCCCAAATTTTAATGGTGCGTTTGATTGTTTTCCAGATCCCAACAGAAAAATCAAATTTGTAATATTTGCAAAACTTTCACTTTTCTTTATTAAATAATAAATCAATTATCTGAGGCGTCGCTGCATCGACATCCAGCTGAGCTCCGAGTTTTGTGATGCTTCGTTGTTTCCCTACAGAAAAACAGCCCTGATACCAGCAGAGCGCGCAAGGGTGGGGAAAAATCACATTCTGACACTCCTCATTCGTCTTGCGAGTGGGGGGAAACCGTGGAACACAGAAGAAAACCATGCATGATTGCTTTATCAATATAAAGTGAACGTGATGAAACTTGTGCTGATGGTTCATCAATTTGGCACACCAGGAGAGAACCGGAGACGTCTGTTGGTGATGAATGTTGTTTGGGTGCTAGTGAACACAACCAAACAGCAGCACCGCCCCAGCTGGGAGGCGCAGTTCCTACAACGGCCACATGGTGTCAGCAGAGCACCGGAGGAAAGCAGCTGCATCAGCCACTCCCTGACGGTGAAATCTGCTGGCTGCTGGTACGTGCTGTAATGAACCAGATTCAGACTTGCCATCTCTGCGAAGACACGAAGGGAAGTCCACTGCTGAAGACATGTGTTTCCTACCTGCTAAATCTGATAGTTTATATCTGATTACTTATCTTTTTTGCCAGCTCAAGTTTAGTGAGATATAAGCCAAAACACCATCTTGCTTTCTGACTTGCCCCTGAAGATTGACTGCTTAAAAGTATGCAGAGCAAACTGACATTAACTGCAATTTCTATGACAAATAGTCACTGTTAAATAGCTTTAAAAGGAAGAAATAAACCTGTAACCAACCACATACTGAATATTTATCAATTGAAAAAACCCCCAGCAAAACTGCATACATAAAAATACAGGATATTGTACAGCTTATATTTAAAGAACTATTTTGTATTTGGCCCATTTTATTTAGCAAATCATTATATTTGTTAGTAACACTTGCAACACCTTGCATGTCCATCATTATAGCAGCATTTAAATGCACAAGATTTTGTAAGGCAAAGTGCAAAGAAAGCTATGTTTACAAGGACAAATATTTCTTCTGTCTGTTGGAAATCATTCTGATTGAAAACTCCAAGATGTATTTATGTGGACGGCAAAAAATAAAATCTGATAAGTGCTTAAAGGCGTCAACATTTTTAATGAGAATGAAAAATTTCTGACTTTATGCAAAGTGGTAAGTATAATGAAATTACACTGCTCAAAAAAATAAAGGGAACATTAATAACACATCCTAGATCTGAATGAATGAACTATTCTTATTTAACACTTTGTTCTTTACATAGTTGAATGTGCTGACAACAAA
>JBAMHW010000005.1:14354590-14370442 GCA_037177495.1 Rhadinocentrus ornatus | reverse complement strand
CGGGCCAGGCTCCTCCTGCGTCTCACCAGGCGTAGTTCCTGCGCGCTGTGACACCAGAACGTTCTGCACACACTTCAGTATATAAACCCCTCCGTTTCAGTCACCCTTTGCTGGATCAGCGTCGTTTAATGTCCTTGTAAGTCTACGTCTCTGTTTCAGTCTTCCTAATCCTGTTTTGTCTTTGTGTTTTATTAAACCTTGGTTTCCTGCCTTATAACTCTAACCCATGACAGCAGTTAGTAGAATTAGAAAATTAACATCTATTGTATGTCAAATATAAGCACACATTATACAGTAGTTCACAATATAAAGGTAATTCAAACCACTAAAGTGATATATCTCAAAGCAATTTGTTGTAAAGTAAAACTTTTAAAAGTTTTTTCATTAAGCACAGAAGTTGCTAATGTGAACAGAAAAACCGAGTCTTAAAGAAAACACAAACCAGATGTCTGGCCTTGGCAACATGAGAGAAATGAGGTATTCAGGAATTCCAATTGTTTGAGTTGAACTAAGCTGTATGTATATGTTTCAGTTTCTCTAATGTGTCATAACCTTTTTTTTCCATTTATTTAAAAAAAGCAACAACAACAACAAAAAACAGGTTACAGGGAGGTGCAATGGAAAAATAATTAAATAATCCCATAGGAAAATGAAGACATTTTGTTGGAACTGAAATCTTAAATAGTCCTGTGGTAAATGAATAATAAAATATGTTTCATTAGAAAAATTAGACAAAAACTAAAGATGTTTTTAAAAGAGTCTCGTCTTCAACTCGTAATATTACAAAAATAATCCAAATAATTCTGAATGCAGTATTGACAAAAAATCCCTGATGTAAATTTATGAATTTCAAATTATGGATAACAAACTTTTGATTGTTTCACTGTGGAAAACCTCCAAAGGGAGGCAATGAGTAGGCATACTAATCAGATGCCCAAGCTCATTTTAACATGGAGGAGGAGCAACTCTACTCCAGGTTCGTCTGGGTGTGTGAGTTCCTCACCCAGTCTCTCAGGCTGAGCCCTTTCACCCTCCAAAAGGAAGTCCATTTCATCTGCTTGTATCCAGGATCTCATTCTCTACACAAACCTTAGTGATTACAGAAATTAAAACATGGGAAGAATTTGGTAAGGCCACGGAGAAAGTTCTGGCAAACTAGGTTGAGGTTTCAGGAAGAGTAAGCAGGATCTATCTCAGGTAGTTTTTGGATTTTGTGGAGAACTGCTGACATGAACTGGGGATATCATTGAACAGTGGAAGGGACACAGAATTTCCATAATCTGATCATTGTTTCCTCCACTGAGGAGAGACACAGGCTCCAAATGTCAGTGAGATATGTTTCGAACCTGGGACCTTCTTGCTACAAGGCAACGATGCTAACTACCAAACCACCACACAGCCCAGGAAATAAAAAATTTCAAATCCATAACTTCAAAATGTGTATTTAAAAGGGGGTGGTTGGGGGTCACTTGGAACTTAATTATCTGCATCCAGCATCATGCCGTGTGATAACATATTTTGGTTATTTAGAGTCTAAATAGACCTTTGAAGGTAATTTCAGAGGATCAAGTTTTGCGACAAAGTCCATCTTTTAAACTGCTGAATTTGAACACCTTTTCTTAGGCTTTTCCAAAAATGTTTACTATTTAAAAGCAGCGTATTTGGCATTTCCAATTTGTTGTGTGTGTGGTGCTTCTACATGCACATTTTATTTTTCACATTGCACGCCTGAAAATGACCCCTGCTTACACAAATCAAAACTTCACCGTAGGCTGTGAAACGAAAAATGGTCTGCTGAAAACACACCACTCCTTACCAATCATCATGTTTAGCATTTCCTTTGACTAGGCTGTGATTGGATGTTGGTTGCCCCAAAAGAACTCCAGCACACTTGAAGCCTGTGTGTAAAATTGGGTAAGAGCTCTACTTTTCATAAACTCGTGAGCTAGCGAGCCAGTTGAGGAATTGGTGCTGGCGCTTGGCCCTGTGCAGCAGCATATTTTAAAATAATCCCATGCAAGTGGAACGCTCTCTCTATGGCTCAGTTGGTAAAGCGTGACAGCAATGCTAGCAGGGTTAGTGGTTTGATTCCCACTGTGGCCGAGCGTGACAAAACTGTACATGCGAATGGCAGCTAGAGGTGATAAAAGCAGCCACAACATGTTATGTGGAGTGAATGCTAATTTTCACTGAAACGGCAGTAATGCATGTCAGACTTGCTCCATGTTTCTCGATCTGCACAGTAGCTGTACATCAGCATAGGAATGATGCACTCTCTGGCCTCACTAAAGGTAAAACACGAGCCTTATTAGCCCTGTCAAAAATACAGCCGCTGCATGGTCCACTCATTCATATCCCCTTCAGTGAAGCCAGAAAATGACCAGAGGACAAAAGAGGAGGAGAGTGGTGTTTAAGACATAAAGGAAAAGTGCAAGAGGAGGAAAAATTAAAGCAGCGATGAGGTTGAGTGACTGTGTTTCTGAGAAGTAATGTGTTAAAGGAAGAAAAGAAAAACTCGACTGAGTTTTATGGTGTGAGAGTGAAGATGGAATGAAGGTGTGAATGAATGATGAGACATAAGATGAAGAATGGTCTTTTGAGAAAGCCAGACATTAATGGGAACCATTGTAATTGTCAAATTACCTTTTTGGAGTTAAGAAGTCATTTTTGAGATTTAAGCTGAAAGAGCATGAACCATAGAAGGTGAATAGCAGGGGAGAATAAGTCTAAGATCAGAATGACTTCAGGTTAATGGCAGGAAATTGTAAAAGGTACAAAGAAGTTAAGAAGCAGCACCTCCTCACAAGATACTGCTGGTTAAAGGATCTTTACCATTAGGAACACTTTGACTGACAAAAATTTCTCCAATTTGACATTATTAAAATACAGGAGTAATAAGATTAACCCCTTCCCACCAGCAGACATGTTTATGTGCTATTAAACTGGTTCTAATCTAGATGCCGGTAAAATAAAAAAATATTTTGCCAAGTCTATTAAACTCCTCCAGTATAATATTTTAGAAATAACAACTGTACATGTTTATATTTATTTGTATTTAGCAAGGCTAAATTAGCCTTCAAACAAAGAAATTTGAAATCACCATCAAAGGTTAAATAAAACTTTACCGTTTTCAATATTATCAGCTTTAAATTTAAACTACAACATAGGCTCATTATGTTATTCTTAGAGATTTAAACAAAGGTGCTTCAACTTCGCGTAGCACCCACTCCTCATTGAGAAAAGTAAACTACGTTTATTTACGTCAGTCCCCAAAAGTCTCCAATAAAACCAGAAAAGGTTGCTAGATCTGTTGGTAGTGGCTTAAAAAAAAAAGAAGGAAAGTCGCTAGAGGGGAGTGAAAACGAACAGGACAAAGTCGCTAAGTTGACGACACTGAGCCAAACCACTTCCATACCACCGAGTTAGTCTTTCCTCTCATCAACTATGTCGTCTGCTTTCTCTTCACTTGTAGAAGCTTGTTCAGTCACGTTTGCATTACAGACATGAGCACTCGTTTTGTAGCTAAAACTAGCAGCGCTGGAGATTAGCCTAGCCTAGCCTAGCCTTCTACCTTGCGCTGAGCACAGCTAACTGCTGCTTGGCTTTCTTTTTTTTTCTTTTTTTTTTTAATTTATTTTTTACTGCTGCTGGGCTTGGTCAGGCTCCGTGCCTGTGGTGTACGTCATCACTTACATAGCCAATGTGTTGCAGCTCTTTCTGTTCGGCTTGAATGCCAGTCAGTAAAACGCTGTAATCTTATACTGCATGTATATGGGGATATCGGAAATGTGTTCATAACTCATATTACCGTTATTGAAGAAAAGTATAGTGCGATATATATATTGATGTTGAATTATTGTCCAGACCTACTTCAATGAGAACTGATCTTAATTATATTTAGTGTGTTATAAAGAGGGCAAGTCTCATCTACTATAAAGCCAGAGAACAATTACTGTGCGGTAGATACTGTTTTCAAGCAAGTCTAGATATTCAGCAAAACAAAGACGATTTAAGCAGTAAACCAAGCTGCGCAATTGTTTGTGACTAAACCTTACTAGTTACTCTTTAAGAGCTTAGCCTAATCAGCTGAAAACATTGAGAAATGCAGCACCAGTGTTTTCTTTAGAACAAACACATGTGCAGCTTCCCATCAGCCTCAGTGTAGAGTGGCTCCAGTTCCACCATAAGGTGCTAATTCAAATTAAAATCTATAAACTTATCAAGTTTTGCTCAGTGACTCATTTCAGGTGTGTTGACACAGGGAAACATCTAAAACTAGCAGGACTAGAGCTTTCTAGGATCAAATTTGCCTACCGTTTCACTAGCCATTGGCAATATTTGACAGTTAGAATAAATGCTGCAATCACACTTTGCATATGAACAAGACAAAAAAATAAGAAAAAAACATTTGGAAAGCAGATCAGAAAGTGGAGCAGTTGCGGGAACCTTTGCCTTGTAGACCTGGGCTCATGTCCTATGTGTTTTCCACTGTGTTACAGATGTCACTTGGTTGAAAGGTCACATTTGGTTAAAAATAGATGGTGCCAAGGTGACAAGTTGTTATTTTTGTGGTTTGTAGAATGATACAAGAGAACATGGGACACAGTTGTCAGGAATTTTTAAATTAAATTTCATGATATCCTTGCTAACATTGCTTTGTGGCTCCCACATTAATCAAATTCTTTTATATTTTGATGTGCTCCAGGATTAGCCACTGATCATGTCATATTAGGTTTAAAAGAGATGACAGAATGAGTCATGTCTGTTGAAACACTCAAAGCAATTAGTTTATGTCTCTTAGACACATCTTTTTGTGGCAAAAAAAATACAAAAAAATGATCTAGCATATGACCTATAAGGTGGTCATTTTGATCCATGTTGCTCATTAAATGAGTCACAGCATGAGACACTGTTGTAGTCTGTGAATCCTGCCTGAAATACATACCCTTATCTTTAAAAATAGCTGGCATTATAAAGTAAAAAGTAGAAACTCTACAGCATAATGTGCACTTCATGCTAGATGAATGATGGCAAATGAGTGTGCTGTGATACCAGAATGAGCTTTAAAGGAAATTCACAAGAATGTTCAGACATAGATGGACATTTATTCATAAAATTTAGTGCATTCTCTTTACAGCATGCATATACAGTGCAGTTTTATCTATTTGCAAGTCCTACATGTGGTATCATTTCTAAGTTGGGCTATTATGTTTTCCTGCACCTGTTTATTGTTTGCAGCTTGTTGCCCTGTGCGTGCTGTGTTACCGCACCAGCTCTCCATTATTCCCATAAAGCCAGCTCTTAAATCATTCAGGAAGCTTATTCAATTTCAAAAGTGAGCACCATTGAGATAATTTAGGGGCCTGTGTATCGACCCACTGAGAATTTTCTACATCCCACCTCTTGTTGTGTTTCACATCTCTGGGCTGATCAGCAGCAGACACCACGTTTAACCTTTAAATTGAAGAAAAGAACATTAAGTTATATTGAAACAGTGGATAAAAGAGGATAAAAAGAAATTGCAGATGAAAGCGGTCACCTTGAAAGGTTGTGTGTTATTGTGGCACAATGTGCGGTTTGCGAGTTTAGACATTACCTTTTTATTAAAGCATATGTTGATAGGTTTTACATGTAGAGAGGGTCTTTATGCTTTGTCCTAATATGGAGGCATCATCATTGTGATTGGCATAAGGCAAGCACATTTGCTTAGAATAACTTAAAAATACAGCTGAAATGATGAGAAACAAAGACAGTTTCTTTTTAGCCTCAGTCTGTGAAGTCTTGCATTGATGGAGAGAAAGCCATTTAGTCAGTTAAGCTTGCTGGACTTTGTGTCTGTCAGTAAACTGATTCTTGATATTTTACACTGGTTTGATAAAAGACAAGTAATATGATGTCATAGGAGGATGGTGACATCTTGACAACTTAGACCTGTGGTTTGTTAGTGCTTTTGAAATCTGGAAATTAATACTAAAGCACATTTTTCCACATCAAACGTCAGCTACAACACAATAAAACTCAATACAATAATCACATATTGCTTTGATGCTAAATCCCTCACTTGGGTGCAGGCCTTTGCAAGAGCTGTTCACCTACAAACCCTAGCTGGTCACATTTACTTCCAATAGCTTTAGAGCGAGAGAGAAAAAAACCCTATTCAACAACATAATTGATGGGTTGTACAAAATATTGGCTGAACTATCCAGTGCTCCAAACTTTGTGGAGGGGGTCTTCATAAAAGGGCTACATGACCCAAACATGCACTATCAAATGTATGTTTTTTTTATTATTATTTTTGCTTATTGAATTGGGATGGTCACATTAACACCCTTTTAGTATTGTTTTAAATGTTTATGCAGAGTTGTACAGCTGTACAATGTTTGAGAAAAAATGTTGCTGTTTAAAATTTTATATATTGGCTCAAATTATGTCACAACTTCCTAAACCCATCAATATTACACCAATAGGGTGCTTATAATTGCTTATAAATTATCTTATCTTATTGGTGATACTTTTTTTACAAGCCTGCTGTAGCTGACTGTGCACACTAAGAAGCAAACTATGTTGAAGAGGTTGAAAAGATTAAACCAAAATTTTGAAAAACTATTATTTAAAGTAATATTGACACTAAATGGGATACACTGGAGCACATATCATAGCTACATCTGTACTCATCTTAAAAAACACATCTTATATCTAAATTTATATGTTTTACCTAAATATTTCTAATATATGCTAATTAACCCAACCTCTTTTAACCTCAACCAATAAGCTAGTAGGGAAACACTCGCACACGTGCACGCACACACACACACACACACACACCCTACTAGGGTATTGGTTGAGGTTAAAAGGTTAATTAGGATATTTTCAAAATATTTAGGTAAAACATTTAGATTTAGATATAAGACTTAGCATTTAGATATAAGATTTAACTTTTAGATTAAAGATTCAAGATTTAGATTTATTATTTAAGATTTAAATATAAGATTTAAAATTTAGATATAACATATAACATTTAGATTTAGATTTAAACATTTAGTTTTTTATTTAACATTTACGTTTAAGATATAGCATTTAGATTTAGATTTAAATTTTAGATTTAGATGTTCTGTTTGACCCCTATATATGTGGTTAACAGTTATTATTGGTTATTGGTTATTTTTTGGGTATTTCATAAACCACTTCGAACACTTTCAAGCAGATGCAACACAGGTTGCAGTGGGGTTCAGTAGCCTTGTACTGGCACAATATGGGTTAAACACATGACACAGAAGGAGATTCTAAGTGATCTATAGCCCTCTTGTACTTTTCTTTGAAAAGCTCCTGTTGAGAGGTATGGCCTTGAAAAACTTTCATCATCTATTCTAAAGCACAGACATTAGTCACTGAGCTGTGTGACAAAAAGTGTCTTATGTATTAGATTGTGGATCATCAGTGTCACTAATTTCAGCATGACCAGCGGCAAAGACTAATGATGGAGGCAAAACTGGGCCAACATGATGGAATCAGGTGGTTTCAGTGGGGGCAGGCGTCCTTTCTCATATAAACAATTCTAAATCCACTTCATTAGTTGTTTTGAAGAAGGTAAAAATAGATTTGAGCATGACAACCCAAATGGAGACTGCTGCACTATAAATGTAATAGTGGATGATGGCAGTTTGCTTTAATATAGCTAATCTGTTCCCAAATGGCATTAGTTATTTTCTGTGAGAGGAAGAATATGCATGCTTAAACATTTTTAATAGTTTATTTGCATTCAGCCAGCTTTAACTAAGGACTGTTTCCAATAAACCCCTTTACAACTAGTTGTGATGAGACATCATCTCATGCATAATATACAGCATGACAGTAAAATGCCACAATGTGAATGGCGCATTTTTTTGTAAATCGAGTTAAAAACAAGCTTCTTTGTACCTGAGCTGTCTGAGCTCATATGTAATGTCTCTAAATGCAGCAGCTGTGTCAGAGGACATCGATATGGAGTTGAACCAGAGAAGAAGAAATGCACGGGAAAAATAAATGGGCGAAAAATGAACACAGCTAACTGGAAGAACTAAGAAGCATGATAAAGGAATGGACTCTGTGGCAGACGGAGAGCAATAAAAAGATAAACAATGAGAAGAAACCCAAACTGAGATACAGAGCAGGAGTCTGCTGACAAAGAGGGATTGCAGCAGTAGTGGAAGAACAAAGTTCGGCCATGCAGGAGAGATGACAATAGGAATGTGAATGAACAAGCACAAGAAATGCATATATCATTTTGATAGAAGAAACAGATGTAGAGAAACCTATTTCACCCAGTATACTGCTGCTTTCTACTAAAGATTGGGTGACATTTATCAAGCACAATACTCACTGAGGACACTAGCAGCTGACCACACTTCATTCAAGATCCTTCTGAGTGTTTTTTTTTTTTTTTTTACTTTAATAACACTGGCAAAAGCCAATAAAGGACAACACTACAAAAAACAAAACACTTGGGTGATGCAGCACGTTTGACCAAACCATTATCACTTAGTGGTCAGTTTTCTGTTTGAGGGGATTTTCTTTTTCTACAGAAAATACAAATGATGACCATGTAGTGGAGAGCTTATTTATTAAATCTTAAGATAAAAGAAGCTCAGTCTCGCATTAAAATACGTCAAGACGGCATTGGTTCACAGTGCGGTCTTCATTATACAACAAAAACTGTTGTAAATTGGTCTTTACATAAACACTTATATGAATTGGACTGAAGTAGATTATATAATATATTTGATTAGACTGAAACTGGATCCCACTAAATTGGATTGAGTTAGATGGCAATTGTATTATTGGCTATTTTTAAAAATGCTTTAAGACGACTTTGTTGTGAATTGTCCCCATAAAAATAAAGCTGATCTGAAACTGTGAGATGACGAATTTGGACAAATATTTTTGTCAATATGGCAATGAATGCATTTGTCAATATGGCAACATTAAATAAGATGTATGTATGTATTAGGGCTGGGCCATTAATTGAATTTTTATCTGGGATTTCAATAATCATGAAAATGAAATGGTCTGATTATTTTGCTCCTTCGCAGTTTACTCTTGTGCTGTTTTCAGTTGGAAATCGAACATCACTGGCATTGCAGCTCTGCGCTCTGCTGCAGACTCCTCCCACAGCCCCAACCGGTCTCACCTCTCAAGTTATGGGCTGGACACACGGGAGGCGACGTCACTTCTTCTCTGTTCATTGTCTAGGGAACTTGTGGGATGAGGTGGAAATCGCTGCCCTCCTCCAGCCAAGCGACAGGCGACATTTGTGCATGTGAAATGTTGCGCTCGTTCACGTAGACGTGCACACGGGGGCTTACGACGCGACACAAGGAAACAGAAAAATTTTCAATTTTTGTCAGTCGCGACTAAATAATCCACCAGCTCCCAGAGACACAGAGATAACAAACGTTATAAACAAACATAACTTTGTTTTTATTGCCAAAGACCAGCGCTCAGTTGACACAGTGAACAACCCGGGATTTAAGAAACTCATCAACACTTTGGACAAACGGTATCACTGCCATCTCGTCACTATTATAATCCCGTGTCTCTCCCTGCCCTGTATGATGAGTGTCGTGAGGGTGTTGTGAAGGACTACAGTCCAATGTTTCGCCACCGCTACGGACCTGTGGTCAAGCCGCACCAAAGAGCCGTATATGACGCGGATTTCACACTCTTTTTTTTCCAGATCGCACCGGGCATAGCCCCCCCCATTGCTCTTTTTCTTTCTCTAATCGAAATAAGGGGAAAAAAAACAACACACAAAATAAATAAACAAACAAAAACAACACATATTTTACACTTTATTAACTTTATAACATTAGTGACCTCAGTAGCATGTGGAAGATCCATATTTAGTACCATTTCAGTTTACATAGTATTTTTGCATTTCTGGAATTGGGTCAGTTACTAAGCAACAAGGAGAGAGCATCAAGTTTTAAAGTGCCACCTCATCCTGGTAAAAAAGCAAAGGTTATTTTTACACCTCTGTAGTGAACTTTCCATGTGTTGGAAGGCAGATTTGATTATGTTTCCAGAGAGGCAAACTGGTCGTCTCCCCCTCCCTTCAGACTTAATGTAAGTTAAATGGCTTCTCATCGCTGATACATGTTGACAGCAAAGATATGAGAATGTTATAAATCTGAGAATATAATGTTGACCAAGAAGGTAAACTAAGCAAATTTCCCACAGTAATGATGCTTTAAAAGTGTTCAGCATGCTCTTTTCTTTAGTTTTATACTAGTCTAGAAAAACACGAGCTCTGTATAAATTTTTAGAAAATCACACAGGTTGAAAACATTTAAGAAGAAAAAGGAAAATGGGTGGGGGCAGACAACAAGATTTTAACTCCTGTATTTTCTTAGTTCTTGTTTTAGTTTTTTTTTTTTAAATCTCTTAAGAAAAAATTGACTTTGTGAGCCTCTTGTGGGGACCAACCTTACTCAAGTGGCCTACTTTGACGTTTATTTAGAGCATACTGGTTGGTCTCACTTTTGACTTCTTTCTTGTTTTGTTTTTTTTGTCCAGAACAATTCAATCAGTGTTCTGTAATTAGGATTGTGTCGGGGAGAGGAGAAGGGTCAAGCACATGATCTCAGATGGTCCAGATCAAGCTTTATTAAACAGTGAGACAAATGTCAGTGGGAAATGTTGCATTCTGTTTTTCCTTTGCCTTGTTGGTTTGGTTATCTTTCATTCTAAACACACGGCCGCAGGGATCTAATTAAAGCAACACCACTGCTTCCAACAAGTTAAATCAGTAACTTTACAGTAATTGTCATAGATGGAATAAATGCAGAGCTTTAGGGGCCTTGACTCCCAACCGTTGTAAGTGTACTCTCCATATTTATTATTTTGCTCATTGTTTCACTAAAATCTTTCATAAACTCATCTGAGTCCTCTTCAGTTATTGAAAAAATGTTGACAATTATAATGGAAACAAGGGGAAGTGCTTGCAGTATGGATTTTCACTGCTCTAGATATAAATAATATAAATATTTATAGCTTATTAAACAGGTAGCTTTATGCTTTTGATAGACTTTAAAAGTTTATTTTTTTATCTCTACGGTTTTTGGTTAAGAACAATGTTCAAATTACGAGGGAGCTAAGGGGGGCTTGGCTCCCCTGAAAAGCAGAGGAGCTCCCCTGAAGACATTCAGCTGATACTTCCAGCTAGGAGCCCTAAAAATCTTCCAAACGACGTGGATGATCCGTTCTGTTTCCTTCAGCACCGTGGAGAGCTGCATTGTTTGTTTGTTGTGTGCCGTGAGCGTCCACACAACAACCACCTGATGTGCTTTATTTTGTGGTTAAAGAAATCTCCGTCATTTTTAATAGTAACCATATTTTTGACTGTGCTACGTGCACTCATATATATGCATGTGCACATTGCACACAAAGTTGTGGTGCACGTGCATGTTAAAATATACCAGAATTGAATTTTAATATTAAACACTACCTGTCCCCCCCCTCCAAAAAAAGATGAAAAAGGGTACGCTTTAATTTTAAATTTTTGGCTGGACCAGCGTTAGCTTTGATTATGCAATGCATTCATTCTAGCATTGTTTCAAAAAGCTTCTGCACGGGGTTGATTTATTTCCATCTAGTGTTACATTAACTTTTCACCAAGATCTTGTATCAGTGATAGGAGAGTACCAGCACTGCACAAAGCCTTTTCCAGCACATCCCGAAGATTCTCAATGGGGTTCAGGTCTGGACTCTGTGGTGGTCAATCCATGTGAGAAAATGATGTCTCATGTTCCCTGAACTACTGGCATTCTTGTCTTGGAATATGGCTGTGCCATCAGGGAAGACAAAATCCATTGATGGAATAACCTAGTCAGCTGACCTCATTCTTTGGGCAAATAATGTTGCTGAACCTAGACCTGACCATCTGCAACAACGCCAGATAATAGCACTTCCACAGGCTCAGTAGGTACTGGGCATGATGAGTGCATCACTTCATTCTCTCTTCTTACCCTGATGCTCCCATTACTCTGGAACAAGATAAATCTGGACTCCTCAGACCACATGACCTCCTTCCATTGCTCCTGTGTCCAATCTTAATTGCTCCCTAGCAAAATGAAACCTTTTTCTCCAGTTAGCCTCACCTGTTCAGTCCCAATTCCTTGTGTTCCCTTTGCATTGTGCATGTGGAAATGTTCTTCCTTTCACTGTTAAACATAGCCCTAAGTTCTACTGTTGTTTTTTTTTCCATTTGATTTCACCGAACATTTAAGTAATTACCGATCACCATTATTCCAGATTTTTTCTGACCACATTTTGCCCTTCCAGTTTTTAATACTGCATAATACTGGACAGTTCTTCACTCCGTTTTAGTAGTATCTGCAATCTCCTTAGATGTTTTCTCTGCTTGATGCATGCCAGTGATTTGACCCTTCTCAAGCAGACTAACATCTGTTACGGGCCCCAGGCTTGGTCAGCATATGCAAAGAGGACTGTGCCAACGCTTGGCAGTGGTTGGCTGCAGATCTTCCCTGATCCCTGGCGGAGTTCCCTTACTCACAAGTTCCGGATGGGCTGCCCAATCATGACGCAGGACCGTCTACAAATACAGAGGAATGCCTTCATTCGAGGCAGCTGTGTACAGGTGGTGCCCAGTTCGCCAGCTGTGGGAGAGACCTGTGTGGGCTTGTGCTAAATTCAGAATGCTAGTTTTGGTTTGGTTTATTTGTGTAAGACTGAATTCCTTACCTAAGTCCCTAAAGTCGTTTGAGTTGTTTGGAGATTTTCTTTTTTGTTTGTAATCGCCATTGTGGGCTTTGACCGTTAACACCTTTAGTTAATCCTTGTGTGTTTTGATTATACTTTGTGTTAACGTGAGCTTTAAGTTGTCGGAGTTGTATATATTTATTTTGTGGATATTTGGTTGTTTTGACCCTATACCGTTCCTTGAGATATTCTCCTTTATTTTTATTAATTGTTAAAAAATTGTGTGATTTTTTGTTTTATCCCATCTCCGACTCATGTGTTATTACCCTTTTTACCTCTCGAGAAAAGGGTAACTTGTTACCAGATGAAAGATAATCGCCCTTGCAGTAATTATTCAATAGGAAGCTCATACCTGTTTGCTTAGTTAAGTTCATATGAAAGCTTTTAGTGTAGGTTAATGTACACATTAAAATAGTTTATACTATATTTACACTGTGTTTAAAAAAAGAAGATCCAATTAATAATTTAGAAGTTGTAGGAATTCAAATACTGTCACCATTACATATCTGTCTTTCAACTTTGCACATGCCCCCTGTTCACCTACTCAATCATGCAGTCATTCATTTTTTAAAATCAAATCATTAATTTAACAAATACTGCATCCATACACTCACACACCAGCTAGTTGGTGGGCAACCTTTTTTTTTTGTTTCTTTACGACCTCCAAAACTGTTAACAGCATAAATAGTTCTGTAATGTGTCTTTTACTTCAGTTATGTGAAAAAACATGTGTTCACAACAACATAGCTGCTACCTTTTGTTGGAGTATTTCTTGCAACTGTGGCATGTAATTTTAATTTATATGGTCAATGCAGGGTAAAAGAGGTGGTTAACCGGGTTCGTGAAATTACTGATAACTGAAATTTTAAAGGTATTGTGAAAGGTTAATGCACACTTCTTGTACAAATAGCAAAAATCTATCATATGATTTTTGTCATGCATCTTGTTCCAACTCATTTCTCACTGCTCTTTGTTTAGAATCAAAGATTCTAAACAATCTATAACTACAATATTTTTTCAAGGACAGATTAGGATGTCCAGCCTCACAGATGAATCCCTGCATACTGGACTGGATGCAATTGTTGCAGAAATAGCTTTCTTCACAGAGCCCTGACGGAGACATATTCTGAATATCTGTAATTCCACAAACACTGACAAATTACAAAAATGTTTATCTTCACTGACCTTCTGAGTACTAACTTTATAACTCACTGACTCTTCCACTGATGTTTTGATTACATCCTGACAGATAATGTTGTCAGCATTTTAAAAATGGTTTCTTTGTTAATATTGTGAGTTTTTTTTAATTTTATTTATTTATTTACTTTATTTCAGTGTGCCCTTCTCCAATTGGCATCTGTGATATGTAAAAATTGTCTTCCTGCATTTTTATTAGGTTTGCAGTTCTTTCATCATCCATTGATATCAAATTAGTATTCCGTATGTTAATTTGTGTTTTGAACATTTTCAAATAGCCTCTTTATTTCAGCTTTAATAAAGGACTTCATACTGTGTTTCTTTGGGTTCAAAGTGATCTATTTGCAGCTTAGAGGTTCCGACTGATTTCAAACCTTTTGTGATCATTGAAATTAGGTTAAAAGAAATTTTGCAAGTGGAAATGTACATGTTACACAACATGTTAACAGGCAGACCCCCTCCCCCGTACATTGGCTCAAGGCTTCAAATAGCCATCTTCAAAATGTTAATCTTTTCATTTTCACTTCTCCGTCTTCATCTGTTTAAAGAGATGGATGGATTTCATTAAATCACTGTAAAATTTCCACCTTTGGCTAGCTGCACAGAACATCACACTCTAACACAAGCTTTACACAGTTCAAAACAAAGTAGCTCTTATACCACAGGATAACATTTAACACTAAGCACTGAATGGGTGTTCATTTCGCCGAGTGACATTTCCAAACTCTCCTTTAGAGAACCCCAATTTTCACAGCGATAAGTAGACAACTATAACCCAACATACGAGCCCAGCCTACTCCAGCTGTAATGAGTTTAAGTCCCTTTCTGGCCGACTGTGCTGTCTCATTGTTTGATAGCAGCGTTATCCACACTCACTTACCCTTTCTCTTAGGCACTGCAGGGCCTCAGGGACTCTGCTCGATTGTGTGTTTACCAATTCCCACAACCTAGCCAAGACTCTTGGGACTTCTCTTAGAAATTACATTCCATAAGGTGCCCGAGACTGTTTGGATGGTCTAGTGGTAGGCTAGTACTTGCAGGGTGAGAAAATCAGAAATGCAACTCTCAAAAAAGACTGCAAGCAATGCTGAAGAATGGATACAACATATATACACTGTGAAACAGGTTTATAAAGAGTTTCTATATGGAAAATCTTCCTTTAAATCTTCACACACTTGGGACCATATTCAAAGTTTAGTTAATTGTACAAGAGAACTTTTCTATATATCTGTCTCTATATATATTTCTATATCTATTGATATAGATTGATCTTTTAAAAATAGTTTTTACAAAACTAAAAATATTAAGATAATCTGGATGTATATAGTAAAATAAAACTCACTGTTTAGGGTGAATATTAAGTTAGTTTTTTAACATTTGTTTTTTGTGAACCGATAAATGCAGGTGCTGAGGAATGCAGCACAAGCAACCGGATTTCATTGACGTTACAGTTGCTTGTGTTCAATCAACAAATGTTTGTCTGGATCAATCACTTTATAACGGCTTACATCCTTCTGTGTGAGAACATTTAGCCTAAGGTAGGAGGTAAAAACTGATTTAAAACCAAATTTAAAGAGCCACAAAAGGGGATGCTTCTTAATATCTGTAAGAAATATGATTTTTGGTTTGTGGTTAACTGCCCAACTTTCCAAATACAATATGGCTTTTTCTTTAGTTTGTGGTTGTAAACAAGCTGCTAAGTTTCCTCTTTGAAATTTCATTTTGCTTAAGTACAAACAATCAAAGTAAACATCTAAAAAACACAGTTCTCCTGCTGGTTCTAACGGTAAAATAACCTACATGTACTTTAAGCTAACCATTTTAAATCAAATCAAATCAAGTTTATTTGTATAGCCCTGTATCACAACAAAGTTGTCTCAGAGGACTTTACAGAAAGAG
>JBAMHW010000005.1:14333015-14343109 GCA_037177495.1 Rhadinocentrus ornatus | reverse complement strand
ATATATATATAGAGAGAGATAATACTCAAACCAAAATCACTATTCTTAACTTTAACCAAAACTCTCTAGAACGAAACAAAGGACGAGAAAAACTGTTCTCCAAAATCGCAACACTGTTAAAGCAATCACCCAAGCTGGCAAACTGTGTACACAAGTTAAGCAGCTGCCCCAAATGATGGTAATGGGCAGGTTTTATGGGCAAGCAGTCCGTCGCCAGTTGTCCTTCGGCAAACTCCGGAGCTGAAGGCGACCAATCACGATGAGGAGGGCTTATCCGAGGGGAAGTCATCTCTCCTTAAGCCGATGAGGCGCAGCTGCTCCTTTGTTAAATTGTCCATTAGGCCAAGGGCCGTAACAACAAGTTCTTATGTTATAATGTCGCAAACATAACATTTTTAAAAGACTTTTGGTTTTTACAATAAAGGTATGCCCATTGTTGTTTTTAAGAAGAATAGCTTCCTCCTTCAAGACCTGCCATTGTAGAATGATGCCACCTCACGAAAAGTAATATTCACCAACGTAGGACAGAAGCTGCATTTCCATTACAGTATTTTTACTAACTAAAAACAATACTTTTAAAATTTCGACAAAGTGCAATTGCGATTTGCAAGTGTTTCTATTGAGTGGTGTTTAGCACATTAGCAGTTAGTCTCGTAAAAACTCCTCCCGCAAGACTCCAATTTGAGGAGAAAGGAGATTTCTAATTATTGGTAAAATTCTTGCATTTCGCTGTTGTTTGCTATCGAGGATGATGGTTGTATTTTTTTTTTAATTGATTGTATAAAGATATCATCTCATCCCGCGTCTGCTCATACCAGGCCATGTTTACTTGACATGAACTGGTCACGTGACCCTTTACGTATTGTCCGGGAATGTGTAAAAACCCCCCAAAAAAGTGTTTCCAATACACTTTTGCAATATGCTTTTACATGGATATTAATTTTGATATTAAGCTTTTTTAGTGATATTTGAGGTTTTTCTAAATGTATGTGTTTCCATATCTGTTTTTTATTGCGATATTTAGTTTTTGCGCTTTTTTAGGAGTGATGGAAACGCACCTAAAGTTGTTTAGATATTAAGTGTTTTTTGACTTCACAAACAACTACACAGCTTGTTTTTGCAATTATGTTTTTAAATGCCACTTCTGGGGAGTGACAGTAAAATTTGTTCACAATCTGACTGAATGATTGATGGAGTTTAAAATCTCTAGAGATGGCTTTGCAACTTCTTGCTAGCATGAAGAACAATAATGTGCTTTAATCTGAGGTCATCATATATCTCCTTTATTCATGCCACACTTCCACAAAAGGGGAAAACCTATATCAGATTTCAGCCCTCTTTTAAAAAAATGGATTCTCTCGCACCTGATTATTTTCTGTGTGAAAATTCCTTCCTTAGTAAATATTCAAGTATAATATTTCTGTATTATTTTTTTTCATTTACTGAGCGTAAAAAAATCTGATTATATTTGAGGTCATTTATGTAGAAAATTATAATTTGATATGCCATCTGGATGATGCATAGTCACTCTATCTTCTTTGCATAAATACTGTATTGTGCAGCCTGTTGGTGTAGGGATCACTTGTCTGTCAATCTGCAAAGCACAGAATGTGGATGGAGGTGAAAATGATGAAAACATGATGGGTTGGTGTGTCAAAAAGAGATGCATCCAAACTTTGTCACTCCCTGTAGTTCAGCCCACAGCTCCTGCTTTACTTTCCTTGGATGTGATGCTTGTTGCTGTGGACACTAGTTACTGCATATAACAAAAGACTTCATTTCATTCACCTTCAGATTGGGGCAGACTGTTTTACATTGTCTGTGGAGGAAGAACAATGAGCAAACAGGTGCAGTGAAACGTATTGCTTGTCCTTTTTCATCACTCAGAAGGCTGGCATGTCCCTGAATGTCCCTGAAGCAGTTAGTTGCTGACTTTGACTGCTATTTGGTTCTGGGTATGTAGCACGGTGAATTAAATAAAAAACAAAACAGCCTCTTTTATCTGGGGAAGTCTGAATTCTGCAGGTAAATACCAGTTTTTCAGTGGATAAATAGATACAGACTTCTAGACTAAAACTTCTTGTTATATATTTCGTGCATTGTAGGAAAACGGTTTTACAAGAATTAGACATTACTTGCATTGCTCAATACAACCTGGAGTACAAAAAAACTTAGATTCAGTATGTTCACATGCAGAATTTAACTGACAATTGAACTAAAACATAAAAAAATTTAAAGAAAATTAGGTAGTAAAATTATGTCCTAATTCTCCGTCTGCTGCAAATGATGTGAAAACATTTATACCTGTCTGGAACTGCATCGCCCATTTTCTATCTACAGCCATTTAATTTACTTTAAGTTGCATATTCCCCTGAAAATTATGATTTAACTTCTGTAAATGTAAATAAAGTCAATACTGCAAACACACAGGCCTGTGCTTAAATAGCCTCCATTTTCTTCCTCCTAATTCAGCCTCCATGACAAAATAGTTTAATTTCCAGCTGACAAATTACACAAGTTAATGCCTGACTTTCAAACTTTTTTCCCATTTTCCAAGCAATTACAGCAGGACTACAGGGACTTTTGCGTTATACATTTGCAACGACCTGAATATCACTTTACGATCACACATTCCTGCACGTACACACACACATAAACACACATATGCTACCAAGAGAGGTGATGATCCCACAGGTGTTTGTGTGCTATCTTCTCGGTTGTCAGCAGACGATCGCTGGTCCATTGCTTCTTGTCACGCAGGCTGACCCTCTTTGTCTTCCCCTGAGCCCCCACACTCCTGGCGTTTCTGTACACACTGAGAGAAAACAGTGTATTTGACAAACACTCTTTCCCCTTAATAAACTGCATCTGTTTGATCAACAGGTGTTGCTCAACTCTAATGTTATCTTTTTGAGCTTAAGGTATGACTGCAATAGATATTAGAAATTTTTTTTTCACCCTTCAAGTTTATTAAACATTTGAAACACATCCATGCAGAGGTAAAACTGTTTTATTATTCCCAGTATGTTTGCTAAAACTCTTCTTGTAGTGTACAAATGCTCCACAGAGATGCACGTGTAATCCTCTTTCTTTAAGTTCAAAAAACTTTTCAACCTTCCAACACATGATGCAAAAACATACAGTAAACAGGGTAAAGTAATAAATGGAAATCCATTCTCCATTCACTATGCACAGCCTGTGGACAGGGGAGGTGCTTCAAGAATTTGGTGCAGGTAGCTCATGAGTTTGCTTTATTTTTCCTCGATAATCCTCATCTTCATCTCTCTAATAGGAGTAAACTTTTTCTTTCTTTTTTTTTTTTTTTTTTTTTGAAGATTAGATGCAACTTTAATGATTTATTTCCGCAAACAACTGGGATTAGATGTGGGCGGGACATGACAAAAAAATATGTATTTCTTTTCCAAGTACCTGCACATGTTGCACACTATTGGAAAGCAAAGAAACATCGTATTCCAGGCTGCAACCAAAACTGTTTTTATTCATTAAACATTTATATCAGACCAGTTGCAAATACAATTTTATCTTTGAAGCAATACTAAACTCCATTACCAGATGAGGCTGCAACAAAAATGGTCCTGTTACTTGAGCAAGGGTCTAGTAAAATAGCTGCTCCACAAGTCTTTTAATCCATAAAAACCTGTTTCAGGCAGAAAATGCAGGATTCTAAGGGGATATTTTTGTAGGAATATTAATATTGATACCATTTCTGTACAGTATGTCCTCTTGAAATTTAAAATGTTTTACAGTTTTGATTTAAAAATAATTTTAAAACACTTCCAGGAGTAAAGGTGCACTGGTGCACATGGAAAAAAAAAAATTTTAAAAAAAAAATAAAAAATAAGACTTGCGCTTAAAATATTTTAAGTAGACCCAAATTTGTGAAATGTCAACCGTAAATATATTGTTATAAAATCTTTGAAAAATAAACCAGAGTCAATTAAACTAAACTAAAATGTTTTTCTGTGTTTTAGTTTTTAAATTAGTTCTGGGCAACAATTAAACATTTTATTAGAATTGTTACTTGCAAAATTCAATAATGATTTAAACGAAGTGCAGCCTATTGCAAAATTTTAAATCAAAAGTATCTCTATATGCGCAAAAGTGCTAAAACATTTGGTTTAAAAACACATGTGTAAAAAGAAATAATCTCCGTTTCATCAATGTAATAAAATGACATGTATTTGACAAAGATGGAGGAAAACTTCTGGGTTATTGTCAAAGCTGTGAAGCTTCCTTCTAAACACAACATCAGATGGTAATCTTACTTTTTGCTAGAACAGAAAACAGCAGGTTTACAATCTCAGATGTCAGAGTCTCCAACATCTTACAGTAAGGCATTTTACCTTCATAGAAGTTTTTTAAAGTCTACATTGATAGACATTAATTTCTGACTAAACCAGAGCAGATCAGCCAGCCACCACTTTGGCAACATTCATTTTCAGTCTGGGTGCAGAGGTGAACATCATCTGCTCTGACTGCAGCTGGGAGGGTTGGTAGCGTAAGGACCTACGAGTGTTTTGGGAGTCTTCATGTTAGTTAGTTTCTCTTCGCATAAGAAACATAATCTCTTGTTTGGGTTGCAATTCATAGACATAAATCCCAATAAAACATATTCCCTTAATGCTGACAAAATATTATTGGCTTTACTTTTGCCTTCTCTGGCTCTTGACTCTGTAATTTCAGTAGTGGCTTAACCCAGTCTATCAATTACAAGTTTTTGCTGTGAAAGGTTATTGACAGATTGTGTCATTTGGCATGAGCAGGAATATCTAAAAATCAGGGAATGTAGGTGACCTGGATTTAACTGAATACTAAACACACAAACTGTATAATTTTATACAAAAACATACATAATGTAAGTAATGGACATAAAATGTCACATATTGTGTAAAAAAAAACCAAACATTGACTTATAAAGTCAGCTGTTCTAAGTATTAGGAAGTTTACTTCAGCAATTTTTATTTCTGCTCTCAAATCGGAGACAAAATTAAACACAATACTGAAATATTAAAGATAGAAACAACTGAAGTACATTAAGTTATTTTCCAGCAAAGTATTATATCAGAGCATATCTGTGGAGGAACTTCAGAAAAGTATAGAAATGACATCTGTGTATGTTGTTTACAACTAATAAGCTATGATGGCTTCATCTGTGCTGGACAGATTGGCTTTCTATTCAATCAAAGGTCACAGCTGTCAAGATGCCTTTCTATTGGTCGATATTGAATTTGTTGGTTTAATTTTCTCGTTCTCTATAAAGTTTTTATCTCAAGTTTCAGACTCAAGAGTGTCCAGCTGGCCCATAAAGACAGAAAAAGAACATAAAAATATTAAAAGAAAACAATAACTGACAAGATTTGTTAACAAATAAAATTCCAAACCTTGGTTTGGTTTTGGTTGAGGCTTCAAGTCTTCTTGGTAATGATCCCACCAGCCTGTTAAAACTTCCCTTTTCTCCCTGCATGCCAGGTAAGATGAAAAGTTTGGAATCGCAGCTATGTTGGGGTCTCTTCAGTGCTGCTTTACTGGAGGGTTCTGGACTCTCTGGACTTCGAAGGCCACTGCCCTGCAGGTTTTAGATGTTACCCAGCTTGCACTCACTTGGCCAAAATTATTGGCTCATTAACAGAAGCTTGTGAAGAACAAGTTGCTGATGTTTCATTTTAGGGATGTGCATTTTTAGTGTTTTTAAAAAAAATTAAAACACAGGTCAATGAAAATCGATTTATTGTGATGTCATCAATAATGAAATAAAAAATACTTCATCCCAATCTGGAAATTGTAGAATTTGTGTGAAATATTGTGCTTCCTGCGGGCTATAGAGTTCTTGTACAGTAGGTAGATGAGAAACTGGGTCAGAGAGATGCCAAGAATGAACCTGGGCTGGGGCTTCAGTCTACGGGCATTAAGCTACAACAAAATCTACTCTTTTCCATCGTATTTCCAGCAGTCTTTTTGCTCCCGAAGCACAACAGTTGTTTGACGGTTTAGGAACCAGTGTGATACTCTGCTCTGTTGCTTCCACTACAGGTGGAAACTCAGGCAAAAGCAGCTGTTAAACTCCGCCTTCCAACCTCTGTTTGGAGGCAGGTGAGCCCCCCTGGGCTGAAGCTGCAGCTAGCATCGGGGTCTACTCCATTCACTTTAAAAAAAATATTAAATGGTTTTGCAACAGCTTGTCAAGTTCTGCACAAGCCTCTTAATTTGTCATTAATTTGAGTCAGGTGTGTTGCAGCAGGGAAACCTGTAGGACACTGACTCAAGAGGTCTGCAGTTGATGATCTCTGTTGTAGACCAAAGCGAAAGAGGTAAATGTCTTCTTGATGGCTGGAAAATGACTTAAGTTTCTATCATGTTTGGCTGTTCCGATTATTCAAAAAGTAAAAACAATTGAGGTTGCTTCATGGTCCTGTATTAAGCCGGTAAAAAAAAGAAGGGAGCGCAAACCAAGTATTTTTTTGACAAGTGGCTTGCTCCTTGCTTGTTTGGATTAAATGGAGCTCAAAGTATTTTGTTTTGAAGTGATGTACAAACCTTTAATGACCTTTTTTTTTGTTGGTAAAATAAAGCTAATTGGGCAAAAAAAATTTCATTTTTTGGGGGCTCAATTGGCTAAATCAAGTTTGGCCCTATTCAAAAATACCAAATATACAAATTTTCAAATAATTTCAACCATTTAAATACAAACTTAATCACACAATTTCACTGTTTAATAAAAAAATTGCTAAAAGTTAATTATTATATATTTTTATTTAGTTGATTTACACCCAGCAATGGTACTTTGACACACTGTTCTTATGAAAACAAAATAATTTTATCAAACTGACATTTAAAGTGTTCCTATCATTTCTAAAATGATGTATTTGGTAATTTTGATTAGGACTGCAATTAAGGTAATTGCAGAGAAAAAAAAGTGTAAACATTTTCATTTTAATGCATAGCAGTTTTTTATTAGAGAACCTTTTTGTCCATCAATGACCTGAGAGGGTTGTAAATGTCCCCGGTGTCCTTTTAATCTTTAAGAAAAATGGTAATTTCCAAGTTTTCAAAAGAAACACTTTCACTCATAAATAAATAAATAAATAAATATGGGATAACATAACCAAAATGTTGCCCAAAAGAATTACCTGAAAGGACAAAAAAAATCCTAAAGACCTACATTGGGTTAAGATAAGTCTGCAGAACTGCAAAATGTGAGAAGTTTAAGCGTTTAATAAGTTTCTCTCTGCTCTGTGAAATACTATGGCTTGTGATCTGTTAGTTAAAAGCAAACACCCCCAAACCACGAACATAAAATCGTATCATTCAATCTGCACCCATCTGTCCCTACAGCACCATCCATTCCTTAGACACCTCTTCAGTGCCAGCTCATCCCTATCATGGCTCCATCAGACATCTCCCACCGCTCTGGAGAGAAGCCACGCAGCTATCCAAGTGAACTTAATCAATTCCTCCTTCGACAGAGCACAATTCTACCATTACAGCCCCTCACACATCCATCCTGCTGCTGTTCACCACAGCAGCAGCAGCCGGCTGCGCCACACAGATGGGCCTCTGCTCTGCCATGAAATAAGCTCAGTTTGTGCAAGTGAGTGTGTTCTCTACATTCTGTGCATCTGTGTGTGTGACACACAGTGGTGGCAGGTGATAGCGATGAGTTTTAGACATATTCCAGTTGGCAACATATGAGTCAACAGGAGACAAACTGTCGTGGTTTAAGCATCTAGTCTCTCAAACTGAAGGTCACTGTCCACTCGCATCAGTCACTCATTTTGACAGTAAAGTGTAACAAGGATAATACTGATGCTTTTCATATGTTCTCTTGGATTCTATTTGTCCTCATGCAGACAGCATAGCTGGAGAAATCAGAGCTTGTTTCCTCCCCCCTCCCAGCACAACCTGCTTGATGCCATTTCATGCTGTTGCTACCATAGCTTACAGAGGAGCATAATCTGTCATTGTGAACTTGTTCAAACTTTAGTTGTGGCCAAATAAGAAGAATAGAGTAGCAAAGTAGAGTGAAGAGAAGGAAATGGAAAGAATATTCAACAGTGAAACAGACATCCAGCTGCTGCATATGGAAAGAAGATTCATAGCAAACATCCATGAACCCTAGGAAAACATATCAATAGTCAAGAGCATTTGTAGGAAGACAACTGTGAAAAACATAAACACAACTACAATACCAGTGGCGGGTACTGTATACGAAGACATAACTATAACTGTTGGTGATTTAACCTGCCTGTATAAGTGTGCATGCTTGGTAATGGTAGTGTGTGAGTGCAAGAAATGAGAAATGAGCTGCGTTTAAGACAGTAAATCATGCAAATGCAGCCGTCCCCTTCCAGTGATCAGATACACAGAGACAGGGCCCACCACAGAGCGCAGAACCGAGGCGACCCACCGTGATGACCATGCGTTCGCCCAGAAAGAGGTAGAGGCTGCAGTCAGAGCCCTCATGGTCATGGAGCAAAGGTTACAGGGGCCAGAGATGATAGCCTGCTGGCCCTACCAGGCTCCAGCCCCCTAAGCACGAGTTGAGAGCAGGACCCAGGGCCACGGGCCACCCCAGACAACCACCCACTCTGGGTCAGTGCCCTCCCTAGTGCCCCTGGCCAAGTGCCCCCAGAGACCATGATGCCATGACCATTGATTTTCAATAAATGTGCAACAGCATATATTTTCCTGCACAAATTGTAGTGATAGAAACCATCCATGTTTTGCTGGCTTTGCTTGTTCAATGTGAACATAACAAATCTGGCTGGATGCTGTCCCACTGTGTTACCTGTAGTACAACAGTTTCAATGTCTGGTCTGGACTGTTAGCCATGTCGGGACAAAAATGTCCTCCAATTCAAGCATTTTTCTGTCCTCTTCTACCAAGGCACAAGCACCACCTGTCATTCAGTTATACTGATACCCTGAGTGTCAAGGCTCGAAAAAGATACGAGTTGAAGGTAACGGCAGTAGGAATAAAGAAATTCCGACACATGGGTAAATTAACCAACTCAATGGCCAGATGTTCGGTTTCCCGATCTTGCAACTTCAAATAGAGTTGTATGAGGTGTTTCAATGTTTTCTCTTATTTAATCTTTGTGATGGAATAATCTGCTACTCAAAAATAATCAATTCCTTAAAACTTTGCTTACCAAACTTGAAGCATTCTGGAAGAAACACATTGTGAAGGAGCTGCAGAGACATTGAACACAACCACCCACAGGCATCTGTTATTGCTACTGTTTGATAGATATTTATTTATTTTGAAAAAAGAAAACTAATTATTCAGAGTAAAAAAAAATAAAATAAAATCAACTAATAAAAACGGAGCAGGATGAAGTATAAAAAAACTTAACCTTTTATAATCATCTTCCTTACAGTTGTCCCATTAGTTTTTTTAATTGTTGTAGAAAAATTTATTTCAGAAAGAAAGACAAATAAACATGTACACATACGTAATCATGTACACATTTGCATATATATGTGCACACACGATGCAAAATAAATACACAAATTCTTCTGGTTTACATTTGTTCTTTTCCTTTATACTTTTTAAATAACATTTCTTTTGATTTTTTCTTAAATTGGATAATGTTTGGACATTGTTTGAGTTCTTCCTGAAGATTATACCATAGTTTTACACCATATACTGTGAGGCATATGCTTTTCATAGTTGTTCTCACACTTAAAATCTTCAGATTTAATTTTACCCTCAGATTATATCCCCATTCATGGTTAAAGAACATTTTTTTTTTGTGTATGTGGTCAGGTAATGAATAATTTCTAGCTTTGTACATTATTATTACTGTGTAATAGTGTAACACTAAATCACTGAATTTTTGTGTTAAAAATTCTAAAGAATTGGTCATATGTTCTATTAACATCTGCTTCTGCCATTATAGTTTCTTAGTTACATGTTAGCAGCTCATTTTTAAATGCATTTATTGTCTCTTCTGTCCTCACCCACTTATACTTTAACATATTATTCCTTTTGTCCTTGTTACTTGTTAGATACACCTTATGGTGCCCCTGGACACATCATCAGTGATGTAACCTGGGATCACAGGGGGTTTCGGG
>JBAMHW010000005.1:14275120-14287728 GCA_037177495.1 Rhadinocentrus ornatus | reverse complement strand
ATTTATAAACATCTAATTCTAAGCTACGAGAACGCTTTCATTTGGATGGGACTGTGATTAGACTTTGGTAAAATACGCATTTAAAAAAGCAATTCTTGATTTGTGCTAACGAAATACAAAAAAAAAAAAAATAACCTACACATTGTACCTTTAGGTCATGGATTTCTTGTAATGTGTGATTAAAGTACATTTCTATTGAAAGTAGTTTGCCTCGTTGTGAAAATTGGTTTCTTATCTGAGAAATACTGATGTGTCATGAACTGTTAGTTTTGGTCTAAGGTTTTGTAGTCTTTATGTCTTGTTTAGTTTAGTCCGTATAGTCTGGTTTGGTTTTGTGTTATTAAAACCTTAACTTCTACACCAGTATACATCCTGCCTCTTGGTCAGCCTGTATTTGGGTCCTCATTCACGCCTCAACCTTGACAATGAGAAACAAATATGCCAATAGAAGTCTTAAGCTCATAAAGTTACAGAAATCATAAAGAAAAATAATCAAAACAAAACAAAATCCTATTGGCTATCCCTGAATGGAACATTTTGCATTGTAAACTTCCCTGTTTATAATGTCCTAACCTCTCAATGACAAAACACTTGTCTTCCATGGACCTCTGTGGGCCACTTTCATGTCCATACTAATGTCAAAATCAAACCAATGCCTTTAGATTGCTACTAATGTTCACAAAAGAGCAGCCGTTATCATTCTGAAACACTGCTGAAAACCTGTTTTCTGGCTTTTAGCTCTAAATAAGCACTGTATCTTGGTTTTTATCATGCAAGCACAGATAAATTTAGTTTTATTGATGTTTATAGTTCTCATTTGCTGATTTTTTTTACTGTTTACTTTTGTTTTGGTATAATTTGTGCAGAAATTTGATCAACTTAGGTTTTTCACTACAGAAATAAAAATTTTACTTGACTTCCTCTGGGCTTATAGGACTACTTTTCTATTATCATTATCATTTAGTCTTCTCAAATGAAAACTGCATCTGAACGCCACATGACTTTCTAAATGATAGTTGCAGTCGGTGACGGTAATTATGTTGGCATGTCTCTTGTCCTCACATAAGTTTCGTTGATATGTCCATGACTGAATTGAAATGAATTTACTCTAATGCTGCCAAATGGCAGTTGATGGCTTCAGGCTTTTTGTGAAAATTATCTGGTATGTGTAGGCAATTTAGTCAAGTAGATGAGTGGGAGTAAGTTAAAGAAATGTCCCACCAATATAATGAGGGAGACAGAAGAGAGAGAATGGATTGGCCTATGTGCAAAAACACATGGCTGAGAAAGTAGATGTTAGAAGATACATTTACATAACCTGGGTGGAAAAAAAGATACAGCAGTGAGGTAGAAGGAGGGGGCGAAGGGGAGAGGAGAGGGAAGATTAAGTAATTATCCTTTCAAGCCTAATTTGAGGTGCTGTTTGAAATTAACCTATGCAAATGAAGTGGCTAAATCACACTAAGGACCACAGTGACTCAGACTCCACAGGATTTGGTGTACATGTCTTATCATAATAGTTTCAAACACAAATGTCCAGGTAAGGTAAAATTTTCCATATCATTCATTGAGGAATTGTCCATACCATGGGAAAAGGTCAAGGTGAGGGTCAGTGCATTGTTCTATCCAGAAGTTCAAAGCACAATGCAGTTATTAAAAGGGTGTCCGCATTGGAGAAGTAGCTGGAGCCCCGGCAAGCAAGACCCGTTCTTATTCGTGAATTAAAGATATCTCTTGATGTGTTGAAATTGAAAACTTTGTTTTCTTGTAAGTGCTTGCTAATTTGACAAACAAACCGCAATATTAACGGAACAAACAAATATTAGTTATCTCAACTTCACAAATTTTAGGTCAGACTGTCTCATCATTGAAGCTGAAGGATGTTTACGTTTTCAACCTACAGACAAAATGTCAGAATTCAGTGGAAGAGTCTGTTGTGTCAAAGAATAAAGTTGTGTCAAATCAGGAGCAGGACAATCAGAATTGGCTTAGGTATTGTTTTTGAAATACAAAATATTGCGCACCGGTGTACACGAGGTGTAAACTGTAAACATTTGAGTTCTCTTATTTCAGCATAAATTGTTGTATTTGCTATTGTCCAGACATGCCTGTTCACCATCTGTAGACAACACACATTTCTTTCACCACTTAATCTTCAACCATCTTGACTCCTAGTTAGATTTCTGTCCCAGTGAATTTTTCCTCCTCCCTGACATGAAATTCTAGTTGAATGATCATTATTTGGACATGGTTGAGAATATCCAGAACAAATTGGAAACAGAAATGAAAACACAAATCCAAGTGTGGTTGGAGAGTAGCAAGTAGTGTCATACGGCAATAGGTGGCTACTTTGAAAGGTTTTTGCTTGTTATAGGTGCAATCTATATTTTTTTTAATTTAATTTTCTGTTCATTATAACTTATATTGATGTCACTGAAGTAGCTTAAAAAATCTAAAAACAACTTAGGTGAGTCCCGGCTCTCAACAATGGTCATGGACTCTAAAATATCAGTGGTTTAACAGGCTCCTTAAATGAAATCTTCCTCTGTCTCAATCAGAACTACAGAAGCACTTCTGGTTGAGAGTGAAATGTCTAACAAAAAGGAAAATCCAGTTTACCCAAACAGGATTTGAGATTATAAATCTTTGTTCATAAGCACAAGTGGTAGCTGGCATGACAGTAGGTGTAAACAATGCATTTGTACTTTACTATAATGCAATAGTGAAATTATGTATTAAGCATGTATTATGTATTGATTGTGCCTTTTGCATCATTGCATCCCCAGTGCAGCAGTGGAACTTTTTGTTCACTTGTTTTCTTAGAGACATAACAAAGTTTTAGGGAGAAATGATGATCAGTCAAACATAAATTTTGTCAAACTCACTGAAAGGATGACAAATTGAAGTGGCTTTAACAAACACACCACAATATCCTGTTTTTAAAATAAACTAAAAATACAAATTTCATTAACAGTATGTTTTTGATCACACTTAAGTAATTCTGTGTTGTAAACAGTTAAAAAAAACACCTTTTTGGGTTCACTACCCCTTTAATTAAGGATTTTATTTTGGCTTTTCAACAAACAAATTATTTTCATTAACCTAACCAAAGAAAAACTTACATTAAGTTGTTAGAGATGTTAAAGATATCCTTATAAGGATAAGTTAGTTGCAGAATGAGAAGTGTAACGAATTACAAAGAAACTTGAAGTAATGTATGTCTAGCTTTGTTTTTATGCAGATGTATTTTATTGTTTACCAATTTGAGCAATATACCCTTCTGTGACTGTAATTACATAACATTGAAGCTTGCTTATGTCATACATACATGCGACACTTCACTGTGATTCTTTTGCTCCTTCAAGCACTCTCAAGTCTTCTGCTGTGCATTAAATAGATGGATTTTAAAAAGGGCTCTCATGCCAGCTGAGAAACACATGCCTGAATCTTTTCACACTCTAATTGTTGAGTTTTTTTTCAGCAGGGCACCATAAATTTAATTAGAAGCATCCACAATCATCCTATTTAATGTAGTATGCTTCATCTTGCCTTTTTATTTCGGACAAAGAGGTTTCTTCTGGTTGTAAAATGGATCACTACCAGTGTGCCAGTGCAGGAACATCACCATGAACGCAAATTAAAAAATAAAAGATTAAAAAATTTAAAAAAAGTTTAGAATGCTTTGAAACAGAGAGTCTTGAGGTCATTTGTGATAGAACTTGTGCAGAGTAGAATAAATTTACACATTCCACAATTTGATATATGCAGCCACTAGCTCTTACTGCAGCTGCTGTAAATACTAATCACTTTTGAGAATTAGAGGAAGCACTTTGCAGAGACAGCAGTCGAGTCAGCTTACCTGCTCCTGGTTGTAAAAACTATCTTTTATAAAACCATCTCTATCAACTAATGTGATAGTGGATAGTTTCCAAATAAAATCATATCAGATTATCATCATCTAACATCAGGGTATTTTACTTAAACAATCACAGATCCGTAACTGTGACCTTCTGTAAGGATCCACAACAGTGCAGGATCACCCTTGAGAGATAAAAAGGAAGTGAGGCGCATGTGTTTAACTCGCAGATTAAATTAAAAGTGGTGATTTCCCTGTTGACTGCTTGCTCTAAGCAGCTGCTTGCTTCTCTTTATGATGAACATGTTATTTATTTCAAGGTTTGCTTTTTTATAATGATCTCGCATCTCTGCTCTTCTTTGCATTGTAAATATCTATAAATCCATAAAAACCCTGGTTTTTGTTTTACAGTTGATCACATTTACCCACAGATGTGCTCAATGTCTCTCCTACAGGAAGAACAGAATCCTCATTCTGTGCTAGACGAATCAAGTAATGAACGGCACAAATCAATCAGCATTTATATACTTACTTTTGTATCCTGCTATGTGTCCACACAGCATGGCGCACCGCATGGCTGCAGTTTCAGAGAGGCTTGAATGGACATTGTGAAGAGCTTGCTTGGAATCATCTTGCGATCTAAATGCAAATTTAAGAGGGGTGTTAAAGCACAGAGGAAGTCATTACCTACATGGCTGGCTTTGATGAACTGCTCACGGCGTTTGAGGCAAATACCAAAGTAGAGCATTGCATCCATGTGATTAAGATGATTAATCACTCTTTTGAATGTATTCCCTTCTCTTTTTTTAATACCTCCTTCAACCTCAAGCAATCACATAAGGTGTGTTCACCACCCATGATGCTTTTTGCTTAAAAGTGCATTATAAATGAAAGTGCACAGGCTCAGGCTCAGCATGCAAACTGTATAGATGTTCTTAAAACAAATTGTGCATGGAGGTACGGCAGAGAGAAACTGGGTGCAGGAGGTAAAGTTGACATATGACTGCTGAATAAGCTCTGCCACATCAAGCAGACTGGACAATTTAAAAATTCTCATTGGAAAGCAAAACACAAAAACGCAATATTTTGAAACAAACCATTGAAAGGTGTGCTTTCCCGACACAGGAAAATGTCAAATCATTCCTCTCCTTGAACCTCTCTCCAAAAGAAAAAAAAAAAAAGATAAATCTTTGAACTAATGCTCTTTTATGTAAAAACACCCATTTGAGTCACGACTTTGCAATGATTCCCAAGGACATTTCCAGAGACAGTCCCAAACATTTGCTGATGTGACATCACTCGGTGACAAACCCACTTAAAGATAAACTCCTTAAAACACACTTTCAGAAATAAAAGTCACCTTTAGAAGAGGAAAATATGGGGAAAAAGTAAAATGAAAGCAATTTTTTCTTCTTTTGAAATGGAAATGCACAGCGATTTGCTGAATACCTTTGAAGAAATCATGTTATTACGAATCAGGTGTCGCTGTGCAGCCACCATTGATATGGGGTTCATAATCTTAAATGAAATAGTTTTTCTTTCCCTCGCAATTTCTTCGCCCTTTTCACTCATTTCTAAGTGGAGAGCAGGCTTTGTGTGAAAAGGTCACATGTCTTTCATGGAGCTCACGCTCACCTGCTGACAGGCAAATGTCATCTGTTTCCTTTTTGACTTTAGAAGTGATTTTTTTTACAAGCTATAATGTGCTGAAACATTTTTGTGCAATCCTTTTGTACTATTAGTCATTTGATATAGCTAAAGCTAAATGATGCAACTAGTGAAGTATATAGTTAACTGTAATGGTGGTATTAAAGTATGCTGGAGAAATTGTACTGTTTAATCTAGGACTGTAAGTTAACAAATAAATTATAAATCCATCCTTTTTTTAAATATTTGGGTCTAGAGATTTACATGGCGTGTTTCACATGGGATTATTCAAATAAACAGCTATTAAAAAACCCACATTCCTCCCCCATGCATCAACCAAGCGTAAACCTCCCACATGTAATACCCCAATTTTTCAATGTATAAAGAAATGCTGCTTCACTAAAAAAAACAACAACAAAAAACAACTACTGTCTCTGAGCATATACCTGCCACTTGCAATAATGACATTCAAAATCTGTTTGTAGTTGGGAGATGTTATTTTAGGGTGTGTACGTACAGGAAGTTGTTATTACTTTGGTATTGTGCTGGTAAAACCCTTTTACTATACTTTAGAGAAAAACAGTTTCTTAGCCCCTTGAGGTTACATCCACTAGGGCTGGGCAGATCAATCCAAATATTGAATTTGGGTATTCAATTTGGATTCAATATCTATTGGTATCGGTAATGATACCAAAGTTAGTGCCAGTTTTGTTCAATACCAGCATGAGTCCAATATTTTTCTTGCAGATGGCTTTGCGGTAAAAAAAAAAAAAGTAAAAAAATGTGAATGTAAGACCAACCAATAGTAAATTTGCTTTTGTTTAGCTAGTTAGACTTTATTTTTCTCAAAAAATTATGTGTGATAAATGGATATAACCATTATTTTATTATTTTCTTCCATTGTTGATAAGATTATATTGTTTACAAACAAAAAATCTGTCATAAAAGAAAAATGTTCAGTTCTGCCATTTAATTTGTTAATAAATAATGTTTTGTTTGACGAAAATTTTTGTACTGTGTTTGATTGATCAATAATTAAAGTCAAAATCATTAAATTACTGTGAAATTTCAAGTTAAAAGTATTGGTATGGGAAATACTTTGGGTCCTTGGATCTACTTGGTGTCAGAGCGATACCAAACTTTACAATATCGCAGAGGCCTTAACATCCACATGGAGATGAAACCAATCTCATTAAAATTTTTTTTTTTTTTGTAAAGACAGAATTGTTTCAAGAAATGTTTGCCCACATAAAAACCACTGAAAGTACTGGAATATACATGCCGGGCCAGTAGTAGCGCTGCCCACCAATACACCAAAACAGAGACTAGGACATGGAGCATGCACATAAACTTGTGCCATGTAAACAAACATATGAAGATGATGATGGCAGAGAATTGACCCCAAAAGGAGAAATTTGTGTGCATTTTGGAAATTAAAAAAAAAAAAATTTAAATGCTCAGCAGCTTCTGCAGTGTAAACACATTATAATTCGCCATTGTGGTAGCAGTTGGTGAGGAGGTGGAGCTTCGGCATCATTAGTTCAGTAAAGATGTGTATAGTAGTAAACATGGAAACAAAACAGTGGTGTTTTCAGATTTATTTACCTTGGGACCCAGTTTAAATAATTAGCATTTTCATGGTCTCAAAATGTTGGTTCTAAATAAAACGTCCAAAAAAATCTATTAGTCACCGTCACACAAACTTCAGTTTAACAGGAAATACTTAAATATCAATTTCATGGGGACTTTAACCTGAGTTAAATCATGGAAATAGTTCTTTGTTCTCCTTTAAACATGTTTGCTTTCGGGTAGGTGATTAATTTGTTCTGTTGGTTTTTGGTACAATTACTCGGGATTTGCAGTGCAGGAAGCTTTTGAATCTTTTATACATCTTCCAAACTCTATAAATGTCTCTTTAAAACTAAGATTTATTTCTTAAAGACTGATTTTGACATGGACAACATAATATAGCAACTTTCCTCCACCTTATTCAACTCAAAATAATCAGAACGTCCTTGATGTTTAATCACAACTGAATCTGCCTGTTTGACTATGAACATTCCAAAATTATTTTACACTTAATACCTTAAATTCTTATCTCAGAGTGAGATTAAAAACTATATAAGTGTTTTTCTTCACATTTTCTGATCTGCTTTAACCTAATTAACAATGTTTTTAAAAAATCTCATTCAAACATGTATAACTAGTTAAGATACAAATGTGCATATCAAAAAAGGTTTGAATTAGCAAATGAGCATATGTGACATGTTGGTTTTATAGTCTGTTTTTGATGTAAACATCATAAATCTACAATCATAAAGAAAACTTTGCAAGTCTGAATTTAGTCTTTTCAGGTTATAAGAGGCCAACTGTTTTTCAAGGTTTCAAGTTAATTTGCTCACAATGATGATACTAAATGCTTTCACATGCTAAGTTCTTAATTCTTATGAGTGCACTGATAACATGCACATGAAACCTAATTCTAACCAACCACTAATTTTAACCTTGTAAAAGTGCTTAGAGAGCATCACTGAAGTCTGTAAACTTCGTCCTCTGTTTGAAAAATTAAGTGTGTGTGGAAATAGTTGTTGAAAGAGGCCAATAGATATTTAGCAGATGCCTAACCCACAGACTTAGCAACATTATCACACTGATGGTAATTAATGTCCAGTTCAACAAAAAAATAAAAACTGCTTAACAAATGAACTGTGCAAACTGTTTTCTGTGCAAGCTGTTTTTGATGTCCAAGATTTCTCTTTTCGAGTCTAACTGTGTTCACTTTCTCATTGCAGAGTTGCATTTGACACACAAAAAAAAAAAAAAAAAAATACCGCTGTGATTCCATTGAGATGAGACTGGAACAGATAGAAGAAATTATTCTGTCAGCAAAGCAAGATTTCAAATTTCACTTATCTGTGACCCAGGGGTGCTCATGTGTTGTCTTTTCTCCAGTTGGATGAATGAGGATAACACAGCAGTTGTTTGTCTCTTTGACTCAAAAACAGTAAGTGAACTCATGTGGCATGACAGGCATTTGTGAGTTTGTTTTGTGGTTTATTTGTCCTGGGAAGAACATGCTGTGCTGGAACACACTTTTGAGGCACTCGCATTTGTTGTTGGAATGCACCTCGAGTGTAAAATAAGGTAATTCTGTCATGATCTATACACATTTTATTGCATTGAGGGCCACATTGGAGAGTGGTTGGGCTGGACCCTTTCCAAGTTACCATGGGGTGAGAGGTGGGATGCAAATGTATTTAATTCTTTTCATTTGTTCTGTAGTTGTCAGCACTGGCCAGTAAAAGACACCAGGAACTGATTTTCATTGGTACAGTGTCCTAGAAAAGGAAGACTGATAAATTTATTGAGCAGTCACTTTAGCTCTAATCCCACAAACAGTTAGCAGGCCATCTGTGTACATTTACTGAATGTCTAAAGGCAGGAGTGAGAAAAAGTTCTAGTCTGCTCTTACTGGTCAGGAGTATTAGGCAACACCAAAAGAGTTATGAAAGGCTGCCTTATAGTTCATTATTAGTTCCCTATGACAGGCCTCTTTTTTACAGTAAGTCCTCATAGACACGAGTTAAGGTGTATTTGTTCAAGTTTGTTTTTTATCGACTGGAAGTTTTCTCCATATGGACCTGGGATTCTGATGTTTAAAACCATGTCTAGATGTGAATAATCAATCAAGGTTAAATAGGAATAAATCTGAAAACACCACAGTTTTGTTTCCATATTTACAACCCACATACATATTGACACCATAGCCCCACTTATTGCTTAACCCGCACATGAAACCCTCTGTCAACAGCTAACAGTGGTGGATTACAATGTTGTGTTTGTGCTGCAGAGGCTACTGAGCAGGATTTGTGCTTTTACAACAAAATCTTCTGTTTAATTGTTTAAAAAATGCTATAGTTGAAATAACTTTGCCTTTTGCCCCAAGATTAATGTATGTAAAACCTATTGAAGGAAACATCCAAAGTGACACCAAGTCTGTAAAGAAGCATAATGCAAAATAAATTTCTATCTACATTAATTGTGGAATGCTTCTTAAAAGCAAAATTTAACTTTAAGCTTAAAATCACATTTTTATAGCCCCATATACATACTATGTAACTGGTAAACACTTAAGAATAAACTTAATAAATTTAAATTTGGAACTCTACTGGTTTTGTGCTTTATCCCACCATACTATGGTTTAACACCTTCCCTTTTAATAAGGATGATTAAAATATATTTATAAAGCAAAATATTCATCCCTGAAATTCCTGATGCAACCCCTTTGTATGCTTTGACCTGCTAATCCCAATCCAAGTAAAACTCCCAGATGTTCTTCACACCCTCATAAAGGTCAGTTTAACACGTGTTGTTCCAACAGTATCGACTTCGCTTGGTGATGTTTAAAAGCAACTTGTCTAAATCTCATTGTTTTGCTTTGACCTCCATTCTAGCTTTTCTTTTCTTTGTTTCCACATTTAATCCATTTTTCATGCAGGCTCCATATTGTTCCAGCTCCTTGTTGCTTTATTTTGCCCCTCTGGAGAAGAGGTGTGCTGTTGTATTTTTTTCATGGAAAACCCGCGTGTGCAGCAGCCGTCTGAGTCCATGCAGTTGGTTTGGTACAATATGTTCTTGCTAAGCACTGCTGCCATCTGGCCTGAATGGCAATTATCCTTACCAATGGAAACTTTGCTTCAGGATGTCTTTTCAACTTTGTCATCTTTGCAAATTGCATGAAAAAAATCTATAGAGACTAAAAATAATGTGTGTTAAATGAGTTTTGGGGCACTCTTTCAGTGAATTACATCAAATTTATGATCATTCTCAGCAGCAGTAGAAAGTAACTGACTAGCCTGCAATCTTATGAACATTCATGAAGTTTGTTCCTATGGTTGCCACAGCGTGAGGCAATGAAATAAAAGCAATCCAGCTCATAAAAATCAAACACGTGGGCTTTCTACCTGCTATTGAACATCAAGCTGAAAGGTATAAGGGAGCGTCTGCTTTCCTTTATCACTAATGGGCCCCAAACTGCAGCGCTTAGACTGCATATGAATGTACCTCCGGTGAATTATTAATGTAGTAGTGCGTTTTGTATTCTGCCAAGCACTTCCAGAGGTGATCCACCTCCCACGCGGATTGGAAGCTGTCACCCGTAATTGGAGAAATCACGACAGCATGGAGTTAAGTGTTCCACAGTCCCCAGGTGAAGAATCTGACGCTGCAACTTCAGCACCAAGAGGTGGGAACATTTTCCTTTATGAGTTCTTTTCTCCATATATATTTTTCACTTTTTCCTCCATCTATTCATTGTTTTTTGTTTTTCTTTTCATGCCACAGTTACAAATCTAAATTGACCAGAAAACAATTTTATACTCAATGAACAATGAAGACACGCTGAGCTGGTGTCCAAGGCAATTCCAAGTAGTCAGGTGACAGTGCTCACTCACTGTTCAAGATACGCTGCATTGACTTTCATCATAACCTTTGACCGGGACTACAGCCCATGTTTTCCATTAAACATATTTCACAAGCTGTGTGAAGTGAAGCACATCTGATGGAAAACATGCTAGTGTCGCACAGGGTGGCATCCAAGAGGATGCTGCGGTGTATTTTTTCTGACAGTGTGACAACTCTATGCAAAACGTGGATCTCCAGATTGCCCAGGGCACCATCAAAGCGACAGCTTCTAGCATGCATGGACCCTTGTGTCCCAAATGGAGGCAAAGTTGTTGGCACAGTGAGCCGTTCTTGTAGTTCTATTGCCCCTGAAAATAAGGGAGCCGTCATTTTCCTTGACAAGGGAGCGATTGCAATGTTTCATCCCAGATCAGCCATGGTATGTATGATCCATGGTCAAATTGTGGCAGATTAATCTCAACAGTGGCTCTTGGAGGCCTGTGTCTATGTGTCTGTCAAAACACTGGTGATTGGGAGAGATGAAGCTTATGTTGACACAGGTTAAAGCCAGGGGGAGATTTGTGATTCAGTGACAGGGTCAAAAGATCAAATCCATCGAAATCGTCTCTGTAGCATCTTGTAGTGATAAGTGAAGCTTGATATGGCAACGGTTGACTAAATTTTGATAAGAATACGAAACTGGGGTAGGGATTTTACTTTGCCTCACAGGAGCTCACACTTTTGTCAAGAGGAATCATGAGCAGTCTGTTTTTAGCTCCACAATTGGAATTTAATCACTATAATCCATTCATTGGATTATGACGCTACTGCTTAGTGACACACCATCTGTTTGAAAAGGTGCTTTTGTGTTAAAATGAAAGTTGACTTATCATTGCTTACAAATCTCTTTTATTAATTTTGGTTGCTTGTATTTTACACATTTACTACACAAATCTACTCATCTATTTATGAATTTTTCTTTTAAAAAAATATTTACCTTTATAACAAAATATATAAAAAATGCACACATTGTCATTTTTGAAATGATAACTTAGGAGTCAGTGTTTGGCCCTTCATCAGATTTTTGCATTGAACTGAGGTACTTTTAAATGTATTTAAAAAAGTAAACAAAATATCGCTAAATGTTCTCACAGTTCAATTGCATCATGTGAGCTATTAATTATTTAAAGTAAAGCCTAATAATGATATTTTACTGGATTATAATGTCACTGACATCAGCACACACAACTAAATCAATAAATCTTTGAAGTCTGGTAATTATTCGAAATCTTCATGATGAAAAATATTGCATTGTTATAATATAACTTATTTAACAAATGTCCCTGAATAGACCCTGGTAAGGTCTATTCAGGAATCCCGAAGGGCATGGTCTGTTGGATAGACAGTGAGGGTTGGACTCCAAGGTTGCCCTTTGTCACCGGTTCTGTTCATAACTCTTATGGACAGAATTTCTAGGTGCAGCGAGAGGATCCGGACGTCGCCTCCGGTGTGTCGAGCTCATTAATCTGGCTGTTATTTTGGCTGTGCTTGGTAAGTGAATTTGGCATTTCTTTTGTTGTTGTTATAAATGTCTCTTTTTTAAAAGATTGTAAAACTATCCATCGATCCATCCATTTTCTGTACCGCTTGTTCCCATTAGGGGTCGCGGGGTGAGCTGGAGCCTATCCCAGCAGTGTTTCAG
>JBAMHW010000005.1:14238735-14273988 GCA_037177495.1 Rhadinocentrus ornatus | reverse complement strand
GCTGGAGCCTATCCCAGCAGTGTTTCAGGTGAAGGCAGGGTACACCCTGGACAGGTCACCAGTCCATCGCAGGGCAGATTGTAAAACTAAATTTTTATTTTTTCTAATAGCATTTTATGCTTAGGCCTGGCATTGGGTTGATTTTAGAAGTGAAAAGTAAAAATGACAAGTTTTACTCAAAAATTTATCCCAAACATCAGAGCATGCATAATTATTAGGGCTGTCGAATGAATCAAAAATCTTTAATCAGATTAATCACACCTTTCAAATCGCTCATGATTAATTAAAGAGTTTTTGTCCGTTTACAAATATTTAGTGTTAACGAACTTTCTATTGGGTAAACGTAGCTGTCCAGTGGTTAGTAAATGCAGCATGTAATGTATTTCTATATGCTGTTCTAAATCATCTCTACCATGTTCTAGATCATAATTCTGAATTAATTAAACATTGTTTACTAATTATAAAAATACAAAAACCAGAAGATGTGACGACTGAAGTTAAACAGCCAACATTGATGAAAAAACTCTGATAAAACTGATGATCTGGTTTTTCCTTTTATCGTTGAAGTGTAAGTGTACACAAAGTAAAAACCTGCTGATAAATTATATCACTGACAAGTTTTTCTTCACTTTGTTCTACATTAGATGATCACTAAAGATCCAATTTACAGCTGAACCCTAAACAAACGAGAGCCACATGAAAGAAAAGCCGATCAGCTGATCACCGACAGCCGTCGTAATTTACGGAGCAACATGAGAGGAGAGGGAAGAAGCAGCTGTTGCACAAACGCAGATGACCAGAGTTCCTCTAGAGCAGACACGTTGGTGCAAAACGCAGCTGGACTGTCACAAGTTTACAAAATAATGTGGGCATAGTGTGGGTGTGGAACCCTCTCACTGGGAAAAGAGTCTGTTAATACACTCACATTCTCCATGGAGGCGACGTCCATGGGTTGCTCCATTATTGTTTTGTTTATTCGCTAGTCCATCCATAGAAACAGTCAGCTGATCTTTTACATCCTCTCCACGTACCGCCGTCACAACAGAGAAATGACAGATGTATGGGGCTTGTCATGCCGCGCGTGTGTTAATTTGCGCAATTAATTACATAAATGATTTAACGCTGTTAACGCATTATTTTTGAAAGCCATAATAATTATTTTTTGTAATAGTAGTTAGACAAAAAAATGGAGAGTATACCTCAAAGCACTTGCGCTTAGGGATCCGAAATGGCTAGCATTTGAGGGTATGACATTAAACTTTTCTCTTTCTGTTGACCTGATTTTATTCTGTAACTGGACAGCATACTACAACTGTCTATTCCTTTTAGAGCCCATATTAGTGTGTAAAACATGTGGATACAGCTCCTGGAGCTAATATCTGATTCAGCTAAACTCACCAATGATGTTCTCTGTGTCCTCCTCTGTGGCGATCAGGTTCCCCCTGCCCTTACTGTGGTCAAATCAAAGTCACAACAAAACTACAAGTACACTAACATCCTTTATATCACACATCAGGATTCCACATCCACAACACTCTAAATGTAAAAAGTCCATTATTTGCAAATGAAAATCACAAAAAAGACAACATTCAGAAAACACAAGCGCTGGCAGATATATGTTATCACCAAATGTACATAAATACACAAAACACTACGTTTACATTAACTACAAACAGCAACGTCATGTAGAGAGTACAGTTCGAACTGTGGGGAAGTGTAATGTATTACCTTGGGCTAACTATAAGAGGAGAGTAAGATTTATTCATGCTGATGCAGAATTTTTGATAATAAATATGAGGCAGTGTGTCAAATGCCTGTTTAGTTTTAAAAGATTATATTTAAATGAGGCTGTGAAGTGCCATGTGTTCATGTTTTGAGGCTGGTAAGGACAGCTATGTTATAAAAACCTTGGAACTTCATCTTTATATCTAAACTGTGGTGTTTTGCATTAGAAAATTGTTGTGAAATTTGGGGTGAAGAAAAGCCTCCAGATAACTTTAAAAATGAATGCAAAGTTGGCAAAGAAAGCAGAAATTGTCAAAATTTTTAGAAGTCATCTGCTTGCATGGCTGTGGCTGGAAGTACGGTTCGAAACATTTTTATTTATTTATTTATATTGACTCCAGGTCAAAACATATTTTCAGATGCTTTGTGATGTTTTCATCACTATTCATTTATAAATGTCTGTTATACCTTTGGCCAAAAATAAATCTAACCTTTAAAATATTTAGCCAGACTGGATGCTGTTATATTTTAAGGATGTGAAAATCTCTTGATTTGTGACAGTAGTCTACTACTTATGCTTAACATTAAAAGATAACTACAGCTGTCATTGAATCAACTCTATAAAAGGAATAAACGTATGAGTGTGGCCCTCTTGCAAATCTTTTTCTCCGCTTTTCTTAATAGATTTAAATGAATTCAGCTTTGCCAAGAGCAACTGACAGAGTTGTTTGTTCAGGGCCTACCGCCCCGCTTCGCTCATCTCTCCACAAGTTCAATTTCAATTTGAAAAGCATTCTTGCTGTTTTTGCGTGTTTGTCAAAACATCAACAGCAGTTTTAATAGTCCAACGGGGGAGTTTTGGTGTGTAGCTTTGGAGCTTTGGAGGTTGTTTCCCTGAAGAAAATCAGATCAAGCATTGTGACCGTCTCCCACACACACCTTATGTGTTCATTCTTTTGAACTGTCATGGCAACAAAGGCCTGGTAACAATAGTCTATGTTATGCCATTGTAGTAGGTGTGGATCTTTTTTCTTTTTAGAAATGACAATTGGTTCAACCTCCTGAACCCCTAATGAATCACCATACTTTTTATTCCTTTGAATTCTTATAAGAAAAAGTAGGAACTTTTCTTATGATGGGATAAGCAATAAATTTGTGCACGGGCACAACATTAAACTGTTAAAATTAATTAAAGAATCAAAGCAGCAGTCGGAGCTCACAGTGTAGAAGCAGTTAGTAATGGAAAGCTTGAAAGGTGAGAACGGCTGAAGTAAGAGCAGTTATTCCACAGACGTTTGTGGCCACGCTGTCTTAGCTCTGGATAGGCAATGCTGCGTGTGCAAGACAGACAAAGTGTTTAAGGGTTGCTCTTTTTGGATCAGGTGCAAACAAAGATGATGGAATCACCCCAGCAACTGTTTATCAGCACTTTCTGTCTTTCTGGCAACATCAGATAAAGAAAGACTTGACAGAGAAAAAGACAGTGAATACATAAGAGGGATAGTAAAAAGTGAAACATCAGCAGTGGTTTTGATTCACTTATTGATCTTGACAGGCAGACACTCCTTCTCATCCTTGACAGTCTTCTTCTCCCTCCCTACAGAAATCTATTTTTTGTTCCCCTCAGCAAAAAAGGTGAAGGAAAACACAGCTTTAGGTTGATGATGAGCTCAACCCTGGGTCATGTGATATAGTTTGTTGATAGATTAAGAATAGTGTTTGTTCTAGATGAATATACTGTAGATATCAACACAGGAGCTTCTTTTGCTAGCATACCTTACTCCGCAGAAAATGTAACTTTTCCTCCATTGGGTTCTACTTTTATTTTTAGTGATTTTTTTGCAGAAGGCAGGTTTGCAGATGAGAATTATGCAGATAGTAAATGAAATATAGTCAGTCGTCATCGATGACTTTCAATTGTAATTGTAATTAAAAGCGTAATTGGTTACCTCCAGTTTCATGTTGGGTCAGAAGGTCACCTTTCTATTTAACAAATGTAATCACATGCAAAAACCTTTGGTGGGTGTATAGTAGCTTATTAACTTTATTAGCTTACAATATCTGTACCATCTATTGCATCTCTAGAAGTCTAACTACAACCTTGCTTTTGTTACTGCTAATTAGTATTACAGACATAGCATAAAAGTCCTTTGGAAAATGTCACAAAGCATTTCTTATTGTTCTAATCTGCCAAAAAACACTTATGGAACACTTCTGGGAACCCCTGAATACACTTAAGGGGTCCCAGGAGGGCTGACCGCATTTTAAGTTGAAGTCATGACTCATGACCATGGTTATATTGCATTCTTTATAAGCATACCCTCTTTCTCCTTTTGTCCTCTCTGCACTACCCAACAATTTGGCTTAAAAATAATAACACCCTGCAGGATGATCATTTGATTGCCACTTTTCCCACTTGGTTTTCTTTTATTCAGGACTTCAATTTAGAAAACACTGTCTAAACAAGCAGGGGACAAATTACCCTTTGGAGCTGTTGCAGACAAATAACAATGTAAAATAGTGTGTCCAAGAATACAATTTGGGGAAGAGGGAAAAATTATTGGTCATCTCATGCTGTCATAGTCATAACAAGTAACAAAGTGTATTTGAGTTTTAACCATGAAATTAAATTTTGAAGTTATAAGACAGAAATTTTCCAAGTTGTGAATTGTTCACCTTAATTATACATTACAATATTGATACAGAGACTGTTCTAATTTATTAGGACCTGGAGTACAAATGCTTATTATGAACAGCATTAAAAAATGTTTATATTCAATAACACATTGAGTAAATGGCTCAATTTGTTTTGTTTTGTTTGTTTGTTTGTTTTTAGCTTTTTTCCCACACTCAGACACAAATTCCTATATATTTTTTGTAAAGTTGCAACCATGTATTATTCTTAAGAATCCTTCAGTAGGATGATTTTCAAATGCACCCCAAAAATGTATCCAAAATAAGTGTGAGTGAGGCCAAACATCTTACTGTTAAACAATGTAAGCTTGCAATAGACACAAGGCACAAAAAAGTACATTAGACTTTTATTTTAAAGCAGTATAAAACACCTGCGAACGCCAGTTTACTCCATTGTCATTTCAATTGTCACCTGATACCTTTTTTATTACAGAAAGAAAGTTCCATCATAAATTGTTAATGCTCAATATTTATAATGAGAGGCCTTTAATGTGTTACCCCTACTAAACAGATCTATTATATGGGCCTCTATAGCTTCTACTCAGGGTGGGCAAAAACATTTGGCTGTATAGTATCGGATATGTTATCGCCTTAAACCTCTGCCCCTCCTACCAGTTTGTGTACTTGAGTGTCCTTTCAGTGAACAAATGTCCAGACTGGCATAAAAGCTGCTGCTTACATTCACTCTGCCTTAACAAATCCAACTTAGAGGGTGACACGGGAGTAGATTTTCACTCCTGTCCCATCCCACTTCCACAGAAAAAAATCCTGTCCCGTCCCAATCCTGATAAAATTACTCCTGATCCCATCCCCTCCCATTTTTTTTAAATTTATTTAGTCTTTGGGCAATACCTTGAATTTAATTAAATGTCCTCACCATTCATTTTTTGGCATATCGGTTTCTCCCCGGGTGTTTTCTAACTCGATTTCTTTTCTAATTTCAATTGCGGTGGGGAAGCAGTGGCCGGAAAGGAGTGTTGGCTTCTGGGTAGTGTAGTTCAACTTTTTTACTTGGTTACAGTGTAGGTTTATTGAGCGAAAACTACAAAACGCCGGCACCTGTTTGTATGTTCAGGTCCCGCTCCCGTCTGCTCCTGTTAACTTTTCATCCTGTACCATCCTAATCAGGTGATTAATAGTAAAATTGACTCCCATCCAGTGTGGATTCCCACAGGAATCCCGTGACCCATGGGATTCCTGAGAAAATGTCAGCTTCTAATCCACCTATTGATTACAGCAACCTTGTATCCTTCTATCTGGAAACTTTAACTTTCCCACAAAACAGTACTAATAGTTAAACTGGCACAGCTTTTGTTGTGGTCCCAAGCAAAGGAGAAAAAAAAAAAAGATATTGATTTTTCTTGAATTGTACCACAGTGCCACACTTACATCTCCCAACTCATAATATTTTCTGTGTGCAGTCATGCTTAAAAAACCCTGTTTTCTGCTCCACAGCCATGATCAAGATGGCCTCCTGACGGGTATCTCCTGACCTGCTGAGTAATGAATGTTCAGTATTTTTGTTATGTCATTTGGACACAATGACCATTTTGTCATCCACTAAATAATGTATGTGAAAATAATAGCCAGCAGGGGACATTATTAGTGCTATGTGCTGATCTGGTATTTATGTGCAAAGAGTTTAGACAGTGGAGTGACTGAAGAATACTGAAGAGTTAAATAAACTCCTGGTTATAAAGTTCAGAAACGTCCTCAGACCTTCTTACATTTGCAAATCACAGACATAAGACCCTTTCAGAAATAATAATTGCATTGATGGGACCCACACTGAAAACTATTTGGAGTGCCATTTGTAGGAAAACCTTTCCACACAGAAATTTCTTGTAATCTTTACTAGAAAAATCTTTACTTAACACTAAAAGAAACATGCTGAATATACAGTATACAGCAATTAGTAACTGATTACAGCTATTCTTTTTTGGAAACTAGAAGAAAATATTTTAAAAGGTATGCAACAGTGTCAGCTATGTGTTTAAATGAAAAAGAATAAATAAAATGAAACAAACAGAAAATCAATATGGCTGCCTATGGAATAATGTGGTCATGAAACAATTCTATAATGTTCTGCAAGATGTCAATAAGAACCTTCATACTTTAATGTCAAAACTTCCAAAGAATTTTTTTGATTGGATTGATAATTTGCAAAAATCTTGACTTGATTGCACCTAATTAAACCAAAATATTTATTTGAGATTTTTTACAATTGATTGCAATTTCTTTTAAGTTCCTTACACCCGATGTTGACATCAAAGACATTGAAACTCACTAGTAAATTGGTCCGATAGCATTTTGCAAACAATTACTGCATGGTATATTCTTACATCCAAACTCTGTTCTGTTCTTTTAATCTACCTTAAATTTCTGCAAATCAATTTCCTATCAAGTCATAATTAATTATCAAGCTGAGATTAATATCTAATATAACCTGACAACATTATGTAATGGCTAATGGTAGAAAATCTAAAGATAGTAACAGAATATAAATAGAATTTGTTAATTTATAATGGGAGAAACTATTCCTTTTATTGTCCTTTAATACATGGAAAATGCATCATAAAATCTAAAGATTTGGATAAGAAAATCTTTAGTTTTTTTCTTTTAGACAAGAGCTCTACCCTTTCAGTTTAAAAAAAATATGCCTCCATTTAAGGATGATTAACAGGAGCTTTATGTACTTTATGTGCTTTTGTTCAGGATTAATTTTTCAACACGAATCAATTAGGTAAAGCTTAATTGAAAAAATGGATCTCGTAGCAAAAAGATCTTGCTGTCTCTCTTGAGAACTGTTTTAATTAAGAAAACATGCAAACATTAAAAATGTCTGTATTGTCAGCCTGTTACAGAGGAAAGGGCTTGTGTAGTTTAATGTGAGAATCAATATGTAATTGACAACATTCTAAAGCAGCTATTTCCCCCTGGAGGGGTACATTAAGACTGTAAGCTATGACTTAGTGAAGAGGTCTTGTTTGTTTTTTCATTCCTCCACTGTTCCTCTCCTCCATCTTTTCAGCATTGATTCCATCCCATCATTCATTACTCTCTAGCGTGTGAGAGATACCATCTATGTGTATTCCTTTTGGATGCTGTATTAGTTTTAGATTGCGCAGATGGTGTCAGACAGCACACCATATTAATATTCACCACTGATAAACTCATTTTCAAAACCAAGTCTTTTTCATTGAAAAAGGGTGGTTTGAACATATTGCTCAGTGTGATACATCTATGAGAATTTACCAGAAAAAGCAAAGGATAGAAAAAAAAAGAAAATCAACAATTTCTCCTTCAACAGCTGGTGGGATTAATCTCCACCCTTGTAAGGATGGGAAAGGCATAAAGTTCCAAAATCAAAGTCCTGCAGGTGCAAAATTTAATCTTAAATGCAAATTGATTTGGAGATCAAACATTCTCCAGACCCTCTATCATTTTAATCAGGCAAAGTCGAGACACTGGTAGAGAGGTGCTTGAAATTCCGAATTCACCAAATGCATCTTCCAGCCTTGATTAAGTGTGTGTGTGTGTGTGCAGGTTTGGAGGCAGATGAGCTGCCAGCGTCACACTCTTGGGACAGGTTGGAGAGTGATAGCGGCAGATTGCTGTATTTTTGGCTGTAGGTATTGTCGTGTAAAGCCTCCTGGAGGTCAACAGAGTTAAGTCTGGTACTGTTGTGGGTGATTGTGAATCATTTGAGAGGCTTGAAATGACACTGCAGAGGAACTACATTAACCTTCCAACATGAATTCAGAGGGAAGGTGCTGCAAATATAAAGAAGCAAATAATGGGCATAAAATGTTTAACCTGATTGTCAATCTGATACATGAACGGTTAGTGAGGATGTGCCTACTTTCAAATGCCAAAGTAAAATTGTGTTTAGTTGCTGTTCATTTAAACTTTCACTAACTATTTTGATAATGTTTTTCTCCTTGAAATGGCAAATGGGGAAAAAAGAATCTAGATTAACCTAAGTTAAATAAAAAGAAAATTTCTTTAAATATTTTCTAAACATTAAAAAAGTTGAAAGGTTCTTTTCAGAATACAGCTCTCTCTCTGAGTTGGTTCTGGCAAGCAGCTGCTGTACAAACAGCTGATAGTTTGGTCCACTTTGTCTTCTTCGTTGTCCTCATTTATTAACTATATTTACAGTGGTTTCCTTATCTTCTCTCTGGCAATATACTCAGATTCAAACTGAAAAGACTGAACAGAAAACATTAAGGCAACTAATATGTAAAAGAAGAATACATATCACTGGGAAACATACCAAAATTAGACCTGTGCTTTTGACCCACCACAGCCATGTTCTGGCGTCCGGGGAGCAGTTGGAGATTAAAGGCCTTGCTTATCTTCTACCTATTCTGAGGAATTAATCCTGGGCCCTCCAGTCACAAGTCCACTTATCTTGAAAAAATATGGCATCACAATAAACCTGCCCAGAGGACCATTCACCAGAACTCCCAGTTCTGTAACTGGCACTAAACCCACACACCTTATTACCCAAAGAACACAGTTTACATGAAGCATGGTGGTGGCAGCAACATGCTGTGGGAATTTTTTAATACCTTTTTTTTTTTACCTTTTTTTTTTTTCAAATCAACAAGGACTAGGAAACTTGGCAGGATTAAGGAAATGATGGATGGTGCTATACTACTATAATACTCGCAAATTCATAATGAAGATCTGTTTCAGTCTTCTAAAGATTTGAAACTGGAATGGAAGTTCACCTTTTAGCAGGAAAAAGCCCCCTAGTGTTTTGTTAAAAAATCACTCCAGTAATTTAATAAGAAACATTTAAATTTATTGAAATTACCAATGAAAGCCTAGACCTCAGTCTAAGAATCTGTTGCATGACTTAAAGATTGCTGGACCCAACTTGAAGGAGCTGGAACAGTTTTGCTTTGAACAATGGGCAGACATACCAGTGGCTTATTGTATCAAGCTCACATGAGCTCATAAGAGACTAGTAGTTGGTTAGCTTCATAGGACAATTGCCTAAGTCATATTTTGGCTAAATTGTGATATCTGTCTAACTGTACTCTCCCAATATTTCTGATTGACTGTGCATCTTTCCCTATAAAACCTCAAAATATGACTTAGGCAATTATACTTTGAGGCTAATGAGTTGTAATTGCTGCAGAGGGTGAATACATGCACTGGCAAATTCTTTTTTTCATACTCAACATCTTTTTAAGAAACACTTTTCAGATTTGATCACTTAATTAGGCAAATCATTCCTTTCTTTACTTTTGGTGTAGATTTGAATAGAAGCCACTTGATTTTGTTCAGGAAACCTAAATTTTTTATCCAACAGGGAGACATCTGGTTGAGGTTAGTTTTATTCTGCATCATAATACAACAATCCTAAAGACACAGCTTTAAATTATGCACATAGAAATTTTTTAAACAGGACAATACAGATTGAATATGGTTAAATAGATGATTTTACTTTTTTTTTCATTCAGTAGCTTGGAAGAAATAAATTCTGTAGCGATGTGAGGTCAGATCCAGACAGCACAGGTGAAGAGCTCTTCAACATTTGTGATGCGGTTTAAGTGTAAAACCTGGCTCTGATTCAAAGATGCAAGCTGATATAATTTATCTAACATTTGTGCTCTGATATATACACAAATGGACTTCACACAGCCTTTCCTGAAAGGCTGGAACACTCCTTTGGTCTTCTGAGAATGCCTCATCTTCTGTTGCAAATCTCCTTTGCCCCTCTCATGTTGCCTCGCCCCATGTGTATTCTTGCCGTTTTTTATTTTCTTTTTCATTTTCCAACACTGTGCATGGGTGCTCTGTGTTCTCACTGAGCTCATTATAAAGGCCTGAATGGAAGAATGCAATAGGAGAGTCCAAGGTGTTGGTACACCGAAACACAGCCTCTCATCAATGATACGCCCAGCTAATTACCCTGCTCACATCTCTTTTTTTTCTCCTTTTACCCAAGAACAGATTAAACACTTGGGAATGACCTGTCCTAGATTTCATGCTACATTGAACTTTCAACAAATTAGAAGAGAGTCATCTTCGGACAGCTAATTGCAAGAACCATATGCCGTATTAACTTTTATCAAGATAAAATCACGTTTTTAACTTATTTTTGCTTCCTTTAAGATCAACCAAAAACTAACTTCTTTGTTTTGAAAATGCAACCTAAATCATAGTTGATGAGCATAGATAAATTAAGTATTATTCTGCATTTAGACCAGTAACAGGCTTGTCAAAGCCTAATCAAAATGAGATTGCAATTTGAAAAGAGAAAGGAAATTTATCTGTCAAAATTTTCAGCTGACACCCTCATCATATTCCATTTGCCTAAACAAAGAATGTATTAATCACATTTTCAATCGCTCATGATTCTCACTGCTTTAGCAAATCTTTTCACAAAGAGGAAAAAAATGAAAAGATGAGCAGTTACTGATTTCATGGGAATGGCAGATGCAGGCAGAATCAAAGTAAACCGTAAGAGCTCAGCAGAATTTAAGAAGGGAGAAAGAAAACAATGCAAACATGCAAGACCGAAAGCGAGCTTCTCTTTCAAGTCTTCTGTTGTGCAGAAAATACAATTGATTCATTGTGTGAACTGTGGACTCAAATAATTTGTGCATAACAAAACCAGCCTGTTCTTATTAAGCTTTTTTCCAGCAAGAATTTTCAGCAAATCCAAATATTACAATCTTCCAGGCCCCCATGCGAGTTAGTGGTAAAGAAGCACAAACAAAGTTCACAGTCACCAGATAACATCGATTTCCACCCTGCATGAGGTGTATTGGTGGAGCTATCAATAGCAAAAGCAAATGCCCCACTTCACTGAGCACCGCATGACCTCACTGAAACATCCACACTTATCAGTCTCCCAGTTTTGAGAGACGTGACCTCTTTTTGTAAAGCACAATGCTTATACTCAAAAGGTTCTGCCATTCACACTGGCCTTTAAGTGGCCTTTAACTCCTTTTCTTATTTCCTTCAGAGAATGGTTGCAAATAAACTCGCCCAAGTCATGACAATATACAGATGTGTGTGAGTTTGTCCGTTGGGGAGGTGTCTCAGCCCGGAGAGTAAATTCTTGGGACAAAATCAGATCAGATGAGGCTAGGGATGGGGGATGGGGCTCCAAAGTGAAATGACAGACAAGTCAGAGAATAAAGATTCACTGTAAATAAACCTTTCTCCTCTTGGTGCTCTGATATCTCACTTGGGGCGGCAGTTACTCAAGCAGTGGCAGTAGCTCAGGCGGGTCGTCCAATAACTGAAGGACTGGCAGTTTGATTCCCACTCCTCCAGTCATCTGACGTGTCCTTGGGCAAGACACTTCACCCTCCTAGCCTCCAGTGTCGGCATCACTGGTGCATGAATGTTTGGTGATGGTCGGAGAGGCCATAGGCGCGGATTGGCTGCCACGTTTTCGTCAGTCTGCCCCAGGGCAGCTGTGGCTACGCACGTAGCTTACCATCACCAGGTATGAGTGAGGAGTGAATGAATAATGGATGCAATGTAAGTGCCTCGAGTTCCCTGAAAAAAAGCGCTATATAAATCTAATCCATTATTATTAATATTATTATAATAATTAGTCCGGTGATTGTTTGCTTAATTATGACTAAATATCTGAGCTGGTGCCAGTAAAGCAATCTCCACTGCAGCTTGTGAAAATTCACAGTGACAGTGTTGGTTTAAGGAGATGTAGTGAAGTAAACGCATGGAACTTTATAATGTTTACATTCATGTCAGCACAGATTAAAGTCATGCAGGTGCTCCCACAAACACTCCATCTCTTCCCACTTTTTGACCTCAGTTTTTAATCACAGCTCTGATTTTTCTTTACCTTTAGGCTGTTTCTTATCAATGTTTCCTGAACTATAAACGGAGATAACTTGAGTGGATATAAAAACAAAAGAGAAATTGCACTTCACATGCAAATTCACAGGGGTGTGCTATGAAGTGAGATTAATGGGTTAGCGAGGTATGCCAGCCTAAAACTAAGGTTTTTAAGGTCACAAAAGGCAATTCTCTTTTATGGCTTGATTGCTATGGTAACCTATTCTGCTCTCCTTATGTTTTCTCAAACACTGACATTGCTGCTAAAGGAATACAGATGAGGAAAACTGAAAGTAATAATCTCTTTAGAATATTGAAATATAATATACACTCACTCGCCACTTCATTAGGTACAATTGTTTAATTGCTTGTTAATACAAATAAGTAATCACCCAATCACATGGTAGCAACTTAATACATTTAGGTATGTAGACATCATCAGTACTTGCTGAAGTTCAAACTGAGCATTGGAATGGGGTAGAAAAAGGATATTTAAGTGACTTTGAATGAGGCATGGTTGTTGATACCAGATGGGCTGGTTTAGTATTTTAGAAACTGCTGATCAACTAAGATTTTTCCTCATAACCATTGGTGCGTAACAGCTGTCTCGAAATTCTGAGCGGTCGAGAGTGGGTGACATCATTACCAGATAGATTTCAGTTGCACCAGCTCAGAAAAAAATGGACGCCTCCACAAGAGCCAATTTGTGAGCAAATACAAATGCCCTAAAAAACCAGAAAAACACAAACCAATTGTAAAAATGTTCACCATGAGAACACCGGTCAGTTTTGGTGACAATGATTAATAAACTACACAAATTAATGCAATTTTTCACGAACAAGCCCGTTGTAACAACAACTTGCTGCTGTTTACTCTAGAAACTTAATGGACACAAAAATAAGAATTTTATTACAGACAGTTATGGACTACAAGTGGGACTGGGTGTGGCCATCTTTAAATCTGAAATCTTGGGGTCCTCTGAAACTTGTGAGTTTGCCGTTTGGAAAAACGAGATCACTTCGTCATTTCCGGCAAAGATTCCTTGGAATTCTGAGTTCCAAGGACGACTGGAATGCACCATATCTCAGGGGTGTACAGAGAGTGGTCCCAAAAGGAAAAATATTCAGTCACTTACAGATGTCTGGACTAAACTACCTCATTGATGTCAGAGGTCAGAGGAGAATGGGCAGACTGGTTTGAGATGATATAAAGGTAACAACAGTAACTCAAATAAGCACTGGTTTTTAACCAAGGTATGCTTAATACCATTTCAGGGTGAAAAACAACTTGAATCAGATGGTTTACATTGATAGAAAGCACTGGGGGCCACTCCTTTTAGCTAAGAACATGAAATTGGGGCTGCAATTCAGAGACTCACCAAAATTGGACAATAGAAGATGGAAAAACAAATGCTGTCTGTTTAGAGCCTCAATTTCAGTTGTAAATATTCAGATTATATGATCAGAATTGGGCATAAAATACACAAGTAATGGATCCACCCAGCTTGTATCAGCAGTTCAGGCCAGTGGTGGTGGTGGTATAATGGTGTGGGGGATATTTTCTTGACATACTTTGGGCCCCTTGGTACCAATTAATCGTTGTTTAAATGCCACAGCCTGCCCGAGTATTGTTACCTTCCAGTAGAAAAAAGGCTCTTTAATACTAAAACATGAATCAATGAAGAAAATGGTTGATAGCTTTAGCATCTTTGTAGTCATGTCTGCAGTAGAGTGATCTTAAACTAGTTGCCCTTTGATAAACATTAATAAACTAATTCACATTCATCGTATTACCTGCCACTGCGTCTTTTGGCAATTCAAAAGGGTCAGGTGAGCATGCTGTTGCTGCTTCACTAGGTCCTAACTTTCGGCTCAAACTGTGACGATATTGCTGCTGTTCCACTCCAAGTATTACCTCTTCCTTCGCTCTCCTCTCCATGAGTTTCTTTCGCTCCGGGCCGCTCTCCACGTCGCTCCTGTGGCGGAACCGTCAAGTCCTTGTTGCTAGGCAACCACTGTCTTAAGATTTTCCCAGTAGAGTTTTGAAGGTAATAAAACAATGCCCCAAGACAAACAGCAACTAGAACCAGAAAGGCCTTAGGGATAAAGATGAGGAGGAAGAGAGTGAATGAGGAAGATTGTACCAATATAATCCAGCCAAAACACTGTTTCAGCTTTAGATTAAGAATAAATGGTTCAAATGGCATCAAACATGGCTCCCATTTTGTAACAATAAAGAAAAATCATTTCAAAGGATGCTGAAGGAATAATAAAAAAAATAGGTCTAAATCTTTTGAAATCTTTCTCCAAGGTGACTGAGCATCCATGCTGGGAAACAGCTGTCTTTTTCAAGGTTTCTGAGTTTCAAGGTTATGCAAACATATGGTAGTGTATTAGGGCACTCTCAATCTATAGATACACACACTTTCCTTGATTATTGCTATAAGATGCCTGGATAGAAGTTTTGATTGACATCAATGCGTTTTCAGGCGACATTGCAGAGGCTGGTCAGCTTTTTAAACACCTGGTTGCACAGCTCAGTTTCCACAACTCTAGCTGAGACAAATGTGAGCAAAAGCTTGTGCCTGAACACTCAAAACAAACCAATTTGTCAGGCAGATTTGATTGGAAGAAGATGTTTGGCTTTCTCTCTCTCCTCTTTTAACAAGACTGTGAAATTAATGCAACACAAACAAAACATTTGCAGACAACGCACAGATCCTCTGGCACACCGAATTATGGCGAGGCATCAGGGAGATGAAAACTTTTGTTTTATTGCATTCTCGGCTTTCCTTTCTCGCCATCCAAGTCCTGGTAGGAGGTAAAACATCAAAGGCAAGCTCTTACTAATACAAGCAATAAACTATTCCCACAAGGGTGGATTTGAATTTAGCTGCTTTTTCTCCTTTTGTATCTTTTTTTAAAATGAATGACACATGATGGTTCAAACAACTGCTTTCCCATCCCCTGTTTTAACAGCTGAACAATAAAGGATGTCAGAGATTCCAATGTGAAAAGCTAGAGCATAATAGATTTTCAAGGCTCTCTCTCTCTCTCTCAATGCCAAACGACAGGGAAACATACTCTAAAGTAATCATCAAACATGCCACCAGATCAGCCCTTCTATTTGATCCATTATTTAATTGTATAGTTTCAATCTGTGCAGTAGCGGTTAGACTGTCAGATGTAATTGAAGGCCAGAGAGACGATAGATGCTGGCTGCCACTAATCAAAATGCAAATATCTTTCTCCCTATTGGAATATTAGTGCATCCTTAGAGAGCGAATCTCAAGACTCTAAATTGAAAGATGATGAATGTACTGGTTGTGTTTTTTATGTCTGCAACATAAAGCTGCTCTGAAATGAAAAAAGTCATGCAAGTAAATAAATAAATATTTTTTTTAATAAAAAAGGGGTTGTGGAATGATGGTGAAGTGATTAAAATGAGAATTCAAGTGTCAGAGGCTTTTTGTGACAGTGGACTGCCAATAATCTAGCAGGTAGTGTTGATCATATGGTGTAAAACCAATGGACTATTTGTCACTTGCTATATGTAAATCATTCATAGTAGTTATTCATTAACCAAAGTGAAACATATATTAAAGTCAAAGAGTAGTCTGTTTGGCTTTTATTAATCAAGAACATGGATGTGGCAAGTAAGCAACCACAAAACCATCAACACACTGATCCCATTTAGAGTATCCAACAAAGCAATTGCCCTAACACAGCTAGCAACAACCACACACCAAGTTGTATTGCTTTTCCTTGAGTCTCTGCTGTTGCTACTTTCGTATTTTTTTTGCAAAGTTAGGGAAAAATAAAAAGCAGCATTCCCATTCTGCAGATGTTGCAGACAGCCTGAGATGCATCTTGTATGGTGAGAGGGATTCTTGTGTGTTCACAGATTGTTCTTCTTCTGTGTGAAGATTTTTTTTTTTGTTTTTTTTTGACGCTTTGCTTTATGTCGTGCTCCAAACTGTAATTGCACATACTTTTCATTGTTGTTCTTACTTAAAAAAAAATGTAGATCTCCTTTTAGATTATAGCCTCCTTCCTTTACTGTTAACATTATCTGCATATTTTTTAGTAATAGGTTATTATTTACTTTGTATATTATTTGCACTGTTTTAAATTTAACCAAGTCAATAAATTTCAATGTGCGTGATTGTAAAAAAAAAAGTGTTTTTTGTATCTTGCTTCATTTATTGTCCTTATTGCTCTTTTCTGAAGTGTGCATGTCGGCTCCAGAGTTTATAGACCTCCACACAGTAGGATAGATAAGGTAAAATCAGTGAAGAATATAGCATATGTAGTAATTTAGCCTCCACAGTGTGACTTATTTGTCAATTGGCATATTATCAATTATCAGTTCTGCATGTGATTCTGTGTTTTGCCTCCTAAACAGTAAACTACTTGTTTTGCTTAGATTTAATGAAAATGTATTTCTATCAAACCCAAGTTTTTTTGTTTATTTCTGTTATAATCCTCTCCAAATTCTTCCCAGAGCAGAATATTTCTGTCATCTTGAAACAACACAAATTTCTCTGCATATATCATTGATACATATAACCAAGACAACAACAACAAAATAAGTAAATAAATAAAAAACAAACAAACATAAACATCACAACAACAACCAATGTTACAGAAACACACCCAAAAAAACCTCAACAAAAGTATCTCTTAGTGTATAAACCCACTGGACAACTGAGTGACTGTGTTAGCATGCAGAGGATGCGGAATGAGGAGTGATCACAGATAAATGTGATCGTAAACATGCAAAGATCCTGTGCAAAGACGATCCTCGACCCACCCAGAGGGGGCCAGAGAAAGGGTTGCCAACCTCGCAGGGCACCGGCCTTCCAGGGCAGCCATAGCATAGGGCCTAGGGCCCCAAGGTCATAGAAACAGGGGTGGACCCCATTGCCCTCACCTCCCCTGCTCATGTCTGTTTGTAAAGTGTGTGTTGTTTGCAATTAAAATTGAGGGGCAGTAGCCACACCGTACTGGGAGTGAGGCCACACGTGCAGCATGGCACGCCCCCCAAAAGTTGTTTGTGTGTTGTGCTTCTTGTGTTTTGATGACTAAGTGTAATTAAAACTAAGATGAGCTTCCACAGGGTGCAGCCAACGAGGCCACTTAGATGGCCCCCTCTGCTACACCCAGCATGACGTGCATGCCTCCCAAGACCCAACATGTGTGTGTGAGAGAGAGGGGTAGTGGGAAAGGAGAGGGGTTTGGGGAAGATTACACCAAGACATTTTTGACTTTCTATTTGTGTATTATCAGTTATCAATTCTACATGTAATTGTGTGTTATTCCTCCTGAACAGTATAAACAAAACCGTTTTTGTTTTGCTTAGATTTAATGATAATTGATTTCTATCAAACCAGAGTTTTAGTTTAATCATTTTTGTTGTAATCATCTCCCTCTGCTGCAAATTCCCCACAGAATAGAAAAGATTTGTATCCTCTGTGAACAACACAAATTTCAGGGATTTTGATAATCTGCACGTAAATTATATATATTTTAATTAACTTCGGACCTAATACTGACTCCTGTGGTACTCCCCATGCGATTTCCATGTTCTCTCATTCATCTTCATCTATTTGCACAAACTGTTGCATGTTCCTTAAATAGCTTTTTACCCAGTTCAAAGCAACCCCCCTTATTCTGAACCTTTCAAGTTTAGTTAACATTGCGCTGTGATTAACGGTATGAAAGGCTTTTAAGGTCCAAGAATACTCCTACTGTAATTTTTTTTTTACTGTCTATATAATCTGTGATTTCTTCCATTAAGTCGATAATGCCAGAGATGTTGATCTGTCTGTTCTGAATCCATATTGACTTTCTGCATGTAAGTTGTGTTTTTCAATTAATTTGTTTAATCTGTTTGCAAATAGTTATTCAAATAGTACTTAAATACCAAAAACATGCATTTAAACATTTGTGGAGCGGTTCTTGATTTACTTTTGCTTTATATGGAAATATGGCCATGGATTAAGGTGTTATTAGCTCGAGAAGTGGGTTAAATCCTCTGCACCAATGATTCTTTAACAAATATGACTAAAATTCATAAATGAAATTGTATATGTAATGTTGCCTCCTAGAAGTCATGTGTATTTATATTTATTATGATCCATCCTCTGGGTAAAATTAATTTGATGGTTGCATGGTTCATACTGATTTGGACCAAAGTTTAGGACTGACTGACAGACTGACTGCCAATGCAATCATTAGAGCTAAATGCTGCAACAACTTTCGAGACTAGTAATTCCAGCTAATCTTAGGACACACGCAGATGTCTTTCCCATCTTTTACCCAAGCATTTGTGTAGTCCCCACCAGTAATGGAACAATCTGGAACTTCACTGGAAAAATCCAGTCAAGATCCAGTTTAGTTCCATTTAAGTTTCAGGAACACTAGCCAAGGAAAATTGTAATAAGACAAATGATGCTCTTTGAAAAAAGAAACAATTGATATTCAAATAATTTAGAAAATAAAATATTAGAGGAAAAATCAGTCCTGATTAGTTATTTGAAACAATTTATTTTAACACTGTTTGGATACCAGATTTAAAGTAAGGTCAGTTTTTGCCCATTTTTTCTCCATTATTTGAAATTAAATATTTCTTTTGGCTATCTATGCACATGCTCATTTTACTCGATTTTATTTCATTTCATAAAAAAAAAAAAAAAAAAAAAAAAAAAGGGTAATGGAGGAAAAACGCAAAGCAAAGCCCAAACACAACTAGGAGATACAACCCTAGATTGAGAGATTGCATGTGATGCATGAGCAGTTTATAAGTATATAAGAAAAGATTGGATGGAGCAGTTGTTCATATAAGATTATATAGTTTGGATTTAGTCTGACACTTGTGTTTGTGGAGAAACAGCTTATAAATATTCTTCCATGTGATTAAGGTTGAGGTCATTTCTTAAAGTCAAGCCTCCCACAAGTTCAATGTGTCTTAACAATGAAGTGCAAATACTTGCGTAGAAACATGTCCTTGCTCTGAAAGAGTCCTTTATTATCCTTTCTTCAGTCACTCACTGTCTCTTTTTTTTTGGTCAAATTAATCTTATGAAGTGTCGTGACTGCTTTAATGGAGAAATCTTCAAAAATCTGGAGCAGCAATTTAGGACACGTTTGTCCTCATCCTTGAGGAAGCTTAAAGATGAAGACTCTTCAGATCCTGAGGATCTTTAGTCTTTACCAATTTTTTCTGTCCTATTCTTGCGGACCATTTGCTTTGGGCTCTCTCTTGACCTTCAGTAATGTGTCCACACTTAACATTTAAATAGCAGACACAGTGGGGAGTACTGTTACTGAAATCCAATTCTCAAGATGAATTTGTTCTTAATTTAGGGCCAAGTTCTGGAGTGGAAATGCAAGTGCCATTGATTATACCCTGTGATCAGCATAACAATGCAACACGTTCATAACAGGAATATTCATTGACTTGCTTGTCCATATGACATTCTCCGTTCTGCATGCAGGGGCAACATTTGGACTACAAAATGCCAGATCAAAGACTTGCAAAGAGGTGGGATTCTGGCATATTTACAGGTCAGATGGCAGTGCCTCTTCTCCTCCTGCTCTGCCACCGAGCTACTACAGGAAGGTCATTAGAGGAAGAAACATATGCCATTCTGCATGCATGGTCTGCTGTCCAATTAGTGGCCTAGATGCAGTCGTCTGAAGCCAAGCATAGAAAAAAACAAAAAAACATGCAAACACAAGTTTGGAGTAAACTCCTTCACATGTTGTGCTCCTGTGTGTCTGAAGCTCCTGCAATTTTGAATTTCCAGGTCTGCATGATAGTTAAAATGTAGTTTGAGACAGAGACTATTTCTTTCCCCTCTACAGGAGAGTAAAGATAGAGAAACACCAACCTACTCGCTTGTGTATCTTAAATTTTTAAACTCCTGTCAAAGTTACACCAATATTTTTCTTACAAGGAAACTGTGTCACCTATTGAAGACGCATAAAATCTTAGAAGTAAATATCTTTTCTAAGATATTTACTTCTTACTGTCGCCCACACAATCCTGGCAGTTTTCAGGATATGTGCAGATATCCAGGGTTTTGGGATGTCTGATTTCTTCATTTTGCTTTCAGAGAAAAAGGCAAGGACAGGGCTTAGCAAATCCCACAGTGATATCCAGCCAATCCTGTGCTTTGCTATATATCATAGACAAAACAGCAACAATAGATAAATAAGAATCCTGATCAATTGATGTTTTATTGTTCTGTAACTGGAAGCAGCAGGTCAACCAAGCAAAACCCTCCTAAAAAAGAATTCTCTATGGAAAAAAAAAAAAAAAAAAATCGATTTATACAGAAGTTTTGAAAAGATTGAGCATTAAGTCAAAAGTTATGTGACAGCGAACAACTAAGAGATGACCTGGTTTTAAAGAAATGTACTGCTAATATTAAACAAGGTTTTAATAATTTGTTTTATTACAGTTTCGTCAAAAAGCGAAAGTTTGGACACACAGTGTGGCCAATGCTTAAAACCCAGGTACCATGATGTGTCTTTAATTATATTATTTTTAGAATACTAATAATAGATAATGTACAATTGTTGCTGTCAAAACGTTTATGTAATGTTTGTCTTGGTTAATCATGGCAGTGGTAAAGGGATTGTTCCTCAAACTTGCTGAAGCTTTTATCTATGGAGTTTTTCTGAGCTGAGAGAGAATGTTTTCCACATCTTACAGAAAAAAACACGTTTAAATAATTACCAAGTCGATCAAATAAAGTCTGAACATTATGGCACTTTAGATAAAGTGACAAATATTTTCATTGAAAATATTCTGCTCTCAGCTTTTCATAGCTTTTAAATGAAGCTACTTGCTGATTATTCTTTGTTTTTTTTTCAGAATAACAGTCTACCCGGCAGCTCTGACAATAAAAGAAAAAAGGAGTAAAAACAATTCAAAGCAAGAAAAGAGATTTTTTTTGCGAGCGCTTCAGTTTCATTTAGGCATTGGTGACCTCGGAGATGCCAAGACTAGTGGGGTCCAACACCACAAAAGATGGATTTTGCTCCTTGGAATAGGCCCGGATTATCTTTCTGGCACAGGAGCTGGAAGAAAGGTAGCAACTGAACGTCTCTGTGAGGTGAAAAATGAGGAAGTGAGATACTATTTCTCCTTTAATTCACAAGAGGTGGCCTGGCTGTGCCTGTGATAAGACACAAGTGATCAACATCCTTTGAGTTAACAGCACCCCTCCCAGCTCCCTCACTGATATGTGGAACATAGTATGCCTCCGCCAACAGGTACAGTGTAGCTACAAAAGAAAATGGAAAGGGAGGAGGAAGGGAGACGGAGAGGAATCATCTGGAAGCTGTAGGCACAGAGCTACTGCTGTGGTGCTGAGCCAAGATTTGGATTTATGATCATGGCCAGTAGAGAGTGCTCCATTGGGCCTGAGGGGACTGTTGAGATACTTTTAGGGCCTTTTTCTCATTTCTTGTCTTGTTTTCACATTGTTTGTGTTTGGCATTGTATTTCTTCCAAGGACAAACTATTCCTCCAAACAAAACTCTGTCTCAAGTCATTAACCTTTTTCTCAATCGTTGTTCAAGTGCAACAAATAAATAATGCTTAATGGCTACATGAGGTGTTACGGACTTATCTGGCTTCAGTCAGCAACTATTAACATCATGGGATATGCCAATGAACACAATGAAAAACATCTGAATTGCTTCATTTAACGTGTTATTTAAACTAAACAGTTCAGTGGCTTCTTTTGCTTAAAAAATACAGTATTAATGAATCAGAGCAATCCAGTTCTGTTTGATAGAACTACCCTGAATGAAAGCCACATACTAAATAATATATAATTTAATAACTTCTAAATTGCATAGCTCCAGAATAATGTAACATTTTCTGTTATTTAAGCAGAAAATTCTTAATTCTCCCGAAAAGTTCCACTATATTAACCAATAGCTAGTTTATTTGAGTGACACTGGTACAAGCTTCTTTTCACATCAGAGAGTTGTGTTCTGAGAACCACGAACAAAGTAATTTAATCAAAGGCAAGGGGGGAAAAAAATCAACAAAGAGACGTTAGGAGTTGGGTTTGTTTGCCTTCAACTGTGTTTACTTTGGTTTAGCCACACCACAGGTGCGAACCTCCAGAGAAAGTTGTTTGTCTAACAATCTTCAAATGGCGACATGAAAGTGTTAAAAAAACGAAAGCAATTAGGGGAGAGAAAATGTTGCTCTTTTATCTGAATCTTCTATCTTCCAGGTGATCCAACTTGTAATAGAAGTGCCTTTTCCTGCCATCTACTCTCTCCAGAGCTGCCTCTGTCCAGGCTTTATCTCACCTTGCTCAGTACAAACTTGAATGATTGCTGTCGGGGTTTTTGCAAGAGTCTGACATCGAAACTGTGCTCCATAGTCACCCCAACGTCCACCCTCCTCACCGCAGGCGCATTGTTGTTAATAACCATGTCAACAAATGTCTCCCAGTGCACCCAAACCGTAATTAAATCTCCACATCTAAAATGTCAGCGTTTAAGTTGGCATCTATTCAATAAGGTGGTAATTACATTTTACTAATTTATTCATCTCAAAATGATAATTGTTCATCTTGACATAATTCAACAACATGGAACGGATTGGTGGGGAATGACCTAATTGCATTTTCAAAGAGGGGTTAAAGCAGCAGAAGTTGTAACAACAGAAGTTGATAAATTTAAACAAATGATCTTTTTCTTTTTTCTTGACCAACTTCTACAATTTCTGCACCCCTCTTAAACAGATATTCTTTCTGATCAAGGTTGATCAAATCAGCTAACGTGTTTACATGAGGCACTTTTATTCTGACTGGATGTCCAATCCGATTAAAAGTGCTTCATGTAAATGTAGCTAACGCACCGTAAAGCAAAAAGCTGTTGTAAGGTGATGCAGCATCTTGGATAAAAAAAAAGTTCAGATGTGTGGGTTTTCAGCCTTGCGCAACAGCTTCAGTAACGTGATAAAGGAATATTAGCATGTGATCAAAAATGTTCCTAAACATATTTTTAAGGTTCAACAGATTTATTGGGTGCCTTCACACCTGGATAATTCGGAGGACTCGGTTAGATTTGGAATCCCCAAATAATTTTGCACTTTCATTTGCTTTCATGCTGTGCTTTACTCAAGCAGACCAAACTGCCTGGACAATGTCATGTAGGTACATCTGCTCACTAGGGGCGATATTCCCCAAAATGACCGCTTACCAACAAGAAAGAGAAAAATACAGCTCTCTGATTGGCCATGTCCAAAAACGGCTTGTTTACCGTGAGTAAACAATGGAGCAACACCAAGTTTATTCAGTCTTTTACTTTGGTGTTCAACCCTAATTGGGTTTTCACCAGAATCTGTCGAGTATACGCTGCAGGAGAGGCAGCTAGTTATCACATATGTTGCACCATGGCGCATCCCACGTCGCTTCCTGTTTTTAGTTCACTGAATAGTCTACTTGCTTTCACACTGCATGCAGACTGAACCAGGGTTCATATATAAGTTAACCAAGACCTCAGTTTTCAAGCTGACCAGAGTTTGCTTCGCTGCTTCAAATGAACTGTGAATCAGTGGAAGTGGACCACAGTTCATTTAAAGCGAATCAAACAGTGCCAGTGTGAATCCACCTATAGTGCTGCTTTTACCTTGCACCATTATGTGGTCAAAATTCACCCTGTTTGTTGATGACCAAATATATGTTTATAAAAGATGCATGTGCTTAGTTGCAGTTAGTTTAAGATGATATAGCTCAGAAATGTGCTATATAAATATGATCATTTTATATGTTCTAAACAGAGCATGCTAATGTTGCTATTTTAAAGGCTGCTATGTCAACAGTTTGACCATCCTGACTTTATCTGAAAAAACAATACTATTTTTATTTTTACACAAAGGCAGTGGTGTTAGTGTAAGAAGAGTTTAAAAATGTTAAAGTTCGATTCTGATTCCCAGCCACACCAACAGAAAGTGTACTATGGATGTGTCAAAAGCATAAAGGCATTTATTACTAAAGGGAAACACTAAAATAAAAGTGCTTATACAAAAAAAAGTGTATATAAAAAAAAAAGAACCTTAAAACGAAAATATAAGTCCACATCAAAATGTGCCCTAGAAAATCCAGTCCAATCCAATCCAAACCCCAGGCTTCCCTTGGCCTGCCGATTTCCAACCGGGAGGCGCTCCCGGAGGACTCTTCCCACTGCAGGCCGATCCCTAGATACAGTGCCAGGCCTTCTGCCCTCTGCACACCCCAGTCTCAGTCACTTCCCGTGCCGCCACCGCTGCTGCTCCGCTGTCGCCCAGGCCAGATACCCTTCATAATACAGGCTAAAAAAGAATTAGGTACACTCAGATCATGTGGGGAGTCCACGCCCACGCTCTCAGCGAGGCACAACCACTTCTCTTCCTGTACAAAATAGTGTGCGTTGATTCAATGGAATCCAGATGTCACAAGGCCACTTTAGCCAGGGGATGGAACGGGTCCGAGAGACAAAAGCCACAGCGAGCGGGGGCGGCCAAAACCCTCTCATGCCGTCCGGGCATCCGCCCGTCCTCCATCTGTCTGCATCCTTTCCCTCCTGCCTCTCTGCTTGGTATCTGGTGTCTTATTTATAGGGAGCGACAACCGGTGTTTGCAATCAGGCTCAGGAGCGTCCCATCAGCGTGTGCCATTGTTCAGAGTTCACAATCAGGCAACCATCCAGGTCCACACAATGCAACACACAGCAAATAAAAGAATAAAACATGGGGTTACTTGACCATACTACAAAACTAGACAATACTTTGCATCCTGTGACACTAGCAGTACTCATCACCTTGGCACCTGATATAATGGAGAAGAGGGTAATTGCAGATGACAGAAAATAACTTTCTAAGATGTGAGGAATGTAACGAAAGATTTATTTTAACCAAAAATTGGTGTAAGTAGCTTTGTGTCCTCCTCTAAGGAGACAGTGGAAAAAAAACAACAAAGTAGAACTGGCAGTGCAATGGTTCCACAAATATTACATGTAAAATAATTAAATAATTGGAACGAGTACCATCCTGCTGTTGTTTTTTTCTTTTCTTTTTGGTGAACAGAGCTTTGTAATTTGTGAATCAAGATAGCTGAGAGGCAAATAAATGCTTGTAGTTTCTAGACACTGAACAAAAAAGAAAAAAAGACTCTCATGGAAGAAAGAAGAAATTATTACATTATGACATTTAGAATATTACCAATGCATTTTCTCATATCTTTTCAGAACTGTTTCTGCATCTCATCTGGTTGCTTTGCAATAAAACTAAGTGTTCATTTGATGGATTCCCATTCTTTAGAATTAAGGTGAATCTGCTATGGTGCATCTCCTAATGACATCCCATCTCCCATAGCAGTCTTGACATTTTGGTTGCCTTATTTGTTTTCCGCTGTTTGCCTTCACTTTGAAGGTCACTGCTAAATTACTTTAAAGCATGCAAATCACTGTCTACAATCTACCTTTAATGCTTCATGAGTTGAACTAAGCAGAGGAAGCCACCAAACTGCACAAATGGAGAGAATATTAGTATTCTTCCAATATGGGTTTGTATCAAGCAATCATGGCATGCAGAATGATGGTCTGTGTGGCAACTGGACAGATTTGCTAAAGGAGACATCTTATATATATGCCTGCCATTGATACTTTAAATCCTTTTTATTATTATTTTATTTGTGCTTTTATATATATTGCTCTGCTGAAAGCTAATATATTACTGCTGACACTGACAGGGAGAACAAAGGAAAAATGGGTGAAACAGAAAGACAGAAATGAAATGTGGAAAGTAAATACAATAACAATATTAACAATATTAGTGCTAAAAAAACAAATACATAAAGAAAAATAAATAATTATTAATGAAAGAGAAAGCATTGCAAAATCCTCATGAGAGAGTACACAACGCAAACAAACCACTGCAGGTCAGTGCTTGCCCTAAAGCCAAGGTCAGGCAAGGACATTTCCGCTGTCAAGTACACGTACAATATTTGCCTATTGTAAATTTAAAAGTCTAATTTAATTGGCACACATTGATTACAAACATACAACTAGATTTTTTAAAATTTATTTATAGTTACATTAACTTTGTCCACGTTTTGTATCAGTGTCCTAAACTGTGTGATCAACAGTATGAAAAAAAACTTAATAGGTTCTTATTAAACTTGTATGAATCAGTATTTCATCACTCTGGGGCTTTGTGTGAATTTTTTGCAAGGATCCTTTTGGGTCTTCCTCACCATATTTCCCTCCTCTGTGCCAAGATTTATGAGGGCTGCAGTACAGATTATTAGTGAGAGCTTTCTTTTTTTTCTTGGCTTTGGATTTAGGAGACTTATCTACAGTAGCAACTCAGCATTTGGAGACAGCTTAAATTGGATAGTCGGTAAATTGGGGAAAATATAGAGCAAATTCATGCTGTGTGGATGTGCTGTTAGAAACCAGGACGAAGGGCTTGATTAATGATGTTGCCCAGTAGTCCAAGACTGAGAAGATCTTTCAACAATTTGGCATTCGGCCGTGCGCAGAGAGGCGAAGAGTAACCTAAGAATTATGTCCATCTTGGACAACTCTGCACCTCATTATATGCATCCAAAACCCAAAATTTGTGCCAATGAAGGGAGAAGCATGGTATTTATATAGTGAGGAGAAAAGGAAGGTTATGGTAGAAGGATCTATGATAGTAACAGGCTATCAAAGAGCCAGGTTAGGATGGAAATAGCTACTTTTGGAGGGAAAAAGTGTCTCTATCAGTTTACTGGTTCACTAGAGCATGTGGTCAGGGGAGCTTTAAGTCATTAAGTGTGAATAAACATAACATTTATAAGATAACTGAATTAGGATTTTGATGTGAAGGGCGGTGGCGTTCAAAGCAACTTGACTTTCAAGATAAAGTTTGGTTGAAGCATTTTAAGCCCATAATTACCAGTTATCTAACCTAAATAGTTTATTTCAACCTTGGAGCTGTTACAGATATTTATATCCAGCAGAAGAATAAGCAGCATATTTTTCTTGTTGACCTTTGATTATTCGACGGTTTTGAAAAATTCCCTCAGTTTCACGTAAACAGCCAAATGTCTCTAAAGGCACATGAATCACAGAACTACAGCACAAATATTTGAATGATACCATTGCCAATTTTCCTGGAACATATGTAATTCTTCACCAATGTGTTGAAACACCTATTTCTTTCTCTCTTGTTTTTCTGAAACGTGTATGATTATTTTGGGTCTTAACACAGAAAGTTCCACCTACACAGTAAAAAAATGATACACAGTAGAAAAAATCCATGTGTAATCAACAGTTCACAGCTCAAACACATCCAAACACAGCTTTCAACCTGTTAATTTGTTATGACAGGCTTTACAGCGAAACAGTACATATGCCTCAGGAACATATGAGCTCCACTGTTACAAGTTACAAAAACAGTCTGGGTGAGCGCTGACCCTTCTGGATGTAAAGAGCCTGTCATTGTTTCACACATTCTCCACATCCATCCTTTAGTAATATGCCTCCTCCTGCCAGCGTATATTTGAATATTTCATTCAAGACAGATGGAATCCTAATCTTAGCTCCAAGCTGTGGCATTTTGTCACAGATCCATTTTCCAATCAAGCAGTCTCCATCTCCTCCTCCATTTTTCCTCTCTGCTCTGTTTTGTCCTCCCTCTGGCTCTGCCAGCCATCATTCACTCAGTCAGCTTGCTCTTCGTCCTCTTCCGTTCCTGCTGACATACTTTGCTGAGGTGTTAAAGTTTGAGATGCCTGAATATTTAATTTTCATATATATATATATATATATAATGTAGAGGCTAATGAGCATTGAATTATTTGATATCTTGACATAAAATTAACATAATGGAGTGTGCAGGGAGGGATGAGTGTAATTCATGTTGGTGAAAAAGGATTGCTTTGTGCTGAAACAGGCTTCTAGCTATACATCATTGAAGAGTTTAAGCTTTGCAACAGTTTTTACTTATATCTGAATGCAGGCGACAAGAGGGGGAATAAAGTTAGAAATTACACCGCATGTGATAATTGGTTGGTAAGGCTACAGAGCAGAACATTTTTCATCTCACTACATTGGTCTCATATTTGCATGTATTAAGGAAGACTCCACAATTCTTGGCTAATTTATGTTTAGTCCTTAAAAATAATGGATGTGGTTGGACCAAGATAAACTTAGCGGGGGAGATATAACGCAGATATTGCAAGTGGTGCCAGTAACTGACATACTATGAGACAATGAATAGATGTTGTAAACATTAAAATGGAATCAGCTGAAATATTGCAAACTGCTGCACACATAGCAGTTATGGAGAAAAGTCTTTCTTTTTGGGGTTATGTTTGAAGAGCTGATCAATAAGTCAGTATTTGATAAGCTTTGTCAAGAAATAAAGAAACAACTTCCACCATGTTATGGAATATAAGGTTACTTATTATTCTATGATAACAATTATAATTTTAACAATATCTAAAAAAAAATGTATCCCTTGCTTTGCAAAAAATACCCTTCAACAATCAAAGTCACCGTTAACCTAAATTACAAAAAATGTTTATTTCCTTACACTTTTTTATTTATTTTATGTTGCCATGAAATCTGCACAGTTTCATTAGGGAAACGTTTTGGGTTGCCCCAGAAACTCAAATATAAACTCAGCCAAAACCAAAGAAGCAACTTGAGGTATAATCTTATGAAGGCCTATTTTCTCAGTGAGGCGTCCCCCCAACAAAGGCTAATTCAGCATCCATCTGGCAACCTACCTGTACTCTAAGCTCTCTCCAGCTAGTAAAAGTCAATCCTGTGTTGGCTCTTGTCTTTTCTCTTGCTCTGTCCCTTTTCTTTCCTCTTGTGTTCCTTTATTAAATCGGCCACAGTGCAAGTTGAAAACTGACCAATGTATTTATATCTAGATGCTGGTGTGTGAGGCGGTGCATTAAGTCATCACAGGGCGTTCCACATACAAAAGTTGTGAAGGGCGGTTTCTCAGCCTCTGGATGCTCCAGAAATGTCATGATCTGCGGCTTTTTGTTTGTTAAGTTTAATCTTTTTTTAAAATTTTTTTTAAGTTCTCTCTCTTGTTTCCCATCTTATTTTGTAGAGCTTTTCCCTTGTGTATTCTGTTTACTCCCTGTTTGTTCTACACTTCCGGTCAACATTTCTCACACCTGCTTCTCATTTTGTATCAGTCCATCAGTGTATGAGCTCCAGGTTTTCCTTTGTCATAACACATGTTGTGTTATGTTAGCTGTCATCGGTTTCCCAGCGTCTTCCTCATGTCCCTTGTTTGTCTCTTACTTTTGTGTTTTTGTGCTTTAAGTTACTTTTTTATATCCTTCCAATGAAGCACCTAAGTTTTCCTAATTAAACCTTAATCACCAAGTCCTCCTGACTCCGGTGTCTCACTCTGCATTTGACACCAAGCTTTGGTTTGGATGACCGGACAAATGATGATCGGAAGCATAGAACAACAGGACCAGGTTGACTATGACTCAAAAGTAGACCAGGTGGTCTTGCCTTTTTTTCTTTTTTTTTTCATTATTCATGGTAGTGCATAAGGTTGTCAAAACCTTTATTAACACTGTAGCAGAAAATGCTGGGTCCTGGGTGAGACGAAGGACTTGATGAGGACTTCATGGAAATTAATTTAGTAAGAACCCCTTTCTTCTCTTGGTGTTCCTGAGCTGCTGGAAGAAGCTAGGATGATTTTCTCCAAGGGTTCTGCTGTGGCTATCACCAGGGAGGCAAGGTACAAAGCCCCTCACTTAGCCTGGAGCCAGAATGCTGACCCAAACCTGCCACAACAGGAGACACACTGGAGACAACAAAAGACAAGTGACAGAAAAGTTCTCTCAAACGATTCTGTCATGTTGTTGAGCATTGATGATAAACTCTGAAAACAATTAGCTTTATAACAATTTTTTGGGGGAATTTTGGTTCTCTACAAAGTCTGTTGCTAATTAAGATGTGAAAAAAAAATACTGAATCAGTCATCATAATCAATATTGAATTAAATTAATACTACAGAGTTTGATTCTCTTAGAGATATGTCCCATCTGAATCAAAAGTAGGGGACAAAAAGTTTTACAAATTACATTTATTTCCATCTCTTTTTTTAATTCAAAGTTTTTCTCATCAATACTTATTAGCCACTCACCCATAATGGATAAAGGTTTGTTTACCTAGCTCTAATACCTAACACTCATCTCCTTGATGAGTGTTTTTAACTCGCTGCAATTAATTATCACAGCTAAATTTGCATCCTAACAATTAAAGCTTCCATTTGTTAATTGATCAGTGGTCCATCTATGTCTGATGGAATGGATGCTGTTTCAATGTGAGGTATTTCATTTTGACAAAAAAGTCTAGATCAAGGTCATAACGAAATAGTAAGGAGCATTAAAATGAGCTCAGGACATTTTGTACAAGTGAGACATTTTTCCATAGCTTTTAGATATTCAAGAATTACAAGGAGCAAACTACATAATTTCCTCAAGTCTTCCAGTAATTTTTAAGAATTAGGTCTGCCAGCAGTAGTTAGAATGTGCTGACTGTATTTAAGTGTGAGTTGTGTGCCTTAACGTGTGCATTTGTGTGTCCCTTTGCATTGTCTGTTCCTGTTAATTGCTGCCTTCTTGCTGTTTTTAAAAAGTTGTGACTAGCTCACCACCCAACTGTCACTCTGCTTTCATTATTTACCCATTCAAATGAGAGAAAAATGTTCATGTCAACATTAATGACTCCACAAGAGAGAGGTAGAAGAAAGACTAAACTAATTAAGGCAAGTGACTCACCTCACCATTACAGAGAATCTAGTGCGGATATTAGAGCATACTTTCCTGCTGCCTTGACCCCCCCGCCTCGTTCTTTTAATTACTGCACACTCAAAAAAGTTTGTGCCACAACTAAAGAGTTTACCTAGGTTCCACTGCAGGGTTGCATTTTTGCATTGTGTTGCAATGAAATTCATCCTGGCTAAATAAAGGGGTTGAGGCCTACCAAGGTGGTTTAGCGTCAACAATTTTGTGCAACATTCCTGGTTGCATCAACACTATGTAAATAAAATATTTCCATACAGTCATAAATGATTGCCGAAATACTCAAAATTACTTTTTCTTTATCTAGTTTCTGCAACAGTAGTGGTCTTTAAGTTCAGTTTTTTTATGGTAGTGAATATGTTTCAACAAACAAGAGTTTGTAAATTTGATGTGAGAACTTCTAGTATACAATCTGAAAACAAAGCTTAACAAAAAGGGTATTCTACAGACGTGACACTGTACATCAATATGGTGCAGTCAACTTCCCCTCAATGCAGATCTCTGAGTTGCTCACAATAACATCCCACCAAATGTTTGTACTTCCAGCTGCAGATTTGAGAAGTTGTGACATGTAGCTGTAGAGAGAAAATACTGGTGAGAAAAATGAGTGTGTAAATAAGATATTACCAGTTGTCAGTTGTCATTACGCATATGTGAACATCTATGTGAACAACATATATGATTTTTTTTCCCTTCTGCATAGACATTAATAGCTAGTTTGTCTTGTACATAAAATTATACTTTCTCCTGCAGTTTTTGACTTCAAATTTAAGTGACATGATTTTTTTTACATGCAAGTGAAAATGTAGTTTTACAAGTTCAGATTTTTGTCATTGGATTCTACAGGTTCTCACTATCAAATTTAAATGCACTTGCATTGTTACTTGTTAATTTTTTTTTACCTTTATACAGTTCGCAAAACAGTTACACACTCTCTTTTTTACACACAGACGCGCGCACACACACACACACACACACACACACACACATGGGCTTCTTTTTTATATTATGACCAACTTTTTTCCAGTATTATGGTTCACAGCACAAAATAATTTAAAATGTACACAAAAAGACTAGATCTAATTGGTGAATTAAATCAAATCAAATTTTACTTATATAGCACTTTTCATACAAAACATATTACATAGTGCTAAACGTAAAAACACACAAATTACAAGCAAGGCTGCATAACCTTCTGATGTTAAAACTTAGTGTTTCTAACTTGTTTTGATGGCACTTTGACATGCATTAGTCACATTCTTGGAGTCATTTTTTTCCCTGTAGCATCCCACGGCTGAGAAACTGCACTTCACCCCTAGCAGCACACTGCCTGTTTTCAAACATAGCATGGCTGATTCAGCAAAGAAACCACACAGCACATAAGCACACTTTGGAGAAAGTAAAATAAGGAGACTCAAAGACAGAGTAAGAATAAAACAAGATCCAAAATTGTATTGACTTTTACTTGCTGGAGGGACCGCAGAGAAGAGACAAGATGCCAAATTAATGCTAAATTATCCTTTTTTAGGGGCACCAAAAGTGCTCAAATAATTATTTTAATTATAGAACTCCAATTCACAAGAAAAGTCAGCTCAGGGCAATTTACAAAGAAAGTTCAGCACATTTCTAATCAGATATAGTCCAGTTTAATACAGCAAATTAGAATGTAATCATAATCCAATTCAGTCCAGATAATTGTATTTATTTACTGCCAATTTATAAAAGAACCCAATCAATCACATTAAACATTTAATTAGATCAATTTCCATCTTGTGCATTTATGGGTCAGTTGGTAAAAGTGGAGAAAAACAGCAGAAGGAACTTAAAAAAAACTGCACATTTAACAAAGGAAAATGGCATGGAACAGGAGTAGGTGTTCAGTGCATCATGAAAGGTTCCCCAGCAGTCTAAGCAGCTTGGCCCAGGGTCAGCTGAACCGTTGACTACCATTAACTAACTGTTTGCACAGTTTTTCTTTTTCTGTGGACTCTGTTTTCTGAGAAGTCTGAGGATGCATATTTGAGAATTCAAGAGCACATAAAATTACCATTGTTAAAGAGGCAAAAACACAACAAGGTTCCAAGAAAGCAAATGCTGACGAAATTAAACATTATTTTTAATTCCATTTTTTCTTCCTGTGGAAATGGATGAAGAAGAAATGTCCTTGGAGTGATGCCAAAGTTACTTGGTTGCTCCATGATGGCTAATTTAGTAACAATGACCTTGTTTGTAGTTACGAAATTTTGTAATTTGTAGTTACGTGCCTGATTATGTGAAGGTTATAATTTACGAGGGAACACAGATTTTAAAATGCACTTGATAAGAAGCACCAGTGGGGTCAAACTGGAACAGGATGGGGGAAAAACACAAGCGGCCGCCAAATATCCAAATATTTAAATCTAAAGGTTAAAAACAGAATGTATAAAGAGTTAATATAGAGTTTATTACTAAATATATGGCAGCTGTGATGGTTGCAATCTCAGCAAAATAATAATCAAAACACATGAATAGAACATTATTTATGATACTTTTTCATTATTATTATTTTGGAGAGTGCCAGGATTTTGAGCATGCAACATAACAGTGTACGCCACTCTTTCCTTGGTTTAATGTCACAGATCTCTTTATCTCCACTTATGATCACATGGCAATGGTAGACTTGTGCTGGTGCTAACCTTGCTAACATGGCTTTTTCTATATTATAATACATCAAATGTATTGTTTTTAAAAAATTATTATTATTTAAGGAATGGAAGAGACAGAACATGCCACTGGTATTGCTGCAAAAAATAATTATACTTTAAAGTTTTGAATTAGACCTGGTTTGACCTTGAGGGGACAACTTTGAAAACAAGGTGGTTTTTACAGTAGAACAGCAATATTTACAGGTCATTACCACTGTATTTGTCTGAACTGTCTTTCTCCTACACTAAGGGACAGCAAACTAGCAATGTCACCAGCCAATCCAGTGGACATTTTTAATTGTGTGTGTGTGCATTTTTAAGGGAAATAAACAATGCCATGCGGACATAATATGTGTGTTTGTGTGTCTAAAACTGAGTGAATTGTGCAGGTAAAATTAATCTGAATTAATTTAAAAGATGCTAATAGAAGCATATTTGCTAGTTAAAAATTCTTGTCTTGAAAGTTTATCAGCTTTGAGATTATTTCAATATCAACAGGACCAAGAATTAGTGGATTTAGGTATGAATAAACAAATGATGGAGAACAAAATTGAAAAAAATGAAGACGTGCAGGACTAGCATTAGCATATGTAGTATCTGTTTATTTGTGTATATACTGTATATATATAGAGAGAGGGCTGTCAAAAATAAATAATTAATGTAATTAATTGTGTTCAAATTTTTATTTTCATGACAAGCCCCATACAACCGTCATTTCTGTTTTGACGGCGGGATGGACGATGGTAAAAATGAGCCAGCTGGCTCTATGAATGGACTATGGATGGAGAATAAACACAGCATTAATGGAGCAACCCATGGACGTCGCCTCTGTGGAGAATGGGGGTGTTTTAACACACACTCTTTTCCCAGTGAGAAGATTTCACACCTGCACTTTTCCCGCATTATTTTTTAAACTTGCAACAGCCGAGCTGCGTTTTGCACCAACATGTCTGCTCCACTGGATCTCTGGTCGTCTCTGTTTGGGACCGCTGTCAGTGATCAGCTGATCTGCTTTTCTCTTTTATTGTGTTTGTTTGTTTATCGTTCAGCTGAGAAGGAGGGAACTAGCGGTTCATGGTTCACACTGTCACATCTTTACCCCAAAGTGTTATTTTTGGCAGAAGCTTCTCTAACACAGTAGTTGGCTGGTGGTAGACAGGGTTTATACTTCAGCTATGCAGGTGCGGGTCTAGAAAAGTTCTCATGGGGGCCAGGAAGGCGCACTGGCCACTGGCCAGTGAAAAAGTAAACAGAAGCGTGAAACACAAGCAGCCAAGTATCTATTTTAGATAGAGGTCCAGTTAGAGAAAAACCTTTGGAGCCAAGGTCCCGGAGATCATAATGGCTTTATATTAGGGCTGCACAATATATATTGAAAATTTACATTCATCGCAAAACTAGCCTTTGCAATATACATATCGCAACAACTGTCTAAACTGCAATAAGTCGTAGTACCTATTTGCATATTTTAAG
>JBAMHW010000005.1:14214628-14225189 GCA_037177495.1 Rhadinocentrus ornatus | reverse complement strand
CAGTAAATAACAATAAAGCTGTTCTGAACTAAAGCAGCATCTAGAAAACAAACATCCAACGCTAATGGGAAAGTTTTCATCTATTACAACACAAACGCATACACGCGCGCCCACACACACACACACTCACAACAGCACCTCCTTCTTAGTGGTTTTGGGAAATTCGGGACCTTTTCCAGCGGGTATACCAGCGAATCACGTAGACTTCACCGCTGGCTAACGGGTTAGTGTAGCTAGCTTAACCTTTAAAGTATCAAGCACGGTCACGAATGATCTGCCTAATGTTCATTCAATTTTTAAAGACATACAGGATTTAAATTCTCCGTTTACCTGTTTCATGTTGGCCCAGAGTCTTGCTGCCCATTGGCAGCCACCACAACTGAAGAGTTGTCTCTCTTCTTTAAAAAAAAAAAAAAAACACGTATGATGTCCGTTTTTGACCGGCGATGATGACCACTCGAAATAACACCAGAGTTCAGATTAGGGATAAAACGCCGGGCTGTCAGCCAATAAAATACGGAGGATTCCCCGACTCCATAAAAGTCCTCTGTGATTGGTCATATTGTTGTACCTGTGTTGCATTCACAGAAACCAGGAAATTATAAAGCTACAACCTTCTTTAATGTCAAAGGCGGCTCAGTTTGTTTAAACTTATTCCTTCTGGGGTGAAAAAAACATTCGGCGCTTGATGTGAAATGTTCGGTGCTCGAGCCGGGAATGCCCAGGCCAGGCAACGCCCCTGGTGAAAACAAGGTGTCAGTATCAGGTTCCCAATGAAATCTAGACTTGCAGCATGCAAACTCAAAGTATAGCGGTAACGAGTTAACTCTAACCTGAATTGAAGTTATCATTGGGTCCATCAGATCCTGGATGTGCTTATATGTGGCATTTTCAAATCGATACATGACATTTCTATTCTGTTTGGGAGTTCTAAAGTCAGTATGTACACATTACAAGGCTGATCAGCTACAGAGTCTTTTTGCTAGATTAACTTTATATAACTTTTATATAACCTTACATCATCTGACTTATCTCTAGTGAGCACTTCCAACTGTAGACTAGCAAGTCTTTGTGTTGCTCACAAATCACACTTTCGTAGCTTTCACACATACCAACTGGTGATCCTCGACTGAACTGGCAATTTCCATCAGGTTTGGATTACTTTTCCACAACCTCTAACATTTGTCAGTGACATGAAAATCTGGTTTGAGATCTTGTAGTGTGAACTTGGTTTAAAAGAAACAACAATGTGAAAAGTCTGCTGCTGTCACTGCTTCCAGTTTGACGGGACATGTAAAGCTGGGCCCCTCTAATTAAGCTGAGGGACAGAACAAAGGAACCGTTGCATGGTAAATCATAACCTTTTTCTCATTTCCTCTCTTCCCGTTTCCATCCAAAAACCTGTCACTGTGAATCAATTTGTGCACCACTATCCTCGATAAGCAACAAATAAAAAGTGACTGGCATCAAATTATTTCCAAGCTGATAGATCTTAGACCAGCTTTGTCAGTGTTGTCACCTCTTTGGTGAGATACTTCTGGTTGGGTTTAGAATAATTGAAAGAGGAACTGAATTTTGAAAAGGGTTAAGAATTTTTTTTCTTCCTATTTCCCTCTTATCATCATCATCATCATTTCATTCTCTTTCATTCAGAGGGAAAATAATGATATTGGACTGCCATGGGCAAATAAATAAATAGATAAACATGAAAAGAAAGAAGATGAGCATTGTAGAACATAAAATATGACTTCAAAGTTATGACACTGACAAGGCAACAAAGCCACATAGACTGAGATACTATACACCTGAGGTTAGAGTGTTCATCATTAAAGAAGAAAGATGAAAAAACAAGCACAGCAGAGGAACAGCGACCGTATGAGATGTTGACTGTTTTCTGTTATTGCTCTGGATTCCCTGGAGTTGGCTGCCAAAAGACTTGTTTTGATGAAGAATATGAGTGATGCTTTTCCAAGGCCAGACCATGTTGTCAAATCTACTATTGAGACTGCATTTAAACAGTGGGGACAGAGTTCATGCTGTAAAACAAATGTACTGTAAAGATGTAGTACTGCGATCTGTAGCACAAAAGTAGCGCAACCTTGTGTTGTGGGCTGCTGAGACACTTCTTACAATATATTTTTCTCTCTGTTTTTATCATCATACAAACTTCCTGCTAAAATAATGTTTTTTGTTAAACTCTTATGCTTGTCTTTGGTGATTTCCAACAAATAGGTATAGATTTCCAATAAATGAAATTTCAGAGACAGCAGAGAAGAGATTGATAGAATTTTTGATATTGTATAGAATATTTAAGGTCTTTTAAAGATGTTGGATATCCTATGAAGGGCCGTATAGGACAAAATGCATTTTTAACTCACACATACCTCCTAAATCATGCATATACTACTATAATCACTTGCACATACACATATAACCTCTCATTTATATGAGTATAAGCTTACGCAAACACGTGTAAAACCTCTTATTTATACTACTACTGATATCTCTGATTCAAATGTGTATAGGGTGTCTTGTATGTATGTGTGTGGGGTTTTAGTAGTATGTATGTGTGGATTTTCATTAGTATATTTGCAATATGTTGCTCGAGTTGATTTTGTGTGTATGTGCAAATGATTATAATAGTATATGCATGATTTAAGAGGTGTGTGTGAGTTAAAAATGCATTTTTATGCAATCTTACCAATCTGACCAAAAAGGGTGGAGCTTGACAGGCTGCAGTCTGTTGATTGGTTGAAAAAGTCATTAGTTCCTGTGCAATTTGGGACTAAGAGCAAAGCGAACAAACCAATATTGGAACCAAGTTGGTTTGGACCCACCGAGACAAATAGACTAACTTCACACAAGCTAGAATACCTCTATTCAAACATTTACATGTGACATTCAGAAGTGTTCACACTCTCGCAGCAGTCTCCTTGTGCCCTCAAATAAATCTGTGACACTTTGTTGTGTTTGTGAGTGTATCGCTTCATTAAGCATGTATCCAATCAGTCACACAGGCAGCAGCTCGGCACGTTGCTCGGCAGTTTTTTCCGGACCTGTAACCTGTCTGTCAGTCAAACGGCTGGAGTTCATTAGAGACACTGAGAGCTGGTGACAACTCCCTACGGATCTGACCTGTGTACAAATGCAGGTGATCTGACCTCTAGGAGGATTTCACCGCATAAACAGATTTTGTTTCTTCAAAAGGAGGTGGATAAAAACGAGTAGAGCCATAGAAAAAAGCAAACAAAAAAACATAACAGCAAACAAGTTTAAGGAGCTGAAGTAAGAACACTTCCTTTGTGTGCCTGCTGCGGTTTATAGGGGATTAATAAAATATTTTTAATGGAGCTCAGTTGCTAGTTTGCAACAAAACATATGGATCCAAAAATATTCAGTCTAAAAAAGAAAACACAAATAACCTAAGCTGCATCTTCAGTAATTAAAATAGAATAATGGCTGATTCAGCTAAAAAGAAATCCCCCAAAAAACCCAAGAGGACATATTGGGAGGAAGTTAAGTAAAGAAAGGGAGAGGATGACAGAAAGAGAGATAAGACATGATCCAACATCTGACTGACTTTTACGGGCAGGAAATTGTTCAGAGAAGAGACGGGATGCAAGATGGATGCTGAATAAGACAAAATGCAAAAATCTGCCAAAGTTTTGCTGTATTACCTTAAGCCCACCTGCCAATCTCAGTGACAGGTGGGCTCCAATGTAATCACTGAGAGGGGTCACTTCACACAACAACTGTTGTGTGAAGGTTCACTTCACAACATGCAAGGTGGTGTCTCCAACTATGGCCATCTTCTCTGTTAAAGAGCCATGCCCTTCTCTCTTCAGATCAGCATCACCGGTCAAGTTAATGCCTAGAAGTCTGTTGCTACGAACAGTACCAGGGCTGTATTCCTTACTGCTCCATTGTGAGCACATTTGTAAATCAGTTGTCAAAAAGAGCTTATAGTTTTCGTGTTTGGGTATTATCTGGGTCAAGCGAAGGACAACATTTCCACTGGCACCCACATCTGGTAGGTCTGGGGTTTGGACCGCTTACCCTGTGTAGATGTTATAAGGAGAATCTTGTCGCACCTTTTACTTGGTTTTGCTGGCAGGTATTGCTTCTGTCTGTGTCTTCCCTTAAATGGGAACATTTGTTCATCAATGGCAAGTTTCTCACCCATTGGGATTGAGTTAATGTTTGAAGTTAGATGACTAACCAGAGGTTAAATTTTATAGTGGATTTTCATTGCCCTCTTTTCCCTGCTTTGTTGCTGAAGTGCAGGGATTTTTTGATTGCCTCCCACCTAGGAACTGCTCTATTTCTTTTGATGTGAGGTTCAGGGCCCTTGTTTGATCACACTGTATTGCTTAGATACAGTATTTGACCGTTTGATAATAACAACTAGAATGTCCTTTGAGAAAAAGTTTCTGAAATACTCAAGGAGTGGTATGATGTCTTGAAAATGTGAAAGACCTGGCCATTCTGGGTAAATATTGATGTGTGCATTATGGGGTGTTCTCCATGGGGGTAGTGGTCGAGCATTATTATTTGCAATGTCATCTTCATCTCTATTCTGAGACTCACTCAGTTTCTTCAACAGCATTTGGACATGACCTTTAGATAGAAAAACTGGAAGAGCAATTTCAAATGTGTCCTTTAGCTTTCTTCATTTACTGACATACATCACATGAAAATGTTACAGTGCTGACTATCACTTCAGTGATTCTGACTGACCCTTTATTTCTTAACTGTGTCTCAAGCATGATGGAGGCATTGAACAAAGTGCCCTAACTGCACAGTGTTGCCCTGAGGCAGTGAACAGAAAAATACAGCTTCAATATCTAAATAATAACAAAATAAGTCTTAAAATGATTTAAAATGATTTAGATGTTTATGCACATAAAAATATGTTTTATTTAAAGTTACTGCAATAATTAGCTTTTTATAAGTGATTTACAGCTTACCAGTTGGTCTTGTATGAAAAATATATTTTCCTTTTGAATTGCACCACATGATTAGACACACCCCCAAAAAGCAAGACAAAATAAAAATAAAAAAAGAAAACAAACAAAACAAAACAGATTTCATAGGGCAGTGTTTAATTGCATATACTGTGGCACAGCCTCATAGTTGCCTCAAATGAACAGCACAGCAAAATTATCGAGAGGCACCCAACTGCAGTTAAGATGGAGGAAAACAGTGCCACCATACCTCAACTCTATTCCGGAAGTCAGGTGACCTCGACACCGGAAATTATTTTTCTTCGTGTGGCAGCAACACGCCCTACTTGCGTCCAGTCTGCTGAACCCGAAGAAGTTCTTCTACTGGAAGCAAGACGTGATGGAGAGAAAACGTAAGTAAAAGAGTGTTTTAATTATCGTCTATCCAACAAGTGGTATGTCTCTAATATGCAATTTTTTTGCTATCTACAAATACAACATAATAAAATTTTAGAGGCCATAAGTTCCTGTTTCTCCACTAAGTGCGTCTTTCAGATTGATACAAAGATGCGGGCTAAAGTTAGCTTTACTAAGGAGGGTGTGCACTTTCCGATTCGGTAGACCGGACTAATGTTAGCTCTGCCTAGAAGCCAGCCTTTTAAATCAGAAGCTGGGCAACGTTGTATGGGAATTTAATCTGCTTTTTGTTGGGTTGTGGTGTAAAATATATTTGTGCTCAGTCACTTCCAGTACCTGACCTTAATTGGTGTAAACAAATAGCATAATGTATATAGTCACTGCTAAGGCAGTTTTAATAATTTTGTGGATACACAGAGTTGTGATTCCTCCTCCATTTGCTTTCTATATTGGTAAAGGATTCTCAATGTACAACCTGCCGGCTTGTATTACAATCTGTTTACTAATAAGCGTTCTGTTGACCTTCTCTTGTCCAGATGCATCTATCAGTTATTAAGAAAGATACCCCTCTGGAGCTAAACCTGTTGTTGTCTGGGTTTGGTGATCCTCTCTGCCCTAATTTCAAGACTGCAAGTGATGGGATGATCGAGAGGCACTTAAGAAACCACATTGCAAATGCAGAACATTTCCAGGGTATGTTGATAAGAATTATCTGTTCCTGGCCTTATACATTTTACATGTAACTGTTATGTTGAATTGGTATATTTGTTATTGCTTGTGTAAGGCTGTCATATTTTAACTGTTGTTATTGCTTTCAGTTCTAAGCTTGGCATGGTATTATAATCACCCAAGATTAAAAACAAACCAGGTGTCCTCGTTTAGTCCTACTTACCTTACTCCAGGACTCCATAGTCAAGACTAACTCAAAAAAATTTAAACCATATTCCTGAAAACCAGTTAAACATTCTACTTCAAATAGTTTAGATTAAGTACTACTCCTGTATTAAGTCATTTTTGTGCAAGATGCCAGTAATATAAACATTATTAAACATATTTCATCGTTAATAATTACATCCTCTTTCGTTGATTACATGCTCACCCTTTACTTGTTGCATGATGATCTGATGAATGGAAAGCGCGTTACAACACATTGTATCTGTGACAGAATCCATCCACTTCTCTCCAGCTAAAACAACACCTAAGCTAAGGACCAGCAGGTATATGAAAATGTTATCAGTCACGTGTGTGTATGTGTGTTACATTTAAAACGTATTTAAAGATGAATTTTTTTATTTGCACTTTTTTTCCATCAATTCTTTGAGCTACTGAGGGTGATTGAGGAGGTCACAGGTCTAGTAGCCAGGATAAGGACAATTTTGGAATATTCCGTTTTACTTGCTCATCATTTTTGTTCAACCTTTTGCCTTCTTTTTCTATTTCTGTTCTTGAAAGATTTAGTGATGGAATATAAAGTTAATTGCAAATATGAGAACTCCTAAGTCAATTTCTTAATGTTACCAGTGTGATGGTGTCAACAAAATACTTAATTTTAATGTAATTTCAATGTTGTGACAGGGTGTTTGTTTCTGTTAATGAAACAATTATGATGATGATGAATTACTTAATCCAGAGAACGATGGCTACTGACTGTAATCATCTCTGATACTTTTCTGTATTCAAGCTAACCCGAAGAAGTGTGATTGAAAATACTGTTTCCATACAGTGTTTTGTAGAGCAGTGATTCCCAACCCTGGTCCTCATGGACCACTATCCTGCAGGTCTTTGATGTCTTCCTGCTACAACACACCTGATTCAAATTCATGGAGAATTGTCAGAGAACCATTTGATTTGAATCAGGTGTGTTGTAGCAGGGAGACATCTAAAACCTGCAGGATAGTGGTCCTTGAGGTTAGGAATCACTAGTGTAGAGGGTGTGCAGTTGTCCTTCATGGCCAAAAGCTTATGCAGTATTTTCCTCTGGACAGTCACATCTCCCTTAGCTCCCAAACTAATTCGTTTGATCACTTTCTTTAGGCCTCAGGTTCTGGTTCTGCTGCCCCAGCAGATGCTGCACTTTCTACAACAGACTTACAGAAGACATAAAACAATCAGACATCGAATGATTTTAGCTTCCTTAAGAAGTACGCTCAGTCCTTTCCTCTAGGCTACTGTAGGCTACTCAATTTGGGCCCACAAGGGACACAGCTTTGCAGGTTTTCAATGTCTCCCTATGGCAACACACCAGACTCAAATTCAATGGGTCCAATAGCCTATGAGTTCTGCTCAATGACTTATTAATTTAAATCAGCTGTTTTGGAGCAGGGAATCCAGGGAGGTATCTTCCTTGATTTTGTGGAGCTTCTTACAACAGAGCAGCTGAATTTAGTTAAAAGCACTAAAGAAATTGAAGAACATGATCCATTAAGTGCTGCCTGATTGGTCCAGGTGAGAGTGGGCTCTGACGCAGGTAGATGATGGTGTCTTCCACACCAAGAACAGTATGATAAGCAAATTGTAATAGGTCCGTAAAGTTGTTGACTTGCTTGGAGGTGAGTTGATAAAAGTCCTAAGAACTGATATGTTGTCATGTTATGTTTAACTGGATTACAGGAATAAAATGTTACCAATATGAAAATGCGATTTTTAATTTTATTTCTTTCAAGTTAACTTTCAAGTTAATGCATCTCAGTAAAACACAATTGGAGGTGCTTGTGTTGCAGGTGCATTGGTAAAACAAAAAGCAGGAGAGTGTTAATCAAGATCCTGAAAAACACCCGGCAACACAATCCCTGGATACCATGTCTCATTTATATGCATATATACATATTATTCACTACTAAGTTAGGAATATATTTAACTTTCTGGTTAAATTGACACAAAATGTCCATAGTTCACAATACAATTATATATCATGAATGTAAGATATTTAAGTACAATCATGAAATGGTAATTCCTTCAAAACAATTAATAGAAAGAACAGTTAACAACAGTGGTGAGTATGTGCAACGTAAATAGTGTCATGGGTTCGGTGTTGCCTGGGTTTGATGGCGTCTACATAGGACAGCTTGTTTACACACAAGCTGTCATTGACCCAGAATATTTTGTGGTCCATTCATGGTTGAGACACTTTGGTCTATTTGTGGTTAATAATCTTAATAAAGAGAAAGATGTTACACAACAAATACATACTTTTATCAGTAAAGGTTATAGTGCAACATCATACAAAAGCCAAATATCTATAATTGGAATTTTTATTAGTTTTATTTATGTTATGTAAATATTGGAATGTTTTAATACTTGAATGGGCACATTGGAGATCAATAAAGATTCACATGTTCATTTAATATAAATTTCAAAGCATTTCAAGAGTATTAGAGTAATGAGAGTCAACTATAATTGTTTCATGTTTTATTCAAGATTAATTACATTCTCTTATGGGTGCAATGGTGTATGAAAATTATTTGAGAAATGTGATTTTGATAATAAAAGGCCGAATAATAAATATCTTAAGTATTAAACGGACAACCACATCTACTTTTGACTGAAACATTGATATTTTTCCCATTTGTTATGTAATCAACTTACTGTAAACAAGCACTTTTTGAACATCTATCTGATTATTGTTGAACAACTACGTAGCAATATTTTGTTTTTTTTCACCATGAATTTGAAAATAAAAAATAAAAACAAATGCAAACTAACCCAGTCAGCTACAAAATACATAAACATATGATCCCGTTTAAATGCAACAACCTTCCACTGCTATGTTGCCATGACTAATATGGCAGACGCATTGATCGTATCCTAGCAACGGGCCAAAGCGGTGTCGGTTTATTACTTTTTTTTTTTTTAAATCTAATCTGACTCCCCAATCTGGAATAGGTTTATCATAGGTAAACACAAATGAAGGAAAATCTGTTGTGGAACAAGACATAACTCAGATTACCTTTTTAATATAATCACAGTGTAAAATTCTAATTGGACATGTTTAATAATAAATGTATGTGTTAAAAATGGAATTTATTCAAGTTCTGTCCATGTATTTTTAAAGGCATATTATTAAGAGAGTACCAACAAGGCATTTAATTGATGCAATACTGCAACAGTTAAACTAAAGTCCCACCTAACCCCCACTGATTCAGTTATTATATGCTCAAAGTCTTTAGGAAAGATCAACAGGCAAGTTTGACAGCAAGGTGAAGTGCTGCTGCTCGTCCCTTCATGCGTCCATTTAGCATTAGCATGCACACATCTCTGTAAACTGATTGCTAAAAGTAGGTGGAAAACTGAGCCAGGGTCAATTATTTAAGAAACTTGAAGCTAATTTTAATCTATTACCTAACTATGTGCATACAGTGTGTCAAAGGTAAGGTCGGAGAGGGATGTGTCATGTGATTCATACTCAGGAGAGAGAATTATTTTTTATGACACATCATAATTTAATACATTTTGAGGAACTCAGCATGACTTTGGTTTGCTGATGGTGGAAGGGAAGGAGGGAGAGACAGATGGAAGATGAAGAATGAGTAGGATATTAAATTATGGAGCACCTTAACAGAGCAATCTGTCTTAGAGAGACATGATTGCCTTACCACTGTAGATTGATGATAATCTGTTTGTAAGGGGCCTTGTAAAGGCTGCACCGGCTGTAATAGGAGGAAGCTTTGCTCTCTGGCCTCAACCAAAGCAGACTGCTAGATGAATCACCTGGATAATAGATTTCAAAATGAAATGCTTCACCACTTTAAAAAACTCTATACTTTAAGATGTTTTCTAGTAAAACTATTAATAGGTCCGTAATGCATTATAGATCAGCATCAATTTTCTTTTCTGGATGGGGATTAGGAAATTTTGTTAAAACAACTAAAGATTCTATCAAAAGTTAGAAATCAGCATCAATTCACACTTTAGAGAGCAGTGGTTCTCAAACTAGGGAAAATTGGATTGGATTGGGAAAATGTAGCAGACAAGCAAATTGGCAGTAATGCACCAATTTTTGCCAACCGCCAAAAAATACAGAAGGTAAAGAAGACCTGCAGAACGTAGATCAGTGCTTACTGAATGCATCAAATGGAGAAAAGAAAGAGATCGATATGGAGAAATAGGTAACTGGGATGAAAGAGGGCAGATATCTTGCTCTTGGTTTAACAGTAAATGTGCTTCTTATTACATCTTCCTCACGTCTCTAATTTACATATAGG
>JBAMHW010000005.1:14184816-14199689 GCA_037177495.1 Rhadinocentrus ornatus | reverse complement strand
GGGGGGGGGGTTGGGTAATTGTGGTGCATAAATGGACTTTTATAGCAAATTGTCAGCACTGACAGGGTAAAGTAGAAATAAATCTATAATCTGAGTTTGTCACACCACAGAATAATGTGTCATTAACTATCCAGCCAAAAATAAATCATAAAAACAAATACCAAGCATAAAAAAATGTAGGTTTCAAATCATGACATAATGGGAAGTCTTCTCTTTTCTCAGTTTTTGGGAGCGTGTCTGCCAAAGACCTTGATAAATGGCTCTCAGATCAACTGAAATTAAACACGGTAACAGGCCACATGGAGCTCATTTGAGTTGAAGCAAGCATTAAATAAGACAGAATTTCAGTCATCTCACAGCCTTGGAAAAACTGCCAACATTGATACATTGTGCAACTAGCATTCTGTGGGCCAATTCCTGCTCACTTTACAAACAAACATAGGGACATTATTACAAATGTCATCAAAGTTGTTGTTAGGCAATACATGCATCAGAGGGCACTGCAGAGTTCAATTCTGAGTTTCAATGTCAGTTACAGACATTAGCAAACTTGGCAACCGTTCTCTGTCCCTATGTCCAGGGTAACATCATAGATTAGTATTTTTTATTGTGCCTTCTAGTTGTTTTAGGACCTCGTTTTTCAAATAAATTTTTACTAGAAAGGATGAAGTGAACTCGTCTTTCCAAACGGAGAACTCACAAGTTGCAAAGGACCCCGAGATTCCAGATTTAAACCACACGTGGTAAATGGACTGTATTTATGTAGCGCTTTTCTAGTCATTTTGACCAATTAAAGTGCTGTAACACTACATAATCACTTTCACCCATTCACACACACACACACACACACACACACACACTCATACAGCACTTTAACTGTTACATAATAAGTGCTTTGCTCTATCACACACATTTACCCTGATAGACACATCAGAAGGCAACATGGGGTTCACTGTCTTGCCCAAGGACACTTTAGCATGTAGCCAGGGGAGGCATGAAATCTATCCAGTGACTTATAGGTTGGCAGACGACTGGTCCTTTGTTGTTTTTATTAAATTTCTTTCTAATATGTTTTGTATCCATTGAGGTTTTTTTAGTGTAAATAGCACTGAGTTGCTGTTATCAATAATTATGTTGCTACGGTGCAATGAGAACACCATCTCCTTGGTAATGACTACACCTACTCTCGGGCCCTCAGAGTTACGAGACGAGTGGAATCCACCAATAGTTTTAAAAAAACATTTCCACAGCCTGTCTTCAAAACATACCACTATTTGTTTCTTCTTCTTGGCTGCTTTCAAAGGTTGCATGTGGGCTGTACTGTGCAATACTGTCCCCACAATCTCTAGTGGCACTGGTCTATTTGCTGTGTTTGAGTATACATTTACAAGCTCTCTGAAAATGTCCTGATATAAATGGAATGAATGCATAAGACAGACAGAAAGCTCTTTATATAAGGCACAGCGTGAGCATGCAATCGGGAGAAGCAGACTTTGTTTGGTAATCACAGCAACCGGGGCTTGAATTACATAGGCGCTCATAGGTGTGCACTGCAACTTCACATATATATTAGTGCACGGTAGCTCAGTGAAAAAACATAATTACTGCCAAAACAATTCTTCTACGACTGTGTACAGCTGACACAATCAGAAACATCTCATATACAGAAGTTCTTTTAACAACTACAAAAAGAAGCAACAAATCACATCTGTTGTTTGCAGATTTTATTTAATTAATTTAATTAAATCAATGAATAAGCACACTATGCTAACATATTGATGCTATTCTTTTTTACAAAAAATCAGCAACGTTATGGAAAAATTTAATTTAATCTGAAAGTGGGCGTATTTTATGGCTCCCCCTTAACGTTTCAGCTGACTGCTTTCCAGAAGAGCCGAGCTCCCCTTAGGGCTCCCAAAATTCGAACCATGACAGCAACGTATTGTATAGCCTTTAACCTTATTTGTCTCTAATAAAGTTTATAAAATTACCAAGTGAGAAAAGAGTGGGAATTAGTAGCAATGCTCAGTTTGAGCGCAGTGCCCTAACTTAAAATCAATTCACTGTGCATATCACCAAAACTTTAAATCTCTGAGATTGTGCAGCCCTAAAAAGTCCAAGTTGAGCTAAACCTTTGTGGGTCTTTTCCATTTGAATTTATTTTAAGTAAGTTCTGTAAATTCTGACAGCCATAGTAGAGACACTTACAGTATGAAGCATCTCAGCAGCATCTGTTATGACAATTAACCAGCTTTTTTAACAATTTACATTTAAAAAAAAAAAGTTTTGTACAATTCCCTAATTATTAGTAGAATTTTAGTCACTGAATATAATTTAATCACCACTTCACTGTCACAAGATTATAAACATCAGCAGCAAGAAGGAGACAGAGCATCACTTAAAGTTGTAACAGGAAAGCTTTTCTCCAGTGTCACTAATTGCCAGTAAAGTCTGTGGGGTGGGGGTGGTGGTGGTGTGTGTATTTGTGTGTGTGTGTGTGTGTGTGTGTGTGTGTGTGTGGGGGGGGGGGTGGTGTAATGTAATTGGCATTTAACAGTATTGATGCAGCATGTGCTGGTATTTAATTGTTGGACCACAGACGGGCCATGCAGAGTCAAAAATTGTCACTGTGGTGGCGAGCCAAATCCTGCAGGAGCTGCAGCATGGCTCAGTGTGATTAGACAGGGTTCTGATCTCGGTGCCAAGCATTGAGGACATTAAGGTCAGACATGTTATTCCAAGCAAACCGGTGGGCACCGTAATGCCAGACAAACGACTCCTTTGATCATGTGTGTATAATTGTTTTATTTTCTACATAATTGTATTCTATGTCTTGCTTGCTGACAAAATGTACAATTATCTCTAAGTGCAAAGAAGCTTATCTTACAGATATATGTTATGTTGATTTAATAGGACATCAAGAACCAGATTATCAAAGCAGGCTGCAATCCAGTTTTGCTGCTGATCTACGAACAGTGTGCTTTGCGACAGATAGATGGAGCTAACTCATTTCAGTAATGAACAAAGTAATATATCAAGAGCAGCACAAATTAGCATGGGGTCATAATAAAAGCAGTCCTGTTGATAATCATGTTCTGCTTATTTACTTACAACACAGGTGCAGCTTGTCACTTGTAATATCACGAGCATAATAAGCTATAAGCTTGAAGGTGACCATGACTACCACTGTTGTATTTTTGAAAATACTTGAGCTGGGCTGCTAGATTAACTCCTGCTTTTACCTAAGATTATTTCGAATTCCGTTTAAAACCATTCATATATGACACACAAAGTCATAGAAGCTCCATCAAAAGATCATCGCAGTATTTTTTTTATTTCTTTGTCAGTGTAATAGCTGGCTATCTCTGTGCTGATATTCATGGTCAAATTTCTGTAGGACCTTGAGATCATCACCAACATTTTTGAACAATGAAATGTAAAATACTTACAAAATGGAAAACTTTACATTTGTGATAATGAAGCTGAGATAATTTTTTTTCCTGTTTTTTCTTTGTGGAACCTGCATAATTTTAAAAGTGATGTATTTCAGTGGTACATCTGGTTTGTTTGTCCAGCACATTTTAAGTGTTTAGTCAAGAGGGCTTACCTCAGCAATATATGAAAAGGACACATTAATGCAATTTCTTATTTTAGCATCTTGTTTATTTTATTTATTTGTGTCCTGTCCAGCATTATGACAGCAGAATTATGGTCTGGCTGCTGTGTTGTGATGAATAAATTTGCTTTTCCAAGAGGAGCCTTTTGGATGTGAGGCTCCCCTTTATTTTTAAATGTTATTCCTTAACATATAACTTTTAACAAGGAAATAGGTAAACAGAGGAAAGATGGAACAAGTTTATAGAGTAAATTTAGTTGTTTTCTACAAGAGGTAGAAAACAACTATAACTGTGCGATCAAACCCAAACAGAAAAACCAGACAACCATCTGCTCCACGTGTAATGAAACAGTTAACATTCTAAGAAAACACAGCAGACAATCATCAGGAGCACCTGTGGAAATAAAAGCTGCAACAAACCATAAACCATATTTTGCAAAACAACAGGCGTATAAACAAAATATTGGGCATGAGCCCTCTCCAAGGATCAGAAGCAGACTGAGAGGGCCCTAAGCACTGGGCAACCAGCAACCACCACAGAGCACAGAACCAGGCAACCCACCACAAGGATGGACACATGTCCACAATGAAGTAGGCAAAGGAAGCCCACAGCCAGAGCCCTCACTGTCACGGAGCACAGACCCCAGGGGACCTTGGACAACAGCCCGCCAGCCCCACGAGCATGAGTCGGGGACTGGACCCAGGGCATGTAAGAGGACCCCCGCCCCCTCACTTCCGATGCTTACTACTGGCTGGATGATGCGTGGTTGTAAAGCAGTTAAAACTGTTAAAATTGAGGGGCAGACAGCCGGGCCCCTCTGGGCTTATTTTTAGCATCTTAAACCGCAAGTGGAACCACAAGCTGGACTTAAGTATGAAACAATAAGTCAATAACTGACTGTTTGCCAAAGTCAATCTTAATATTGGTCCAGGTTTTACTGGAAATGGTACATATTGCACTTATAGTTATCGTGCTTAAATAACTATTTCACATTCTGCCATTAGACTGGAATGGATAAAAATGTGAACTCTCAGTTTTTAGACAGAATCCTAAAAAAAAAGGGAAATTACAGTGCAAACAAAAGTTTTGGTGCAGTTTAATTAGTTTAATATGCCTTGTGTCATTGTACTCCTTATATAAACTTTATTATTGTTGTTTTTTCCAAAGTCCCAAGATTTCCCCTGAAAGAAATTTGACCAATATAACCTGTGTTCTGATGATAAGTTCCTCTGCAGTGCAAATAAAATAATAATAGGAAGAAACTACTTTCCCCCTCATTTCATGCTATCTAGTCCTAACATACCTCCAAGGTACAGTAAGTAGTCTGGTGATATCTGGTCCATAATTTGAGAAATGTTTTTCTTTTGTCAGTAATACAACAATCACTACTAAACTTCTTTCCCAAACCTTCGTAAATCATACTATGCTCCCCTTTTCTTTGTCCTCACTACATTCTGTGCTCTGCAAGACAAAGTCCTGAATATTCATCTAACAGGCAGATGAAAAAATCCCTGTGCACGTTTCCATCTTTATTACAGTGAATTTGGCTAAAATTATATATCTAAATAAAAATTATAAAAATAGGCTTTGTGCAAATTGGCCCCACCAGCACAATGCATTCCAAAAAAGATGCAATAATAAGTTGTATTAATTATTTCCAGATACAACGGCTGCAATGGAGGAGAGACACAGAAAGAGATAAAGGAGGGAGACTGGGAGATGACAGACTTCCCAGAAAAACCCCTGGATCATTATAATTTCTTCTTCCCAGTTGTAGAAAAATATGTTGAATTCAAAATTAAATAAAAGCAAATTGAAAAACTTTTTTTTCTTCCTTAGAGTGGCAAAATAGAGCAGGAAAGCTCTGGAAGTTGATTTGCTGCCTGAGTGCTTTTGGAGAAATCAATAAAGTAAATATAAATGACCCATTTGTTTTCTCCCAAACTGCCAGTGATTTGAATGTATAGTTATATGAAAGGCATGTGTAATCTAATTTTTAAACTGAAATATATTGTACTGTTAAGGTCGTGTCACTACTCACAGCCCAAGGGAGATTACAAGTTGGGTGCATTTTTATGTGCATTTATAAGTGCTGTGGTGAAGTCAGCAAGCCCTGGAAATTAATTTAAAAGTGAGAGCTTATGCTGTTATTTGGAAATGATGAAATCTCCATATACAGAAGGTAGCCCATAGGGAGGAAAAAAGTGCAGCAGCATATATTTAATATTCCTGCTTACAAAGGACCAGGAAAGCAGTTGGCAAACCTTTGCTATAGTTTTGTTTTGACTTGATTCCATTTATATTCTGTCTGTCTGGAAATGCCTCTAGCCTTTTTGTTCTGGATCAGAAGCGTCTGTCTACTTTTACATTGATAAGATTACTCTGCAGCGAACACATCACCTTACAACCAGAGATGTCCTCAAATGACTCAGAGATATATTTAGGCTATTAGGAAAGGCTAGGTGCTCCCTAAAAACACAATCCGAAGCAGCTGGCCTAACAAGGCTGAAGCATTCATCCTTTTCTTCACTTTATGACATATTCTAATAATAAACTGCACTTTCACATCAGGCTTTTATTGACGGTTAAGATAACTTTTGGATGTGGAAGAAGTGTGTCGTGGCTTCACGTGTAGTAATAGAGAAAGTTAGCAATGGGAAGTGCAGTACACTGTGAACTAGCAGTAGCAAACATGGAGAGGAAAAGCCCTAAAGTTAGCAGAGGATGGATATGAGCAGTGTTGGGAAAGTGCAATTTCTACATGAACTAGTTCAAAGTTCAATTCACACATTTTAAAATGAACTACTTCAGTTAATAGGTCATAGTTCAAATTTTTGAAGTTCACAGTTCTTTAAAATGATAGTTCATAGTTCTTTTTTCCCAACATGTTGCTGTGAACTATTACCCTCGGAATACTGGCATTTACCTATTGTTGCCACCCATTCAGTCAATGCTCGTGGCCAGCTGTAGCTTTCACTCCTACAGTATAAAAACATAAGGAAAAATTTGCTTAAATGGTCTTTTTTTTTAATGAGGAATTATTAAACTGTCTGAGGTAGGAACCAGGCTAAGGTAGGAAACAAAGGATGTACCTCAAAATGCAATATTTAAAGTGCAAAACAATTAAACATTGTTTATCTTTTCATTAAGTAACTTCTCAATTTTTTGTAAAAAAATTTTCTGACTTGTTTGTCCAAAGATAAGCTCTAGATTTTGGGTCATGAAAGTCCAATATTCAGCCCAAAAGATTAAATAAAAAACAAAACAAAAAAAGACATGCATTTGTCAAGTTTACGAAAGCTGAGGGTTCCTCTTTCGTGAAAGGCTGCAGGTCTCTGACAATATACTGCAGCTGCGGCTGGTAGACGAAGACGACAAAGCTGCTGCGACTGTACGCCATTATCTATTTTTTGGTGGTAGAGGATTTGGTTCAGTACGCAGTTGCCAAGTCTTTAGATTGTTTTAGTGACAGTTAACATACCTCGGAAGGCTAGCCGGGTGCTTGATTTCAATATGCTATGTCAGGTTTGCTGTTGACGTTGATATCTGGAGTTGCTTCTTGACACCTGGCGGGCAAAGTTTACTCAAAAAAGGCTAAATTTCTCCCTCCTGGATATCACTGACCTTTTCAAAAAATTACTTTAAGTGATCATACAAAGATGTTGTAGTGATCATTGAAGCAGAGGTGGTGCCGCTGCCTTCATTGCCTCCATGTTTTGCAGTTTGATGATGGATGCGTGTGGCTCTGTGGTGACTGGTGTTGCCAGATTTTTCACCTATACATTAAGGCCTGTTTATGATGTGTTTTATCCAGGATTTTGCCTGGAAGGCTTCATGGAAAACTGGCACTCTCTTGAATAAAGCTCAGCTGTGAGTGAACACTATTCACAAACGCCAGAATGAGCGTGCTCACAATAACGTTCATCAGGCAGAAATACAGTATGTTTAGTTCATGTTCACCCAAAATATGAAGGAGTTCACGAACAATCGTTCAACGAGCTTGTTCAAGCACAACACTGGATATGAGCGGTTGTCTGCAAGCACAGTCATAGTAAGAACAACAGCTATAGTTTTGGTACACTGGCACATAACCTGGGGATGAGTACTTTTGTTTCCTGAGTTTGGTATAATAATAAAATAAAAGACACACACATTGTCAGTCATGCAGAAACCATGAATTGGCCTTAACAGTGCAGCCAGTAGAAGCTCTGCGAGGATGCCTCAGGCAAAGCCTCTTTTTTAACAGAATGCTAGCATATTCATGTTGACACTGTCAACTTGTAGACATTTAAGATGGTAGTATAATCCATTTACTGTATTAATAAGCTAGTATTTGCCAATTAGCTCTAAACTCATGCTGCCTATAAGGAAAAAGAAATATAATTTCACAGGAAATGTGCAGTCTTTTAAACCTTTTCCGTGTTTTGGTATAAAACTATTAAAAAGCCTCTGGAATTATTGATATTCATCATTGAAAAAGATTAAATATCAATTTCTTATGAAAGTAACAGTTGGGCCTCTTCCAGGGGCTCCAAACAGATGAAGTGGGTCCTTGGTGAACAGGGTGAATACTAGTTGAAGTACTTTTTGTTGTTTTATATTTGTTGAGTACAACAAATGACCTATGTATTCACTGTAACCTGCATTAATCGTACAGCAGTGTGGGTTTGACTTGTCTTGCTTTTATGTGTGTTTAGAACTAAACAACATAAATTTCCAGTTGTTAGAGAGAAAAAAAAAGTTTTTATATATATATATATATATATATATATATATATATATATATATAACACACTAAAATAACACATCATAGGTCTGAATGAATGAACTATTCTTATTAAATACTTTGTTCTTTACATAGTTGATTGTGCTGACAACAAAATCACACAAAAATTATCAATGGAAATCATATTTATTAACCAATAGAGGTCTGGATTTGGAGTCAGGTCTGGAGAAAGGGCGGACCAGTCCATAGCATCAATGCCTTCGTCTTGCAGGATCTGCTGACACACATGAGGTCTAGCATTGTCTTGCATTAGGAGGAACCCAGGGCCAACCGCACCAGCATATGGCATCAGCTGACCTGGCTTAACTTACTGTAAAGTCAAAAGCATTTTTTTGTTTTTGTACAGACAGCAGGCAAAATTATGGGCTACCCTGCTCCCTTTTATCCTCAGGACCACTTTGAGCAGGCAACATGAAATCTTCTCCATAATAATGAATTCAGGGAGGAGATTCTGAGGTCCTCTGTGTAAGTGTAATATATACAAAAAAAACTTGATTCCTTTATCAGTTAAACTTTTAAAAGATCAAATGGGAAAGGGGTTGTGAAGGTAAGTGGTATGCTTTTATTGATTGTTTATTGACTTTCTGTAATTATTGTGGAATTTGTAGTGTGTCGATTGTATTCTATGTTGATTGGGTGTGATGTGCAATAAGCCTCTCCAAAAGGAATCTTGCACAAGGTAGACAAATAAAGTGACCTTTGACCTTTCTAGCGTGGCTGAAGGGAGTATGAATAAACTTAAACCCTTCTACCTTCTTGTTCATGGATCTTTTGGCTTACAACCTTGGTTCTTATTTTCATGTCATTACCGGACATGCAGTTATATTGCCTATGTTAAAAAACGAGACTTGATTATCTTGCACACCGAGGCCCTGGGATCTCCAGCTCTTGAGAACGTGAAAGGGTACTCCAAAATGTAAAATCAAAGCAAAAGTAAAGTCAGAGAGATGAAAGAAGAGAGGCTGATGAGTATGCCTGGTTTCTCTTCTTGACTTTTTCTTCCCTCACCATTTTAGGAAAAAATTAAAGGAACAATTGGCAAGACGTGCTTTCCTTTTTCCTTGCCACTTAGTTATGTTTTACTTTTATATATTTTCCTGCATCTGTTCAGCAAATATGGTTAGTAAAGCAACACCAGAGACAAAATCAATGGCTGAAATATGACAGGCAGTTCAGAGCGCCGAACTGAAGCGAAGCTCATCAGGGTCACTAATGTGCAAACACTGAGCCCACTCATGCTTTTACCAATCACCTCACAGCAAGACCAAAGACCAATGCCGGGTCTAACTTTAGGTAATTTGATCCAATAAGAATCCACATATTGACAACATATGAATGCATGAAGTGAAATTGTTTTTTAAATCACTCTTGTCCCTGTGATCCATTCTTGTCTCAACAAAGTCCTCTCCAGCCTTTATTCCCTGAAAACTCCACATGAATGCAGAGTGCTCTGGGCTCCTTTTATTTCTCGAGTTAGTCTTCTCATTGAGGACTTCTCTGTAAGGGAATGTCAGCTTCCAAACTTTAGCTATTCCTTTTACCATTTACCTGATCTCAGAATTACACATTTGGACAAATCAAAATGAACATCTGGATACCTAAACAAATAAAATGCTGAGGCTGTTGAGGCACCTAAACTCTGCAAAACAAAGATGTTACACTAGAATCGATTCATTTCTGCATTCCTCTTGTGAGGTAATAGTCTACTTTAGACTGATGTGCATTGCATTGTGCGTTTGTTTTGTTCTCTTTTTTCTCGTACATTCCACATCGGCTTCTCTGGGACCTCTGTTCAGTACATTGTGTTCCCAGACAAGTCATGGTTTTAGGTAGAAAACATAGAGACGCCTTGTCACAGATGGCACATTTGTGCTGATAGCTGCAACCCCTGTGGTCTGCAGTCATGGTTTGCAGTTGCAGAGGAAGTGATTGTGCGGTGTATGAATAAATGCTCCTCCTAATCTTCCATCCAATCTGCAGAAAATCAAGATCAGAGCCACTGAACCAAATCTTTGTTTTCTCTGCTCCCCCCAGTGCTCCTCGGGAGCGGAGCTGTCAGCGACGAACACAGAGACAGGCTGAGAAAGGAGGGGGAAGAATACTGAGGAAGAGGCATGCAGGGAGACAGAGGACGAAGGAGAACGTAGATGATGAAGATAGAACATGCTGTGAGTGCTGTCTTAGGGTGTTTGTACAGCCCAGCCAGAGAAATGACCATGCAGGGAGTATTTTGAGAAAGGAAGTAAAAACTGAGAATAGGGATGAAATTTAAGGGAGTCCCCTGCAGCCAGATGGTGCCGCTGGGCAGGAAATGGTGTCATCTGTGCTCCAATGCACTTTTACTGTGATTAAAATAGTGAGGCAAAGATGCATATGCAAGCACGATAAACAATGTGCATTTAACAGCAAATCCTCTGCTGACGAGGGTGCTGAAAATTAGCTGATGAACAAGAATTGAAATAAATGAGCCAGAAAGTCAAATTAAATGCTCATCCTGAATCGAGCTATCCAGCTGTGAGGGAAACTAAACTTTTCTGATATAATCTATGTTATGTTGTGCTATTTATCCTTAGCTGAACCTGTCTTTTGGCCTACAAATTGTACATATTATGACAAGCAGAGTAAACCCTGGTTACAGGGTGTGTGAAACCCTGAGCTTATTGTGGCCACTAGTAATCCATTAAAACATGGTTAATTTAATATAATTGTTTGGCTACCTAGTCATATTACCTGCCTTTTTAAATGTACTTAAACCTTGCATCATATAAATATGTGTAATAGCTTAAAATTGGTTCATGTAAAGGCTTTACATCTTGCTGTTTTCCCCTTCTTTCTTAAAAAAAAAAAAAAAAAGAGCAAAAAAAAAAACACCTTATTTTTGTTGTCAGCTAATATGCTGCGCCATAGGTTTTTAATATACATTTAGGCTTCGTTTCGTATGAAGAATATGGTGATTCGACATTAAAATTTGCACCCTGGAGACTGATTGTTTCTCATTTGGCCCCATGAATTAAAAACTCTGGATTCAATGAGAGTTATATTAGATGCTATTTGGGTGGGACAAACATAGAAACAAATATTGAAAACCTCCAAGAGATGCTTTGTTGAAAACAATTTAAATGCTGTTATTTTTGTTGCATGGTCACAAGTAAACCTTTGTTGTGGTTTAGGAAACAATCCACCCTCATGTAGTTAAACAGAGTTCATTGAGTCCATCAATAGGAGTCTTCCATCTGTAACAAAATTTTCTAACAGAGGTACTTCTCCCATGGAAAACAACAAGAAAAAAAAGATAACTGGAGGATATAGAGCATGCATTCCTGTGCCAAAAACATGCCAGCACTTTATAGGTCACAATGACCATGCTGTCAAAGACATTTGAACTGTTTTAAGGAGTACCTTGGAATTCTTTTTGTAAAGCAAGGCAAATTAATTTAAATGGCATATTTCATACATATAGAAGCCAAATATGGTGAACATGGTGGTGGCAGTGGCTCAGGTGTTAGAGCAGGTCATCCAATGACTAGAAAGTTGGCAGTTTGAATACCTCTCCCCAAGTCAGTCTGTCATGTCTTAGGACAACATACTACACCCTCCTTGCCATCAGTGTCTTCATCACTGGGGTTTAAATATTTGGTGATATTACTATTATTATTTAAAATTATTATTATTATTAATTACAATTATTATTATTTAAAATTATTATTATTATTATTATTGTTATTTTATAGGAAAGAACATACTCCAAAAAACATCAACTAGTGTGTCCCAATTCAGTGTCTGCAAACTTCGAAGTGGGCAGACTACGTAGTCCTCTGTAGTCTGCCCACTTCGAAGTCTGCTTAACGTTTGTGAAATGGGAAAGCTTATCTAGCCAACAAGAATTTCCAATAGCAACAACATAGGACACTAAATCACTTAAATCTCTGAAATTACTCGTTGCATATCCTAGGACACTTCAGTGAATGTCAACACTGACCGGTAACACCAACACTAAAAAAAAAAAACGAAGAAGAAAGTACTCTTCTGAGCCTGGTTGCTCATTCGCCAACGTCTTATGCGCAAAGAAAAGAGGCTACGAAGGATGCATCACCAGCAGACTTCATTTGAGGCCAAAAAAGTGCGAATTTGTAGGGTGGATTCGGAGGCTCCTTCAGAGGATCCTGACGTATCTACTCGACATTTCCGCACTTCAAAGTGTGCAGACCCTGAATTGGGACACATTGAATGTATCTTACTTGACAATTCTTCAGTGCTGCTAAATGCTATGTTTAATTTATGTCTTTACTTACCTTTAGTGCTGTTGTGGAAGTGACCAACATTCACTTCATAGCCACAACTAAGCTTATTACTTGGACTTTCAATCACCAATGATGACATAGTTTTAGTAAAAACAAAGGATATATTTACAGGGATATATAATTATTTTGGAATTTTTTTTATAATGATTTCATCAGAAAAATATAACAATATATCACTGTTCTTCATCATGAACTGTTATGTACATGTGCTCATATTATGTAAAGAAATTATGAGTGGATTTTGTTTCATGTGAACTATATGTAAACTAATTTTCCACAGCAAATACAATACAACCAGAGAATTCCAAGAGATGGCAATCATTAAAAAAAAAAATTATAATAAAAGAAAAAAAAAGAAAAAAAACTGGTTAGTGGCTATTTATTTCTCACTGTAAAGTAACAGTAAAAGTAATTTTGATGGTTGGGGTGATGTCTGAATGTAAAAAATGTAAATGTTTGTCTGTGGATGTTTGTCATTTTAATCTGTGCTGTTAGATGTTTTCTTTTCCCTTCCATTTCTCTTTGCTTAAATTGGTGTTTTATGAATAGTGACAGTTTCTCTGCTCATGTAGATTTCCTGCAGGCTAAGATTAGTGTTAATTTTCTTCTTTTTTTTCACAGGGTGGTTAACAAGTACAAAGGCACTAACTCATCTGGAAACTGTCCACAGCTTGGTTTAAAATCAGATTTTTCTTTATATAATCTACACAGAGACAAAAAACTTAATTAAGACATTAAAGGACACTAAAACATTAGCTTAATTAAGAGAAAACATAATATGGCCTTTTTTTAGTTAGTGCTAAACAACTTTAATATTAAAGAAGTCATTTTTTGTTTGATTTTATGTTAACACTTGACTTTCTGCTGTTGTTGTTAATAAAAGTTTGTCTCCCCTTACTGTGGTTATGACAATAAGCACAATCATTAAAACACTCCTCTTTTTGAGCCCTGCATATGCACAACCATGAATGCATATATCTTATGCTGGCAGAGACACCTAATGCCACTTAAAACCTCATATGTAGGAATTTGTCATTGCAGGGTTCCTACAATTAAAAAATATTACATCTGTTTAGCATAAAAAATTTATGTTTTATTTTATTTTTTTCTTAGCTTCCCTCTAATTTTCTGAGGTCCTCCAAGCATCCCCTGGCAACCCCTTGGGAGCCACGGCCCCCCACTTTAAAAACCACTGTGTTATAGGACATAACAGGCATAACACCGCGTGTTTTTATATAGTATGATTATATGAGATACACAAACACATGTACACAAAGATGCACAAAAACAGGAGAAATAAATATTTCTAATTAATCAGTAACAGTTTTGATTTTATTTTTTTATTTTGATGTATTTAAATTTAGTGTAGGTGTGAAATGAATGCAATAAAACATAATTCACATTGTATACATAACAATTTTTTATACTTTTTTATACTCATGCTGCATCTGCGTATGTTAGGGCCAGCGCAGCTGACGGTGGTGAAATGTGCTCTTACTGGAGTGCAGGGTTATAGTTTGTCTTCTGCGGTTACCACACAAAGCCAGCAAGAAGCTCCAGAAATCTGGAAACACGTAACCACAAACTGACCAATCACAAGGGAGTATTTACGCCTATTTACACGCTCCAAGCATGGGTGCACGTCAGGTCTGGAAGAGGTGCGCGTAAGCTTATGGTGGTGGCGCCATAACTGATCTAAAGCAAACGCTGCACAAGTAAAACACGCGATTAACGCGTTAACGTAATGATTAATTAACGCCTTTAATTTTTTTGATCGCACGTTAAGTTTTTTTTTTTTTTTTTTTGCTCACTGGCTGTGATCACAGAAACATGCAGCCATGTCTCCCTTCCCTGTCTGACGTAACCGGGAGAGAGCGGGTTTATTAAAATGAAGAGATGTCTTCTGTCTGGAAGTTAAAAAAGAAGAAAAAGAACCGACGTTTCTTTTTGTCTGTCAAAACCTCATACAGATGGGCAGAACATCGGGATGTTTGGACAGGAAACTGCTCCCAAAAGACAATAAGAAACTTTTTTAGCAAAGGTAAGAAATGTTTCCTGACTGTTTTACAAATGTGAAGCATCAACTGGATCATCTTCTGCCTCTGGTTCGGTGAATCTTGGTCATAGCGAGATGAAACTTCCAGCTGTGGAATCTGTGAGATGTGAGCT
>JBAMHW010000005.1:14163434-14175719 GCA_037177495.1 Rhadinocentrus ornatus | reverse complement strand
TCGTCTGGGATGTTGTGCGTGTGGTGAAAATCACTCGAAACAGAAAAGTGGTGATTTGCTCCGATATCCAAAAGCATCTGTCGAGTGTACTGGGCGTTTGCATTGCCCATGGTATTAAAAAAGTTGCAGCAGCTTTAGGCATAAATGGAGCTAGAACTAGTTATGTTAGATGGAATTTAACTAATGTCCCCCTTTGGTCTCCACAAACTCCTGAGAGGAATATCAGGCATCGGTGGCTTCTGAATGTTCAACTAGTTCAACTTTAAGTGCCTGTCATTTGGTTCTGGGCAGATTTTATCAGAGCTTTTTCACTGAATACTGTTGCTCACTAGGCTGGAAATAAGTCTATTAATAACGGGTGATAAAGCTCCATTGGTTCATCACTGCTCTTGACCCTCTTCTCACCAGCACTGACGACATGCACCAAAACACTCTTTCTTGTCAGGTGTCATTGCATGAAGATACAAGCCTGAGCAGCAGAAATAAAGCAACAATTTTATTACTTTTAATTAAAAAAATCAACACAACCTAGCAACCATGCTAGACTAGCGAGAAGCTAATAAATGGGATTGATAAAGTCCATTACAAATTAGTAATTTAATTAAAGTTGTTAAGTACAAATTAAGCACTAAGCAAAAATTGGAATAAAGGCAATTTTCTTTGAAGACTTATACAAATAATATCAGAGAGAAAGCAGAGAACGTAAACATATGGCTTTAGGGTCTTTATTTAATCACAATTCTCATTGGGAAGCATGAAAGTGTGTTTACAGCAGCACGGCTCATTAAAAGTTGCACAGACATCAGCGTCACCGTCTCTTTTCTCAAATGCACTGGTCACCTTGCAATTAGGGTTTGGTGACATAAGGATGCAAACACCATCTAAAGACAGGCCCGCTCTCTCAGACTTGTCTTAGTCGATACTTATTCCTAGCCATGGACAATTACTGAAATACTGACTCATTAGTTTCCCTTTGCATCCTTTTCAACAAAGTGTAATCTATCTCCCTATCGTCCACATCCTGTCTGGGATGTTTTCAATTACTCACCCTGTCCCAATCGTCTGCTTTAACGTCTCAGCAATATTCTCCTCCTCCCTTTTACTGTCTGTGACGCCCAGCAGTCGCTGCTTGTCTGTGTGCATTGGGCTGTTTTTGATCATTTATCAGTCTGCATACATACACATTCCTACATTTCCAGAAAAAGTGTTTGTTGTTGATTTGGGTTCATGTGGGCATCATTGGTGAGACATATTAATTCAACAGGAACACAACAGCATCTCTGGTGTTCTGGTCAGTCATGATGCTGTATATTGCTGATATTGTAAAACACTTTTGGAAAATTTGAAAAAATGAACTGCATAACTTTGATTGTCTTGCAGGTGATGCGTTTTGCAGGATTGGCAGCATCATGTTCTGCACAACAGTGAAGTCCTTTATGTTGTGGACTAAATGTATGTATTTGTGATTATGGAGCTGCAGTTTGCAATGATATCTGCCACTCTCAGCAGAGCTTGGGGTTGCTTTTGAATGGTCGCTTCAGAAAGGTGTTGTGTTCCTGAGACTCTACACTTCACCAAGCAAGATGGATTCCCAGCCAGTCTGCCTCCTGATAAGCTTTTATGAAATCCTAGCGAGCGAGAGAAGTAGTTCGATTAAAATGATCAACAAGGAAGTAAAAATGCTTTGCTAAAACAATCCTCTCTTAGTCTCATCATCCTTTTCACCTTTTCATACTTTTGCGTGTCTCTGATCACATGGAGGAGTCAAAGGAAGCAATGTGTATCATCTTATTCAGTTTCAACACCAGCAGCTTCCAATTCCTAACTTTTAAACCCTCCTAAAACTGCCATTTAAAAGTGTGGAGAGATCCCAGTTTGTTCAGCAGCTCCTCAAGCGGTTTAACATATTCTTGGCGGAATCAGCCTCGCAGCTGGGGGATACATTAGGCAGAACTCCAAGGTTAATATCTCCTCCTTTACAATCTCATTGTGATGGTCTCATGTGCTTTAAGTGCTGCTGGAGACCAATGCAAAATACAGGACTTAAAATGGAAACTTGATACAAATCAATGGTGCACATTAACATTTTCTTTAAAGTGCTGCTATTGTAGGCAGGAGGTGAGGATGTCTAAAATAGATAACGGTTAACAATATTTAAATGAAGATAAAAATTCATCACACAAAGGAAATGAAAGATGCCATGATTTTATAAGTATGCCATACCTTGTTTCAGGTGTAAATGAGTGTGAAGTGTCTCGGTGTGAAGCACCGCTGGATGGCAATGCAAAGTGAAAGACAGAGTTTTTAGCGTGAAATGCCGTAGCTGAAAATAGATGGAGTTAGAAGATTAAATTTTCTAGTTCTGGCTCACTTTTCTCACGTCTCTATCAGCATCATGACAATGGTTATTGTTTTACTGCATTTCCTGTCAAATTTATAAATGACACTAAAGAAGTACATGAATTTTGTTCTTCTCAAATTTAACTAACTTGTTAGTCACAACTAGGGCAGGTGCTGACATTACCCAGAAACGCTTACCTTTTAGCATGTGTGGGGACATTTATGCGCTACTGCCTGAACAAAATGCAGCTGAATGAAGAGCGGAATTTAAACAAAGTGACGTGCAGCTTTAGGATGGTGTAAAGAACTAGGTTGATCACAAGAAAGTGAAGAAGGTAGAAAGGTAATGACGAAAGAAGAGATAAGAGCAAAAAAAGTAATGTTGAATACAAAATGGTTAAGTAAGTGACTGGTGTTCAACCAAGTAAAAAAAGATAGAAATGAGAATGCTTTTGTTGTTTTGCATTTTCATGAAAATAAAAACTAAATAAATGCAGTCAGTTACATTTTTAATCTGCCTTACTTTCCCCTACAAACACTGTCTAGTGGTCATTCTGACTGACTGGCACCTTTAAGGATTTAACAGCCACATTACTACTAATAAAAAAACAAAATGTTTTCCAAATGTCTGCTGACAGCTATTAATGAATCATTTTAATTGTTTACTTAATGGGATGAAACAAACAAACAAAAAAAGCAGTATATTAGCATTTCACAACATTCTGCTTGTAGACTTTTTATAGGAACTGTACAAACCATATATCCTATATATTAGTTTCCTTATATAGGCTCCTTATAAAAAAAAAGACCTTTTAACATAAATCCTTCATTCTGAGAGTAAAGGTTTGTTTTCATGTTTCTAAATCCATTCAACAAGAATTGTTACGCAGTAAAAAAAAGTCAAATGAAGTTCGTTTAACTATCCATTAGGAATATTTGTAATAAACGGCAAAATGGGGCCATTGAGCTGTAAGGAGCAGACTTTCATCTGCACATGAAAGAGCTGCAGAATTATCCCACATATCTCAGGACACCCGTGATGGAATTTGATAACCGGCTGACAACACTGCTTGGCAAGGCAAGAGAACAGAAGTATATTAAATCTGTTTGTCTGATGCCATTTTCAATCATAAATTTGTAATTTTAAGAAATCTAACTACAGTTAAGCAAAGTATTTGACCACTGGAAAAAATTCACACTATCACACCTTCGGAAATCATATGGAGGAAAACATACGCTGATGTGTTATAATAACTGATATATTGTTACATTTTTAATGGTAACTAATACGAATTTGGTGTGCAACCTGATAGCCTAATAACTTCTTTTTTTGTTGCTTTATTTCATGCAAAAAAGAAAAAAAAGTACAAAAACAAGTTGAGAAAAACAAAAACAAAAGAAACACAACATAACACATAGTTCATGGAAAAACAAGGTGAAATGAAGTGGTTCCTAGCTTTTAAGAGCAGAATGGAAGTGTTGGGTCCAGTGACCCTGAAACATGCCTAAGTTATTCTCCTATGAGTCTACAATGCACTGAAACATTCCTACACCAGTATTACATGTCATAACTTTCCAGAGTTTGTACCTTTTCTCTTCCTGAACCTTTTTGCAGATATCTCAGGCTCCAGAGAACATGTGTCTGATTTGTTGTACTGGCCAGAACACCTTGCTGAGCTGTTATGGTTTGTTGCCTCTCATTTCCCATCTTTTCCTCTCTGCGCTCGTACATCAAATGACTGAAACTGAGGCTGAGTTTTGGCTTGCTTTGTGGTTCATTCACATCAGGAAGGAAGTCATATTTAGCTTTCTTCTTTTGTTTTTCTTTTCTGTTTTTTTAACAAATCGAAGGGCCAGCTTGTGTCCTTCTCCACTCTCCTGCTAAAAGCCACTTTGTGGGGGTTAGCGTTGTCATCTTGGAAGATAGAATTTGGTTCCAAACTGTAGAGATATCTGATTTCCACTAGACACATACTTCACAGCCTGTTTCTGACATCCTGTTACATGTAACATGGCCTAAATGGTCCTAATGCTCACTCACACCAACTTCAAATTCCCGTTTGTTAGGGCCCTATCCATATCAGTCAAATGTGGCAAGCCTGGAGCAGATACCACTGACCACTATAGTAGGGTCCATGCTCAACAGTGCGGCTAATCAGGTGGCAGTCAGGCACAAACAAAAATTTCCTTACATTTTGTGCTAAGTTGACTTTGTAGCTTACCAAGACGCGAGTGTCTGTTTTCCTAATTTCACCATCCACATTTAAAACCACATTTTATCAGGTCATTGACTGCTGATACAAAATAAACTGTGTAATACTCCTTTTTACACTAACAGAATTGACAACAAACAGAATTTATACAAACTAACTCCTGTAAGAGAGCATCCATTGTTGGACACTCTTGCTCTTAAAGCAATAGAAGATTAAACCTCTTAAAAGTCTTTGATTAAAATGTGTGAACATGGTCTTACATTCCAACCACAAACACAGCCTCCTGAGCCACCACAGGCAAAGTCTATTCACGCTTATCTGAGATTTCACCTCTGATACCCATTATTGAGTAGTGGTTGCAGACGTATATAGTAGAGGATAGATGGAAAGAGATGGGGTGGCAGGAGGAGAAAAGATAAACGACAACAGAAAAATGGATCTTTTTTCATCCAGATGTTTAAACAGAAGCTGTGTACAGATGCTGCGATACCCGCTGCTCTCGAGGTAAAGTTCCTGATTGCACCAGAAGCACTATGCTTTTGTTTGCCATAAAGGACACAATTGCTGCTTATGCTAAAGTGTCTCATGTAAAAAAAAGGATAACAAAAACACATGAAATAAAAAACAAACCTAAATAAGCAGAGTGAAGTGCATCAGCTGCTGTAAGTCTTAGCACGGCAATATTTTAGAAACAATATAATATGAATGTCATAGCTAAAATGGTATTAATCATGTCTAAATCCCAGTGGAGACCCATCTCACATTTATCAGCCTTTTAATATTAACACAAATTAAGGGCATGTCTTGAATCATGGTCGCTGTATCCCTCAAACAAAAGCCCAGTTAAAGGCCAAAAAATCTGTTGAGGCTGAAAAATCAGAAATATAAACATTGGCGAGACTAAAAAGAAAACAAAACACGTAGGCAAATGATGAATAAATTGAACAAAGAGCTTTGTCTTATTGATGTGAAAGATGTAGAAGAAAGCAAAGTATATTTATCAAACAAAAAGGTCAAGAGAGAGGAAAAAAAAACAGAGTTAAGGGTTAAATTTCGGTGACAAACAATAATCATTAAAAAGAAACTTCTCTTGCTTCCCCACAGATGCTGCCACTTGCTTTGAGCTGTGCCTGCAACAGATGACAAAATTATTCCTTACATATCATTACCTAGCAACTGTTTACGTGTACACTTTCAGGTTTCTCACCAGTAAACTGTCAGAAAAAAATGTCCAAAAGACGCTGAAAAGAAACGTCCTCTCAGCCATCAACTCACAAGAGAAGAGTCATTACAATGCACAAACAGTAATTATTAATTACTCAGGTTGTTACAATCTCTTAAACAATAAATGAAGTTCAGGTTTAGATGTTTCCTCATGTTTCGGTCTCAGACATCAGTGTTTACCCAGTGTTTGGTGTAAGTTCCTAAACCAAAAGAACTAATTATTAAATGTGCAAGCAGCCCTTTTATAAACAGATGGTGAAAACCTGAGAGTCTACAAACTGTTGGCTACAACTACTCCATCATACTAGGTGTGTTTCCATTACCCCTTGAATTGCACAATAACCAAAATATCGCAATAACAAAACGGTAATGGAAACACGTACATTTCGAGAAACTTCTCAAATATCGCCAAAATGTTTTTACGCTCTCACGAGGTGGTCTTTTAGACTTGTCGATAATGAAGTATATCGCAAAAGTGTAATGGAAACACTTTTGTCGCATTTACCCGTCCCCAGACATGACGCGGGGATCACATGACCGGTTCATTTCAAATAAAGTTGGCGCGGTATTTGTAGACGTAGGGGAAGTAATTAAAGAAAAAAAAAATACAACTGCCATCCTTTACAGCAAACAATAGTGAAATGCAGAGTTTTACAAAGAATTAGAATTATCCTTCCTACTCAAAGTGAAGTCTTGCAGGATCAAATCAAATCAAAATCAAATCATCAAATCAAATCATCAAATCAAGTTTATTTGTATAGCCCTATATCACAACAAAGTTGTCTCAGAGGACTTTACAGAAAGAGGTGTAAGGACGAGATTTTACGAGAATTAACACCATTCAATGAAAACGCCTGCAAATCAAAATATTTGGAAATATCGCTTCTATTTTGCGAAAAACAATAATGGAAACGCAGCTACTGATCATTTATATGCGAATTAAATATTTACTGTTTTGATATATATCATCTGTTTATCTGTGTGGATTCATTGCTGATAAATTAATACATTCTGGGTGATATAAAAGAAAAAGACACATCTAAACCACAGTTTGTGGTGATGTTGCACATTCTCTATAGACTTTTCTGTGTTTCATAGGACATGGGCCTAAAAGAATGAAATGACAAGATTTTATTGATCTTTTACTATTCTTTTTGTGGCCTTTAAATAGCATATAAAAAAAGAAATATTGTTTTAAAAAACAAATATAACAACTGATGCTGAATGTAGTCTCCTTGCATGTCTTACAAACACCCACATTCTCAGAAGAAAATATAGAGGACATGACCTCAGAGTCCTCAGTGGTAGTTACAGCCCTGCTAATTACTGACTGTATTAATCCTAATCAGGCTTTCCAAGAATAAATTAGCTGTTCTTATTTAATAGCCCCTTGCATGTTTGGAATTAAGTTCTCATTTCTTTTTCATCCAGTCTTTACATCTTTCACCTTTGTCTGTTTCTCCATCCAACAAACTTTTTCTCGCACTTCCCCCCATTTAACTCTTCAGACTGCTGTCCAATCATACAGCTATTCCTGACACTGCCCTTGGCAAGTGTCTCACAAAAGCGAGGGCAGGCATGTGTTCTCGCTGCCGCTTAACATTGTGTTCCTGATGTAGCAAAAGCGATTCTATTTTAGACGAAGCCTACATGATAATGAGCAGGTTTGAGGACGTGTTTATGTGTGAGAGTTTGGGACTGCCATTGTACATCTGACAATAGTGTTTGATTAAGGTGATTCAGCTATAGAGAAAACCAACTTTACCTGGAAAAAAAGGTGAAAATGAGGAACATACAGCACCTGCGCATACATACACATTCATATCCCATGCCTGCAGCACATAAGCTAATATTTTACATTTAGTGATAGTTGGGATAGCATATTCACACTGAAATTAAATGTTTCATATGGACTTTATTGTTAGTGACAGTATAATTTGTTATAATAAGTTATGGTAAGGTTTTAAATGCAGCAAGATTTAATTGTACTGCTATGTTATTTTGACCCAATGTTTTGTTAACTCTAGCCTGTGAAGGTCAATTCATAGATAAGCAAACACAGATGTTGTGCTTCCATCGAAAACAGTAAAAATGATGGGGCTCTTATAGATGTGTTTGAAAAGGCTGCTGGTGACTAGTAGCCAATCGATACTCTGGAGTCTTTAATATCAGCCAGTCAAAAAATTGGATTCAGTTTTTTAAGTATCAAGAAACCACTCTGCTGATACAAAACATGTCATTTTGTCACTTTCAGAGACCGTAGCTAGGAGATGGATCCAAATGCAGAAGACACGGAGGGAAATAAGGTGAGAAAGAACAATCTTTATTAATACTTGGGACCATCTGTGGGAGCAGGTACAGGTGCAGATTACTCCTCCTGAGAGAGGACAGAGGATTAAAGAAGGCCTGATGAAAACTCTTGATATTGCGGACAGAATCATAAGCTTACTTGGATCCCGAGGTGACTGACGGCAGAGGGATGAAAATTATCTCTGTCTGTGAGGGTTGAGTCAAGCGGCAGGCAGGGCGAGTAGGCAGGTGGACAAACGAGGCAAGGCTTGGTCGAGGCTGGGAGTCCTTATTTGGCATTCCCTTCTGCGGAACGGCTTCTTGAAGCAACAGGGGAAACTGAGGAAATACAAAAAAAAACCAAGCCAAGTGAAGCTACTTGGATCCACAAAGATAATTTACAAAAGAAGACCAGATTACCACGCAGTGTAGAGAGATAATCCGGCGAAGACTGAAGCTCCTGCAGTCCTTAAATAGCAGCCTGGTGAGCAGCAAGTGGCTCCAATTATCGATCTAGACTCCGCCCTAAATCTCCCTGGAATCCTGTTTACCCCAACCTGGAACATCTGGAACTCTCAGAACACACAGCCAGAGCACAATTTTTTTTTTACTTCTGAAAGTTTCAGGCAATAAAATCTTGCAAAGCCCAGCAAGTGTATTCCTTCTGTGTCACCTGATTACGGTAGCCAATCAGATGTCTTAAAAATGCTCCTGCTATTAGTGATGATGAGGTTTTGTTTTGATATTTTCCTGGTTTAGTGCAGGTTATTGCACATTATGTTTTATTGTATTTACTTATTGTATTTTTTTATTGTATTGTATTTATAACCAGCCATTTCATGGTAATTTTGGCATTTATACAACCATAAGTTTTAAACAGTAAAATCATATAAAATGTTTTACTCACCAGTCACAAAATGATCTAAACAAATTGTTTAATATTGCGGAACGAGCATTAACATGCTCAATAGCCACTAGTCAGTTATCACATCTTTCTGGGCTTTTGTGTCTTTTCAATTGTTTCAAGAACAATCCTTTGTTGCCTGTGAAACAGCTATGTTTAAGTCAGCCAGCCACAACACAACCTTTCAGCATATTTAAAGGACGCTTTACAGAAATTAAAGAAAGATTAATGAGGATTGATGCTGAAAATCCAATGTTGTTATGCTTTAGCAACCTCTTGTTTTTGCAGGCGAAAAAGCCGGATGTAACAAAGTTCAACCAATATTCCCAGATGTTTGTGACGGCGCTACACCTGTAAAGAATCCTTTAAAATATTCGTGGATCCAGGCGGTGATCTGTCTCACCCCCAAAATCTAATCACTTGTTCCATATTTTATTTTGGAGAGTTCCTGAAAATGTAATTAAAATCCATCCCTTACTTTTTTTAGGTTATGTTGCTAACAGGGAGCTAGACAGCCAGACAAATCTAACCATATTAATATATTAAAGTAGCATATTGTAAGTACTACCCACTCAGAAAGGAGTGTTTCTTACACAGTAGTTTGAGCTAAGAGTTCTTAATGCTTCTGTCCTGTTGACATTGAAGAGTTCAAAGCATACCAGTACCCACTCATTCTGCACTATGATAACATGACGTGTAATAATTTGCCAAAACATGATATATTTCTGAAAGTTTCAAAAGCAAATTCCTAAATCAATATGACATATAGAACATTCACTTTGTAATAATCAGTCCTAAAATGGAGCACAAAATCTAAGAGTGTTTTCTGTAAGAATCAATAGCAGCAATCCAATTGTTTAAAGGATGTCTTGTAAGATTTTTTGTCACACCTCTGTTCCCTTTAGGTGCTACATTTCTTTCACAGTGGCCTTTGTACAACACATGCTCTGTGCCTACCCTTGGTTGACGGGGAATTCTCGTAAAGGTCACATTAGGATGGCAAACCAAACAAAGTGGAAGAGGATAATCCCTTTGTAGCACTTCAAACCCCCTCTTGACTCATAAATCAAAGTGCATAGGTTACCTGTAAATGTGTGGAGCCCCAGAATTGAAAAGTTTATCTAACTTCATTACTTTCAAAAGGTCTAAAAGTAATTGGCCTTAAAAGGGAAAAGCTATTTCTGTTTAGAGTTTAATAGAAAGAATGGGGGAAACAGCAGGCTCTACACAACTAAATGTTTTGGCTGCTTCACAAAACCTAAAATTCCACATAGAGGTCTTGGATACAAGGGTGCAGCAAAAAAACACTGATCCACTGAAACTTAATTAATTAGTAAAGATGGTTGTTTTTATGTTGATTTGTGTCGCGGGTGGAAGCAGGATGCAGCAGGATTATTGTTGTATTGTAAGCGAAAGCAGAAGGAAGAGCAGTGAAGGAGGAAACAGACACACACAAGGAGAGAAACCCACGGAGGCAATACCTGTGAGGAGCGAGGGAGCTGATTTGGTGCCGTGCGAGGGCCGAGCCTAGCCCAGGACGAGTGAGCGAAGCCATCGGAGGTGCCGTGAGGTCGGAGGTCAGCGCGGAAGCGAGAAGAAGCTAACGTGGAGAGCCGAGTAATGAACGCCAGCTAAGTTTTTCCTAAAGGGACATGTCAGCCTAGCCTTTGGGCATGCAGTGTGGTTTTGGCTGTACAAAGAAGTGAGCTCATTTCCTCCACTTATTTCCCACAGCTACCAGGACCGATCAAGGGACGGCTGTGTACACGGGACTGCCTACATCAGATGATGCAGAGGACTAGGAGGGTTGAGACCCGTACTGCCCTGGTGCCGTAAGTTAAAGGAATGTCCTTATTTCTGTCTGGAGCAGGGGCTCACAGATTCTGAGTGCTCTGTATTGTTGGAGTAATTCTCCCTTCACTTCCCCTTAGGGAGACCGGAGCAGTGGAGCCCGGTGCCGTGAGGAAATCCCCCAAAAGACTGTGATGTCGTCCTGGGGATCCTGCGGTGGGAGCGGAGTAGGACCGGAAGTGTAAGGAGGGATAACCCGGTGCTGGGTATTTGGACTCCATAGTTCAGACTTGAAATTTTTTATATTTTTTTTTGTGTGCATTTGTTGAGGACAGTCGACCAGTACAAAGGTTAACATTTATTTTCTGTTTTGTTTTTTAACCTGCCACCATGGGAGGGCCAAGCCTGAATGACTCCAGTGGGGAGTAACACCAGCCTTCCCGTATAGTGGGATATTTTAACAGGTTTTTGTGCATGTCATATTTACTTTTCATTTTTGTTGACAGGTTGTGGTGGTTTAATGGTAAAGAGTTTAACTTCTACAGGGCAGGGGTGGAGGCAGTAGTGCCCTCTGTGATATAACATCTGCCAGTTCAGTGAGTGTAATGTTATTCAGGAAGTACAGTACATGTAGTTTTATTTATTTATTTATTTTTTTGCTTTAGTACTTGAGTAATTATTTGGATGACTACTTTTACTTGCACTTAAGTCATATTTTTGGCTATACTACCCACCTCTGATAATTAGTAAAATGATCACTGGAAGGATGGTGATTTTACACAAAATCTAAAACTTTATTTTTCATATTTGATTTGACTTTAGTATGTAAGAAGTTTAATATTTTTGAAGGCAGTAAAGACCAGATGACCCCGACAAAATGGGAAGAAAGGAACACTTAACTAAACTAGACCTGACGGATACCCACCCTGCTGCAAAATATTTTCTTAGTGATACTCCCTTTAGCAAGCAACTTTTACTAAGTGCTACTAAAGAGTTTTGCTTTCCTTGTTTTTGAATCTTAGACCAGAAAATAAAAGGAATTTAAAAATTGAGAAAAATAAAAACAATGACTAATGTTGATGAGAAATTGACCAGGGGTAATCAAACTTATTATGCCACTATGAGTCTTGTTTTAATTGCCATGTCATTGTTCTATGCTTTATATTTCATAGAAGCCATAATGTCTCTTTAAAAATGAAGAATAAAAAAGGGGAAAAAGAAAATTTGCATTGTTACTCTTGCGCAAGTATTAGAATAAGTAAAAAGTAATAAAATAAGTAAGGAATTAAAGAAGTTGCGAGTAATAAATAGATTCTTATATAGTAGTGTTATGAATCTACGGAAGAAGGACCCAAAATGCGGTGATGCAAGTTTAAATGGTTTATTCAGTATCCAGGTGCTGGAATGTGTGGAAAGAGTCTGTGTCAGGAAGGGTTCAGGCGACCAAAGTCCTTGGTCCAGGGTTGGTTCAGGAGGCAGGATCTTGAATATAAAGCACAAGTGAGAGTTCAGGCAAAGAGACAA
>JBAMHW010000005.1:14142132-14154524 GCA_037177495.1 Rhadinocentrus ornatus | reverse complement strand
AGCTGGAGCCTATCCCAGCAGTGTTTCAGGTGAAGGCAGGGTACACCCTGGACAGGTCACCAGTCCATCGCAGACCATACCGATGCCATAAATCTAAATATGTATAAATAAGTATAAATATGAAGTCTTAAAGAAGGCACCCCTGCTTTACAACTCTCCATTTTATTACTTTCTATACCTTCTGTAAGTTAGTTCATTATATCGGGTAAAAAGCGCAGAGTGATTAGTTTAGTATTGAAAAGTCAATGTAAGTCTCAACTCTAGATCTGACTTGGTTCTTCTGTTCCAAAACTTGGCCAAGTAGATTAAACCCTCTCAGTCCTCATGGTGCTTTTAATATTTGATCACAATTGATGGTGAAATCTCTAAAATAACTCCCCTATCCACACTGCATTAATAATAATACAATGACTGACTTTTCCTGGTATCAATCTGAGATCTAATCTGAAAAGGTTTGCTGTATTTAATGTGAAAGGTTGTATTTCCCTTTTTCTATTTTTCAACCCACGAAGCCATTTATCATCTTGCAATGTACGATTCTCAGTGTTTCCATATACAGCGTTAAGCCTCTGAGGGTAACAGCCAGAGTTTCAGGACTTCTTCAGGAATTCTTGGATCATAACTAGTTTAAAAACGTATTTCAGTCAATTCTTTTGTATTTATCAAAACCATGCCCATTTTTTCTGCAGTTCTAAGATGTTCTATTCAGGAAGATATAAATTTTCAGGAGCTCCTTCCCCTCCCGTGAACCGATGCTCCATTTTCATATGGCCACTTTCCTAAAGTATTTTGGAACTTGTTTTTAGAAGGGGCTACAAACATTAAGATGAATTAAATATTAACAGCATGGGACTGGAGTGAGAAGATCCGGACCTTAGACTGCCATCCAATCCACACTTCCGCCACATCCTTTCAGTGCCTCCTGCAGGGGATGGATCCACAGAAGTTTTAAAGTGGATAAGATACTGTGCTTTAACTTGGTGTTATTTCAAAGCTCAGGTGAAAAGGTTTGAATTTTTTTGTTGCCATTGCATAGATTTATTTTAAATAGTATCAATTCCTGAATTATATTTCCTTCCAAGGGAAGTCCATTCATCTCAACAAAATTGTATAGATAAAGGGACACACATTAGTTCGGTTGTCATGAGGGCAAAGGAAAGGAGCATGATTGTTAATGACCAACATTTATTTTCTTTTTAAGATCTTGCTACCAGTTAAAGTACAGTCAGTTACAGGTGGACTTTTCCATAGTAATGCTGGGCTTACATCAGAAGACTTTGAAAAGATTTGCAAAAGACTCTAGAAAATTGCCATCTTACACCTGCTCACATCTAAAGACAAATGTTTAGAGTTAAAAGTCTTAGCTTAGTCTCAAACTGAGATTTACAAAGACTGTGAATCAGTATTTACAAGACTACAACTAGATTTTTTCAGCATTTATTTGTGATATATTGGACAGTTGATATGGGACAGGGCTGATCTGCCCACAGCAAAGCAAACTAGATGATGAGTTACCAACACATCATTATTAAAGCCGCAGTGTGTAAGAATTACTCCCATCTAGTGGTGCGCTAATATATTACAAGCAACCAAGTAGTGGTCTACTGCAGCCTCACCGCTAAAGAGCGTTATTACGACTACGGAAGCTGCGGAGATTCATGAATGTGAAGTTCGAGTTTCCCGTCAGGTGATGAGAAACAGAACGACACATGATTATTATTTTTTATGCCAATAAGTTACAAGCGTGCCCTCCATGTATTTATTACAAAGCTACTGCTAATAGCTAACGTTATTGTATAAAATTGGTTTTTGTGACTTGCAGACTCAGAGATCATCTGATGAAGGGAGAGGAACAGGGAGTAAAAGCAGGGCAGTGGACTGTCGGTGCTGCTGTAACATTACTGTGTTTAATAGCATGTACTTTAGCTGATTTATCCAGTGAGGTGGGCAGCGTATTGATATAAAATAATTATTATCTGAGAGATATTTTTACAGTGTAAGCTGGCAAGCTGAATCATAGACGGTCGTCTTGGCTTGTCTACATTATTTATTTTTTTTGCTGTGTTCTGTCATGATTCCTGTTTCTGCTCTTGTCAGAGCTCATCTATTGATTGTTGATTGTGTTTCGTCACTGCGACTTGCGAGAATATCAAACATCACAGACCCAAGATTAGGGAAAGATTGACATGAAACAGTGCAGATTACCAGTTTAAACCTAACGATCGAGATAAAGGAAGCGCTGTGACTCCAGTAAGACTTCAAAGATTTCCTAAAGACTTCCGTTTTTAGACTGCAACTTTGAAAATCATTTAGTGTGAGCCCAGCATAACAAAGACAAGATTTATTTATATATTCTGGGTTGTTTTTGTGACTCATTCAATGCATCGATGCCAGTCAAAGCTAAAACAACTTATCAGCTGTACATATTCTTTTGGCTGTGTGCCGGTCTGACGTTGCAGACAATGGAGCCATGCACAGTTGTCTGCCTCAGGCAATGGGCAGGCAAATGCAAGTGAAAATGTACATTTCTCCTGCAGTATGCCTGAGGGCCTAAAAATGGTCAGTACCATAAAGTAGAATGAGGTTGCTTTTTCTTTTTCTGGCTTGTGTGTGTTAGTTTTATTTATTTATTTTTTCTCCTAAAACTTTAAATTTTTCCAGCAGACATCACGGCTGACGCAAGGACACTGAAAGCAGAATGGATTCTATGTAAACTGAGGTAAAAAACAACAACAGAATCCTAGTGATATGTGATATATTCCGGCATTGCAATCTGTTTCCAGGTGTCATCCAACAGAAATTCTGCAGGTTGGACTGAATGAAAGCAATGTCAATTTGTAGGCTCTGAGAATGAGAACAAAGACAAAGGGACCAGGAGCATTTGTGTGTGTTTGTGTGTAAGAGAAAGCAGAGGAACACTGTACAATATTCTCTTGCAGAGATGGGACCATTTATAACCCAAACAAAAACAAGTCTATATTCTTGACAGTAAGGTATCCAAGAAAATAAGCCGTTTTTGTACTGACACTGTACAGCATTGAACAGCTTTAGCTTGCTTTGACCTTATACTTACTGTGTTCTTCAAGCTCATCAACGAGTGCACAATAAGTGGAGCTCTTCTATTAGCTTCAGAAGCAATGTGCCTCCCCATCAGCAAGCGTGTGAAATATTAAGCAGCGCTGGAATTGGACAGGAGCCTTAAACTGCTTTGAGTAGATGCACCATGCTTTTAAGTGCTGAATAATACATTTTGGTTCAATGTCTCTGTTTCCATTAATGCCCCAGCTAAATGCTGCTGGGATTTCACCTCAGCATTATTTCTCATAAACACTACCCACTACCCTGACAATCAAGACACGTTAGCGCACATGCTTGCAATGGCGTGCATGCTCACACCCACGTGAGCACACATGGACATGGTAATCCGCGCCTTTGTCCATCACTTTTTGCGATAGTGCTTACCGTTGCAAAGCCGGTGAGGCGCACACCCTTACGGTCAAAATCACCTACTGGCTGAAGGAACATTAAACTTAATTTTAAGAGTAATGGATCTCATCAGTCAGTGAACCTAAAGCATTATACTTCGACACGCATGAGTGCACATTAATTCAGCTGTAGTGATCCTTGCTCACAAGCACTGACCGTCTGCGTTTCTGGGGCCCACTACGGAAAATGTTTATATTTTTAAAGTTTTCCAGCTTGAATTAATAACATTTTAAACTGTCACATTTTCTTTAAGATAAATGGCAGACGGCCTCTGCTCACAGGTTTAGATAATATGTATGCATTTTATTTCCTTGCTTCCTGAGAGGTAATCATTAACACGAACATTAATCCTCATTTTACAAACTTAATGTTTTGTTTTTCTCATTGGCCACTGCACGCGACACCTTTCAGCTTTACCCTCTGAAAACCTTCTGTGAGAACCATTTGTCTAAGTGGATTGACAGAGCAGGGAACACTTCTTTTGAGCCTTGCTGATGTAGCTGCCTTACTGTTATTCAATTACAGCTCAGTTTACTAGAGACAGCAGAGGCTAACAAGCATCTATTCCAGGAAGTAGGGAGGAGATGATGTGCAGTTATGTCAAGGTTCACTGAGACACTAAAGTTAAGACAGTAACCTCCCCCCCATGACACCTCTAATCCTTCAACAGCTATGTCGATTCTTGCCAGGGAGATCGATAGCCATTGACAGGTTTAATTGATTTCTGTGGGAAAGGGATGCAGGCTCATCTAGCTAAAAGCTTACTGCAGTCAGACATAGCCAGCCACATGCAGGTTTGGAAACGTGTCTGTGATGTGTATTGTATACTGAGCATTGTCTTTTGAGTACTGAATAATAGAGTTCCAAGTAGCATTAAATCATTTTTTACACTGAGAAAAGGAAATATTAATGTAAGAGGACTATTTATATTTAAGATTTTTAATGTAAGGACTAATGTGAAAAAAAAGATGTTTAATTTTTGGAGGCCAAGTTATGGAATAAACTAAGTACTGAGCTGAAATTGTCTAACTCTGATTTTGTTTAAAAGTGCTTAAAAAGGAAAATAATAAATGATTACATGATGATTGTGTGACAAAAGTTATTTGTGGATGACTACAAACTGTGTTTATTCAAAGAAATAATTTAAGTTCATTAGTAGTATGTTGCAGGGCCATCGCTGATTAACATTTGGTTCATTAGGGGGAGGATACTAGGATAGGCATATATAAGCTATGAGCTTCAGCCTATTCCTTTTTTGGTTTTTGGATGGTATGTGATTGATGTGGTTGCATTTGACTGTGTATTCCTAACCAAAATAATAATAATAAAAAAAGCAAAGGTCAGAAGGCCTGAAAGTTGTCAAGACTATAGAGTAAGATAATTAAAGTGCTGTCAATGAGTCACAATTAGTGCAATTATATGAATAACTACTGTGTATATATATCCTGAACTTTACAGAAAAGTTCTCAAATTGGATAAAAGAGTATCAATGTAATGTGTGTGTGTGTGTGTGTGTGTGTGTTTAGGTAAAGATACATAGTATGCATATGCTGCTGAAACACAATACACATAAAAAGACATCCATGAACTGAAGAATCTGTTTGACTGAGGCCTGCTTAGGGACAATCGATTGCATTCCTGGGTACGGTGAATTTAGACCTCACACCACATGTATTTGTGATTTACGCAACTCTACTAACATGCCAGAATATCTCGGGGCAAAAATGAGCTTCTAGGCTTCAATTCACTTTTTGCTTTATGTGTGATATATGCAAATTTTAATGATGCTACATAGAATGCTACATATCATTTTATAAGTTTGGGATATGAAATGCATACAAATCTCAAGTATTGAAGGTTCTTTTGGGAAAGAAATCTCAATGTGCAATACATGGAATTAAAAATGACAAGTAACACAAAGTTAAATGAGTTGAAACTTGGAGAGAAAATCACAGTTTATCACATTTAATACATTAGATATTGTCTTTATTTGTGTGTAGGCACATACAAGTGATTGAAAACAGAGTTTTAGAAAGATTTAACCTGACAGTCAAATGTTCAGATAGAAGCATCAGTTGTTTCAATCAGACATGCCTAGACAAGGTAATCTCTCCTTGATAACTCATCTTTTGCATACAATTCCTGGCCAACTTGCTAGCATGGTGACAGCTCATGTTGCTTTGTTTGGCATGTTGGTTGATGACAGTTGTGTGATCCAGCTCGACAACTCAGTGTTCAAAAGGCAGCAGCTTACTCATCAAAACACAAGCCATCCAAAAATGACTGCCTGCACAGGGTGTATGTTAAACTCAGCACATTTAAATGATTTCTTGGCACCTGGGCAGCATCACGTCTTTGATTATTGCTTAAAACCTGAGAGCATAAATGGTAGGACATGCTTTGAATACTTGAGTCTGCACATTGCCTTTAATAGTTTTTTATTTTTATTTTTATAGACCAATCAACAGCTTTGCACTGCCTAATTAATCTTGAAGATTTTTAGAGGATTAATCATTTTATCTTATTTAATGACTGCAGTGTTCAATTACATGCATACTCCTTATTTTACCTCACCACTTAGATGGTTGGGAGAAATTTAGCTGAAGATATTGACTTCAAATAAAACCCCAGTCCTTTTTATAAAAACACAAAAACAAAGTTTCACTTTGGCAAATATACATTGGTGGAGATATAAAACATTGAAAGAATTATGATGACATTAATTAAAGAATATTATTTATTTAACTGCAATTTCAATTATTAATAAACTATAAATCACATTTTGCAAAAGGAGCTATAGTTACAGGAGCTATTATCTAAAATAAATCTACAAATATCTTGCCACAGTTTACGGGTGTGCTCACACATTTACATTTTTGACCCATTCTTCTTGAGTAACATGAGTACACCACATGGAATAAAATCAAAAACATTGGATGTATTCCTCGATCTGATGCCAGTTTGCATCCGTTGCTGTACTGCGGCATCCCAGTACAGAACAACTCTGTACTGGTATGCCTCAATGTCAGTTTAAGACAAGGGCAAATATGGCGATGGTGTAGAAGAAGGAGACAACGTAGATGCCAGTGGTCTATGCGGCCATTAAATACGTCATAGCTTTGGCTTCTTCTTTGTCTCTGCTGCTGGTCACACAGAGGCTATACTGTGAAACACTGCCCCCACAGTTTTTGGTGGTATTGCTTCATTTGCTTCTACGAGGCCTCTATAAGCTCTCTGAAAACACCAAGATATGCACGTAAAGGACAAAGTAGACAGACACGAAAGCTAAAACTCGTGTTTGTGTATTTAGCATAGAGTAATTGGGCCTTGTGACATTGAAAATATCTGACCACGTTTTTTTGCTGATTTCTTTGGTCATTAATTATGGCAATAGCAAACATGGGTTGATTCTATTAATGGCTTTCTGGATGGAAAGAAGAGTCCACCTTTCAAAAATAGTTGTTGAGATTAATGTGTTTTCCACAAAAATATGGGAAATCATGCTTTTCTGTGATGATTTCATATTATTTGTTGTGGGACTAAATTTGGTCAAGGATCGGAAAAATTCTTAATGTCAACCATAATCTCTCATTTTAAATTTATATATTAAAATACAATTTGAACGTCCAATTTTCATCATGGTGGGATCATGCTAAGTCGGCAGATGCTTAAAAGTTTGTGTGACAATACGAGCAACATTGTTCACTGGAGGAACATTTTTTTGATCTAGAAAATGTGGATGAACCATCTCCAGGTTCAATCACAGTGCTGTGCATGTGCAATGAGAGGGGGGGGGGGGAATAAACTGATTAAAACACAGTCTGAAGCTACAGAAAGGCCCCTCCCCCTTCGATGTGTTAAAATTAAACACAGTTTGAACCAAATTAAAAAAATATGCATTGAATGCAAAGAAAAAGCTCTCCTATTGTACTTGCAATAATTTTTTAATCTGAGTTTGAGCAGGCGCCTGGAAGAAACATTTAATTTGCTTTTTGTAATTGCATTAGGATTCATACTCTTAAAAGCTTAGCTGCCTAAGTTGCTCATTAAAGAAAAAAAATGCAAACTATGGCACCTCAATATTTTATAATACAAGATTCCTGAATGTTAATGTTTCTTTTATCAAAACACATGCACACACACACAAACCAACCAATTCTTCTTCAACATAAAATGTACAAGGAGGTTGGTCCTATAGGTAGATTGGAAAAATACAACTAAAAGTATAAATCTACAGCTTTTTATGATTATTTCATCTTAGTAGTGCTTAAATTCCTCTTTTAAGATATATGCTTTTCAGGTTACCAGGAACATGTTACCTTGTGTAAGATGTGTATCATCAACAGCCCTTAGATTTAAAACTCACCTTAAATTAGGCAAAATCCCTGTGAGTTGAATCTCAATGGAAATAGCTTCAGCCGCCCAGATCACATTTCATAGCACATCCGCCAGCATTAATTGCATTCATTTGCCAGCCATCCCAATGCAAGCTGTTTTTTCTACCAATTACTTTAGACAGCAAGTAATAACTTTTCACAATGGTTGCAGTCTCGCACATCTTTCATATTCAAGACTCATGAGAATACACCCACAACTCTTTAATCAGAGCTCTCCCCCCACATCTTTCACTCGTGTTTTTCCAAATGTCACTCGCTTCTACACTGGTTGAGGTTGAGCTAAAGATCAAATACATTCACCATCTGAAAGATTACGAGAGATTTCATTTAGATCCTCAGCAACACTGTAAAAATCAAAATATTGTGTTAGATTGTTGAGATGAGGAATGAAAATAACAGCAGACACAGTAGCGCAGTCCCATTCAATGTACCATGACCGTGCACACACCCACCCCCCATCTCCATCACATTTTCTTCCTTGATCTTCATCAAACTCAAGTTCTTTGTAGAGAGGCATCAAACAGCAGGGTGAGACAGAAACACACTCTTTTTCACCTACAGTTTTCACCACCTATTTTATATTCTGGAGTGTGATCATGGCTAAAAATTCCTCACCTGACAATCCCTTGCTCTCTTCCTCTAAACTGCCAGTATCCATTAAGGGCAGTAATGTGAGGTATCCAGTCAGAACTCATTTTTTCATTGCTTAGTACTTTGCCCAAAGTTATTGAACTTGGGGAAAAAAGTTTAAATAAACATGTAAATATTTTGTTGGTCTACACCAAGAAGCCATTTAAAGGTACCTGACAGCCTGTCTTTTCTTTATTTTTTAGGAGGTATAAAAACAATACGATACAGTACAAGAAAGATAAGTCAAACCTGTCGCTCCTGTCCCTACACATCACCAACACGCATTACAAACACCGTCCAGTTATCCCATATGTCTATTCCTTAGCCCCTGAAAATCCTAAATCAACTATTTGGCAAAAGTACTAATTTACATCTCTTAACATGGCCCTTTTAAACGTCTGTTTTCTTTTTAAACACAACTTTTATCATCAATGATATGATTTCAGGTAACATTTTCCCTTTTTACTGAAATATAGCTTAGCACTGACACACCAGTTATTTTTTATTTTCCATCAGGGGAGGTAAAAAGAAAAGGTTGTGGAATCACATCAATTGCTGGAAGCTCAGTTTTAGCAAAAATTATGTCTATTAATGATGATTCTTCATTTGAGCCTCATGCCTTTTGTTATTAGCCAGTTTATTGTGTTACAGTTTACAGGCCACCCAAATCCCCATCCTGTTTTATCCAAGACCTTTTCTGACTTTTTAACTAATATACTCAAAATACAACTAAATCTTGCATACACAGATAACATACACGTTGACAGCAGTTGTGATCATTTTGCAAAAGAGTTTTTAAAGCTTTTAAATTGTGCCTGCTCACAACAAAGGACACATAACCTATGGCCTGTCCCATGTTGTGTCCTCTGTTGTTGACTTGGCTGTGCCAGATCACTACTTTTATTTTTTAGCCCTGGTGAGAACTGTGAGGAAAACATTCATAACTTAAACTTTGAAAAACACTTTAAGGGAATCACAAAGTCAGCCCACTATCACCTTAACAATATATCAAAGCTGAAAGATCTGATTTTCAGCAAGACCTGGAAAAACTAGTCCTTGCTTTCATCTTTATTCAGCTTGATTACTGTAACAGTGTTTTTACAGGTATACGTAAAAAATCAATGAGACACCTGCAGCTCAATCATCTGAGGTCTTTACACTGGCTGCCTGTCTGTAAGAGGATAGACAAGTTCTGCTGGTCTACAAAGCTCTGAATGGATAAGGACCAAAATACATCATTGACCTCTTGACCCAGTGTGAACCTACCAGACCCCTCAGGTCATCTGGATCCAGTTTCTTATTAGCTTTGTGTGTGTGCACATGTGTGTGAAAGAGACTATGATGAGGTGTGTGTTTTTAAATTGCTATGTTATAAACTTTGGTGAGTGAAGGCTTTTAAAAATGTTATTAATATGCATAAATTGTTTTTATTATGTAAAGCACAGTGTTGCTTTTTGCATATAAAGTGCTTTATAAATAAAATTGGATTTGATTTAAATCAAGACAACCAATGCCGGCAATCCCAAGAAATAGAAAATATAACTGTATGACACATGGTTGACCTTGTGATGGTGTCTTTCAATTCATTTATTTGTGTGGCGCTAATTAATGACAAAACCATCTTGTGATATTTTTTAGCAGTCAAATCCAATTTCAACCTACTTCATTCAAAATCCCTGTGTATTATAAATCCAAGTAGAACAAACTGATCATATGATTTACATTTGTCCAATCAACAAATTTTCATGTACATCCAATCCCCCATCTTGAGCATACACAGGTCAGCGATTGACTAGAACAACTTAAAATAAATAAGGTGAAGTCTGTGAAAAACATAAGGACCTTAACCTTTTTCACCTTTGCATACGTCTTGTAATCAAAAAGCAACATAACCATCTGTTAGGCCAATTAACCTGCTTCATGCTCTGGATGCTCAGGTCACAAAAGCCCAATTTCTTGTCTGCACTAAAAAAAACAACGAAAAAACCCCTCAAATTTTAACTTACTCCCTACTTACAGATTTAAAGAGGAAGAAGGAAAGAGGAAGAGGGAGTAAAAGCAGGGCAGTGGACTGTCGGTGCTGCTGTAACATTACTGTGTTTAATAACACGTAATTCAGCTGATTTATCCAGGGAGGTGGGCGACGTATTGATAGAAAATAATTATAATCTGAGAGATATTTCTGCGTTAGAATGCTGCGGTTCTGGTGATTAAATCATGTTAAAAGTTCTCGGAAAATACGTCTTAAAGAAGCGCACGGCCGCCTGCTGGTATGACTTCTGTAAAGAGTAACAACTGAAAACTGTTGCAACGTAGCTTTCCTACTGTAGGCTAACTAAGCAGTTTCTGCCATTTTTATATAGAAAGTAACAGTAAATGATCCGACTTAAACAGGAGGATAAAGTAGTTGCTGGACCACCCTGCCCTGTTCCTAACATAACGCCAAAATAAACTTCACTGTTAGATTGCATTAACTCACCTATCCAGCAGAAAGCTGCAACCTCCGTGTTAGCTTTGAAGTCCCTGCCTGGTAAAATACGTATTTATTAAAGCAATTTTTGATTTTTGCTAACAAAAAACAAAACAAAAAAGCTACGCACTGTACCTTTAAAGTAGTAAAACACTATTGAAGATTATGGCACTTAAATTATCCCTAACAACGGCTACTTTGGCACAACAAAAGTTAGTTTGATGTTGACACTTTCTTTTTTTTCCTTGCTTTCTCCAACAATTTCCTACTTGGGTTTCTTTGCTGAAATCAGCCATGGTGCATGTCCAAAATGGCCACTGTGTTTATATCCAGTTGCTGGTGTGACACGGTGCTGTAAAACAAAGTACAGCCATCACGTCATGCTCCAGGCTGGTGCACTAAGTTGTAGAGTGCAGTTTCTCACCCCTGGATAGCTACAGGGCAACGACAACTCCAGGAATGTGCATATAAAAAAAGAATCAAATGACAAGAGTTTAAATTTAAAAATGTATGTAGTGTTGTTTTAAGAACTCACCTGGGAGCTCCAGTCTGCTCTGATTGGTCAAAATTGTGAAGAGCAAGAAGGCTATTTATTTGAGCTCACTGCCAAATGAACCACTAGGCAGGTGTTTTTCAAATGTGTTTCACTGTGATGCCATCATGTTAACAAACAAAACTTCAACCATAGAATGAGGTATTTCAGTCAGTTCCGAAGAAATGTTTAGCAAAGATTACAATTCTCTCTGGTATGAGTGTTTGATACTGCAAGTCTTTATATATATTTTTTGTAGGGCTGGGCAACTGTCAAAACTTTTTTTTGCAATTAATCGTGATCAATCGCATCGTTACACACAAAATGTCTCTTTCCTTTAAAAGAAGGCCTACAGCTATATAAAGAAAATGCTGTACATTTTTGTTAACTAACAACAAATCAGGGGTCTCTGTAGTCTCTGTAGCCGCAAGTGGGTCTCTGGACCTTCCACAATGCCTTTAAATACGTGGCTAAAATATTTTTTTAAATCTATTTTTCTTGTCATTAGGTTGCAAACTATGGACATTTTTTTTTTTTTTTTTTTTACTTTACATAATTTCCACAAATATCTACATACCTTAGAAGAAATCTGTCTGTCCTCTTTTTATACAAGCTTTATGTTGTTCTTTATTTTGAAACCTAAAAATGGAAATAAAAATGTGGTTCTTCTAAAATAACAAATATTCTATGGTGGTTCTTTATTAAAAAATACAATTAAATTGACTTTTACACTGGCTTCCAGTCAGTAACAGAATAGATTTTCAAACCCTTCTGATCGTTTTCAAATCCCAGAACAGTTCAGGCCCAGAATACATTTGTGATATGTTCAGAGAATATAAACCTAGCAGAGCTCTTAGATCCAAAGATTCTGGTCAAC
>JBAMHW010000005.1:14127217-14142032 GCA_037177495.1 Rhadinocentrus ornatus | reverse complement strand
CCCCTCCCCCCCCCCCCCCCCCCTATCTCCTCTTCTCTTCCTCCCCCCGCTTTTTTTTCTCCTCTTCTTGCTTTGTATGCGTATATACATGTGTGTGAAAGACTTTAATGGGTGTTTTTTATTAATTGCTATGTAAACTATTTTGATGTGTATAAAGGCTTGTTTTATTTTTAATATTAATTGCTTTTTTTATCATGTTAAGCACTTTGTGTTGCCTTTAGCATGAAAGGTTCATAAACAAAAAGGTATTAAAAACTTTAAAAACATTTATTAAAAGTGATATAAATACTCTACCTGATCTAGTCTATGTAAACGTGTTTAAAAATTCTTTGGCAACAAATTGAAATGTAGGGCTAGATAACCTGAAATCTGAAAGTAGTGTACCTTTCTCAACCGTGTTTAATCACACTTTACCATAGATCTTCCAAAATAATTTATTTTCTGACTATATCTGTCATATTTACTATAGGAGGAATAAAAACTCAAGATGTTCAAACAAGTACTTGCATTGAAGTGATCTGTATTCTTTCAATAAATTGATGAACTAAACTAAGAAGTAACCTGAAGTAACCTCATGGACTGTCTGTACCACTGGAGAAAAATGAGTTGATTTTTTTTTCAAATCAAAGTCTCTTAAAGATACCTCTAGTTCTTTTGAAATGCCTAACATGAAAGATTATGACACAGTGGGAGGTCCATTTTCCTGATGGCAGAGAGTGTTTAAAGGGGTGGAGGTCACTGGCAGTGCAGCACCAGCTTTCCCTTCTTAATGACGCCTCAAAGTGAGAGCCCATCATTCCCCCTAATTATAGTTGATTGCATTCATTATGTCATGTCCTGATATCTTGGAGGCGCTGTTGGTGGTTTGGGCTAAATGGCAGCCATGGGTTAGCTTGTTTCTCAATGCTAATTGGACGTCAGGCAAACACAGAGTGAAGAAAGTGTATCTCAGCAGCAGACTGTCCATTGTTAAATGCATTTTTTATAAGCTGGCAGGCCCCTAACTGAGCAGACTGATGCCCAGGGTTTGAAGCTTGTGAGATGTCAAGCACCTCTTCCCAGAAATCCTTCAAGCTCCATTTTAATGAAATTAACAAGCATATGAAAGAATCGGTTGCACTGACATCTGACACAGCAATGGGCTACATTTTTTCAATAAAGTAAAGACAAAGCAGTAGGAAGTCTATACAAACTTAGTAAGAAAATGGATAACTTTTGGTTTTTGTTTAATTTCTATTTTTGTTATTGTTCGGGAAATTCTGCTCTACTCAAGCATCTCCATTTGTTACTTTTAAAGTGCATTAAGATAAAAGAAACGGCCTGTAAATGCACTGAAGACACCAAAGGGAAATATTTTGTCTGTGGGTTACATTTCTTCTGAAAAGAGAAAGATTAGAAAAGCACTCTGGGAGCAATTCTAAATCTCACAGATCAGCAGTAAAGGGACAGCCAAGCTGGTAACAGAGATAGGGAGGCACAATGGTGAATCACTCCCACGCGTCCCTCTACAACACGAGGCAGGGCAAGACTCAGAAATACCAATTCGCCTATGCGCTTACCTTATGTGCACCAATGCTCGTACATTCATAGACAAGAACTTCTCATGGAGTAATCAATCATCATCATATGGGTGATGCATTTCACATTCTTTAGAACCGTGATTCTGGTTGGAAAGTCTGAAGAAGTCCATAAAGAAACCTTCAGTTTTCTATTACTCCATGCTACTGTTTTTAGTGTCCTGTTTTTCAAACTGTGTAAAATTAGGTGAGCCTGCATCAGTCAACACTCAGTGCTAGCATTTCCACTTTCTTAAGGTAAATCAGAGACATTCTCTGCCTTTTTTTCACCTGCCCAGGTTTTCCTCATCAGCTCTATAGAAATCTCCTCTCTGTCCTCTACAGTTTTTTGCTTGAGTCTGTACATAAAAGCTTTTCTCAGGGATCTTCTCTGCATTACTGAGAGTAAAAGTGAGGGAGACACGAGTGTTCTGTTCCTTAACAGCTTCTCCATCTGAAGACCCACAAAACAAAATTACTTATGTTATTTCCTACTTACTGAGTGTGCCGCTGTAGATCCTAACTCTAAAAGTGTAAGAGGCCTCTTTATAATTTAAACTACTATTACTTTCCTTATGATATAAAGTTAATTAAGAGGAATTCACTTTCTTTAGGGTGTAATCATTTTTTTTAAATAATTGTCTTATTTACAGTTCCTCAAAAAATGCAAAAAATTACCTGTATAGCCCCAACCAGCAGGTATTAAGGATTGGTTCTACCACTATTGTACATGGAGCATATGGTCTGTCAGACGTCACCTTTCTTAAGAAAGAGGTGGTGATCTGCAGCAGATACAGTACAGTAGTTCTGTGAAACTAGCATGGGCAAGTGATGTACAGCAGTGCAGGAATAATTTAAGAATAAGTCCTATTGACTCTTACTGGAGCAACACAACATGTAGGTGTGCTCAGGTGTCTGTTAGTGCATTCTACTCATTATTTGTTACATTTTTGTTATCCAAGTCGAACACTGTCTTTAATTTAAGAGAACAATCAAAGCTGGCCAATCAGGAGCTGAATGTCTCACACCACGTTGTACAAAAAAAGAGACAAATTCAAAGACATTTTCTGTTAAATTATCTTTCAGTTCAGTACTTTCAAAATAATGTAAAAAGAAACAAAAAACACTCCTCTGGCAACTTGATAACATGTACCAAAAAGCAAATGTATGACTCACTCCTGCCAGCAGCTGAAATATTGACTGACTTGACTTGCTCACACTTACAATGTACTCTAAACCTGATGGCTCATTGTACCTCAGGCTCTTTCCACACACACACACAATCTAGATAGATTATTCATGTACCCATGCCGACAAACATGCTTACTGCATTCCAACACACACCTCATCACTGACACCTGAACAAAGGAGAATTTCTGCCAAAAGTGAGGGACGCTTCGGAAACTGTCCATCATTAGAAGACCAGCAGACAATTACTGTACACTGTGCCAGCGTTCTTACTGGATCTCGAGGTTTTATACATATACAGAGAACTTTGCTACACTAGCGTGTGATACTAAAGTGAGAGAAGCCAATTTGAGGGAGATGGGTTTTGACGATGGAGCTCGTCGCCACATGGCACCTGTCAGTGCCTGCTCTGACATGTGGGACTGAGATGCACCTCCTCCAGCGCAATGTTCAGATAGCGAGATATATAGTGGGGAGCTTTTAAAAGTATGCCACTTGGCAACACTGCATCACTAACTGGCCTGCTGAAGGCCTGAGCTTGGCCTGCTTCCAGGATGAGAGAGGTAGATAGTTCAGCAGTGTTCCCTTACCGCTCCATCTCCTCACCACCTCCCCTTCCTCCTCCATATATCCTCTATCTTTAGAGTACTATGCAAAGTCAGCACTCCAGCCATCTACCTTTAACACATCAAATGCATGCCCGCCAGCTTTGTTTTTTTTTTTTTCTCTCTCTCAAGCTGAGCTTTATAAAAAAGGAGAACAGGGGAAGTAAAGGAGGGGCAGCAGCCTATAAACCTTTAGGATGGCCACCTAGTGGTTGATGCTATCATTTTCCCAATGCGCTCCTCATTTTTCTACAGTTACATTGAAAACAACTAAAACCTCAAGTTCAATTCCACATCTTGAGTTAAGTGACATCTCCCTAATACAATCCATTCACTGTAAAATACCAATTACTGGAGAAGAAAGGGCCAAACCCCTGGAAGTGAAACCAGCATTATTAGAGCCGTAAGTGGTGTCTTTATGAGAATGCAAGCTTAGCAGAACATAAGAAGTGAGGCAGCTAAGCAAAGGACATCAAAGAAACTTACCTCGAGGAGTTGCATGAGTGGGCACAAATCACTTATCATGATTAGCATCGCTCCCTCCACACCTCAGGCCCTGATTCACATAGGAGAAAATGGATGCGGCCATGATTTAAACCACACTGAAATGCCACATTCATGGGACTGTAGTCAATTAATGAGGTTTCAAAGCCCAAACAAGATGGGAAATGAATAGAGGAAAAAACTTAAAGGTTAGGTATGTGATGGTGCACATGATGATCAAGAGTGAACTTTAATGAGCTGCACCAAGCAGGCAAAGCTGGAAGAGATATAAAGAGTATGCGGGGGTGAGTGTTTGCAGTGATGCTGGTGGGGTTTTCTGATGAACCATGGCCTTTACCCCACAGATTTATGGCATTTGCGGATGAGCATTGGGGGAGAAGGTGGTTTGCATGGATTTGATGTGTTTTATGAGCCATGCAGGCCGCCCAGTCAGTAACTATTACGGCAACGTTGGAGAGTAATCCATGAAGTCGACACCTCCCGTTTAATGATTCTTTGACAGCAGCTCATTGCTCTTCAGGCAAGCTTGTGACATGCTAGCGAATCTCCTTCATTTCTATGTCTGTCTGATTATATGGGATTGCTTTGCTTGACCTTGACCCTCCTGTGTTTCTTGGTCTTTTCTTGCATTTTCATCATTCTGTGTGCATGTTTAAACATCAAAAAGAAGTCACAATGACTGGTTTGGCAGGGCCTCAGTGTATCTTTTTTCTGTATTAAAGGTCATCTGACAGTTAAATGTTGCAACGGTCATCTGATCGTCATCAATCTTTTATTTCTTTCCTCAAGAACGCTCTATCAGAACCTCATATGTGTCGAGCACTGTTGTCCAGTGTGTGTATGTTGCTGCTCAAGGGCACACTTCTGTCATAGTAGAGGCCAACTTCAAAGATGAGAAATGCTAATGCAGCTTGCATTTGCTTATGAGAAACACAAAAAACAGGACTTTTATGAGTTGAAAGAGGTGGTTTTTGCATGTGGACATAAAGATTTAATTTTTACTGAAAATGTAGATGGGTTTATTTCTAAGAATCCATCTATTAAAGGGATATTTTGTAGTATATATATTTCTTAGATACACCTTATGGTGCCCCTGGACACATCATCAGTGATGTAACCTGGGATCACAGGGGGTTTCAGGGCTTTCAACAATCAGACCCCCTCCTCCACACTACCCAGCCAGGGTTGATCAGGTCCCAGCTTGTGTCCAGGTGGCGCTACCCTACTTACCACGCCTCTCTAGTCTTGATCCACAACCAATATATATATATATGTATATATACATATATATATACAATTTTTCGTCCAATGTGGTGAAACATGGGGAAACTTTGAACTGCAGCATTCCATTTGAATTTAGAAATTTAACTTGTGATTTAGAAGAAAGCACTTGAGCATCAGCCTGGTCTAATGTAAGTCTATACAACATGTTAGGGAAAAGCTAATGTCATCTTTGGCACGTAAATGTAGGAAAATAGCAATTAAAGCTGTCTTTATAAAAAAAAAAAAAGTTTTGTTTTTTCCTTGCTCGAGCACCTCTGACTGAAATTAGTGGTCATTGTGAAGAAGTCTATTAGAAACTGTTGGATTCATTTGATTTGAGTCAGTCATGTTGGAGCAGCGAAACAACGAAAACCTGCAGGAAAGTGGCCCCTTAAGGACTGGAGTTTGACACCCCTGCCACGATTAATCTGCAGACTTACCTGCTAGTCTGCTTTCCACCAAGCTGAGGCAGCAGAGGCATCGTTTTTCGTCAAAAGAAAAAAGAGAAGTGACAGTCCTCATGAGTAGTAAGTGTCTAACCAGTAGACAGTGGCCAGGGGGAATTAGCTCTCAGCTGAATGAGGGACAAATTCAGAAATTTTTCATTGTTCGCATATTACATCACATTACAGGAGGAGTTTCTTATTTTGTGCCTTTATCACAGGAAATGCAGCCAAATGTAGTTTATAGTTCTTGAAGGGGTTTTTCCTTCTCTGAAAGGAACAGCTTACACCATAAGGGTGCTATGGTCTACATGGAACACTATGGTGATGAATTAAATGTCTATATTATAATTTATCTAAGGACCCTTATGTAGAAAAGGAATGGTAGGGAAAATAATTCATTTACAGAGAGAGTTCAAATAACTTGTTTCATTAGCTGGAGGCGCAGTCAGCAAACGGAGATCTCCATGAGGAGCTCATGTCTGCAACAAAGCAGAGGTAAGTTACGGGTGATGAATTTAAAAAAAGAGTAATTGGATAGAGATAATTAACTGTCCAATAAATAGTTAAATGAAAGCTTAGTCCAAACTACTCTAGGTGTGTACTAGGGTGGCAGAAAGGCCACCATCCAGGTGAGTGCAGAAACTAGAGACAGCTTAAAGGAACACTACTTTGGCCCACAAAGCCAACTGATGAACTGGTAGTTAGTAAAAAGCAGACCAGGGTTTTTAAACAAGATGGGATGATGAGCCAAGGGTAAAGTGAAGCACTACCAGTCACAAGAGGCACAAGAGGAAAGGGAGGAAAGCTGCAGACCATAGCCATCTCTTGTAAGGGGTGTTAAAAAGTTGGTGGCCAGTAAAAACCCCAAAACACCCACAAGGGTATGACACAAAAATGAGGCCCAGCATACAGTATATTCAGCTGAAAAACAATGGTATGCCACCCACTTGCTGTTATGGCACTTTAATCTAAACTAAGACACTAGTACCCCCCCTTCGTCTTACAGGGGCGTGCAAGGGTCATTCTCATTTAATTTGTTCATAGTGCTTAAGAAAATGCATATTCAAGATAAAGTAATGCCTCTAAAGGTAACATTTCCACTTTGTACTTTTGACCCTCCAGATAGTTGCAGCTCTAGGACACGCCTCTCACATCCTTGATCATTGGCTTGACTAGCATCCTCAAAAAATTTAAGGGCACACTGAACACCATGCCAAGGCCAAGATATTAAACATTTTTGTCTAATGGATTTTTGAGAATCACCTTGCTGGTACAATAATACCATGTCTGCCAAAAAAGGTTTTTCCTCCTAATATCTCTATGAACTGTCTCTAATCTTTTGTCGAATGATCAACATTTAACAACACAGCTAACACATTAACATACCCTTGCTTACAGTGACAGTGCAGCAGCAAGAATGGATGATTTGTTTAATAAAAAGTCATCCTCCACTGGCAAATCCCCAAGGAGGCAAGTAGTTTATTTAAACAAATTAAATAAGCAGTCAACCAATCAATAGATCAGGAAATGTTAACACATAATACATAATTTTCCATCATTTTTTTTTATTTATGTATAAATTTTTCTCTGCATTTTTTATGTTAATAGAAAAAATACAGATGATTAAAATGCATGATGTTGCTCTGACTTTCATGCAAATGAATGTGAAAATGTGGTATTCATTGTAGACATTATCGAGTCTATTATTGAACAAGCCACAAAGCCCACAAAAGGAGACAGTGGGGCCAATTGAATGATAAGTTGGTGTCAGTCAGTAACACAAGAACTTGCCTCTGAAAGGTTCTCCCACTTGAGCTAAAAACTATATATTTTTACAAAGCAACATCACATAGTAAGGCTTTGAAATCAAAACCACTTGGTTAAGATTAGAAATGCATTCTGGTAAGCACTAAAGCATATTCTTTATACAGCAATCTTTCCGCTTTGCTCTCACAATTACTACTCTTTGACAGCTGTGATCCTAAACCAAGGTAAGAAATACAAATCCTTGTTTCCTTGGTTCAGAGATGGAGGATTCTTAGACCGTCCCCTTGGTGTGCAAGATCTAACCAGGTGGGGTGATGAGCAGCTGAAACAGTGTAACGATCATCACCCCCTATCCCAATTATTTTGCATTGCTGTGATGGGCAAAATACTTGAAACTTCCCCCCCGCCAGCTCTCTGCAGTCCTGCTCCCTGTCTTGATCTGGCTGCCATGCTTGGCTTCCTCCTCAGCAATCCACAGGCATTGATCATGGAGTAGTAGGGTCTTGCTAACAGTGCCTCAACCATGTGTTAAGGCTAACAAGGTGAAAAATAATAATGAGCAAACCCACAGAAGAGGTCTCTAGCTTGTCTCTGACCTTACCGCACTGTTAGTATTCCCTCATTCCAAATCATCCAATATATTACTCCAGCTGGAATAGACAGGTACAAAGTGGAAAGTATAGATGGTTTGTGTGCCCCTGCACTGCCTGACTCAACATTGCAAATGGTAGACATTTTATTATTTATATATCCACACACTTAGTAGAATGAATCATCACAGACTGAGGCCAAAAACATCTAACATAGACAGCAGGTGAACTGAACTATTATATTCACTACAGCAGCATATGGTGGCCGGTAGTCGCAGTTGGTTTTTTTTTCTTCTTGTATTTGCTACTTTAAACTCTCTATAAAGAGCTTTTGGCATGTCAGCAAAAGTTGTTATACAAGCAAATAATCATTAACTCCCACCCAGCTAACTTTGAGCAGCTTGTTGCCTGGCATGAGACCGTCTGATGGTCGAAGCTTATACACTTCACAAGCACCATCAAAAATCCCTTGATATGTATGTTTTTAGTTCTCTGAATAAAGTTGTATTAGCCCAAAGCATCTAAAAAAGCCTCTCAGTGTGACTAATAAGAAAACATCTTTGCTTTAGCAGTAAAATTGCATTCAGTTTTGTAACACTACAGAGAATGGAATGATGGATCCAGATTAATGGTATTTTTAGTGCATTATCTATATTTTTTATGAAATGGTGGGACAACCTTGTTTAGAAAAATAATAACATTTTTACTACTAATAGCCTACTTTACTAGGCTGCTTTAATATGATATGTGCAGCAAGTCCAAAAATGACAGCACTTTTCAAAACATAGTTACAAAGTTCTTTTGAAAAATGTACAGGGTTAGGGTCTTTAGTTTTGGCCACATTGGGATGCAGATGGTTGTCTTGCACCACATGACAAAGTTGCCCATCACAGTTCTGTATTCCTCTTCATCATCCTCTGATGAATCCAACTACTGCAGAGTCATCAGAAAACTTCTGAAGGTGTCAGATCTTTAAGCCATATCTGATGCTATTGGTGTAGAGGGTGAAGAGGAAAGGAGGCAGGATTTTGTCCCCTGTGGAGTTCTTGAAGTAATTCACACTCTTTAGTTCTATGTCTCCTTCAAGATAAGACGAACATCTTTTTTCACCATAGTCAAAACAATGTGAGGTTCAGTGTCTTGCATTTAAAAAAATTGGTTAATTCTTGCCTATTGAAAACATACTTAGTAAAAATGAATGATGGACTCAGAAATAAAATTCTTTGTCAGAGATAAATTAAGACGTTTCTAGAGTCTAGACCTTCTTGGCCCATGACCCACCTGAAACAGTCTACAGGCTGTATGCTTAGTTTGACATTGCCAGTAACTTAGTCCTCAGCTGGAGAGCAACTAAAATAATGCAAATATATAGAGTGTGTGCTTTTAATTTCACATCTACACTGTGTGGTTCAGTTAAAACAAACTCAGCTATGTTTACTCAATTAGTATGGTTCATTTGAGCTGGTGTGAGAGATGTCAGTTGGAGCTCTCAACGGACATGCACCCCGTCGTCAGAGCAGAGATTACTGCTAATTTTTGTCTGATTTTCAAATCCAATTTTCTATACTTTCTGATTGTTTGAATTGTCTGCATCTGGTTGGGTAGTAAATAACTTTTTTCCTTCATTGCGATGAACTCTGAATGCAAATTTAAAGCTGCTTTAGCCAGAATTTAAGAAAGAGGCATGGTCAAATATGTGAAGGTTGTGCAGAGAGAAGGCAAACAAACAAACAAAACAACTGGACACTGGCATGGAATGAAAGTATAGTGGTGGACACACATGAGCTCTTCAATGTAGCTCAAGAGCTCCCATTAATTAGAGAAGGGGTATATAAGGCACCTGCTGACCTCTTTCTCCCTCTGCTTCTACATGTGATTGCTCTTGGTGGTCATGGTTGTCTTTTTGGACTCATGGCTTGTCGTCTGCTTTGCCTCTCAGGGAGGTGAGTAGGGTGGCATGAGGACTAACTGATTTGCGGCTTTTAGGTCACCTTAGGGCTACACTATAATTCGATAGCAATACATACCGTGTGGTGCAATAGAAGATAAAAGGGTGAATAAAAAGTTTAAAAGAATAACAGTTTCCCTTTAGCTTAATATAGCTTGATATTACAGTCATTACTTCCTCCCAACCAATCACAGATGCAGACCCAGATAGGGTCCATCAGCAAGCCCCCGCCCCTCTCAAACCACAACAGAGAACATGTGTATTGTAAAAGATATTGTAAGGAGAGGCGGAGGAAACTGTCCCGAAAAAAGGAGGCTGGGGGTGAGGAAACAAATACCCCATAGTGATGTTAGGCTGAAGGGTACAATTTGTTTTGTTCAAATGAGTGGTGTTTGTTTACATGGTGGCCTAGTCCCACCAGTTTCTGAGCTACCTAAAACTGGAAGTGGGCAATTCCCACCAAAATAATTCATTCTATTTCTTTATTTGTTGGGTTATTTAAATACTTATCAGATTTTCTGGTCACTTTAGTCAATTCTTTAAGTAAATGCAAATGCAAAAAGTGAAAAAAATAAATATCAATATGATTTTATTTAATCGATATGCTTCTTTTTCTATATCATCCAGCTGTTAGTCACCTGCTGCTATTTTATCTTGTCTGTCTTTTGTAATCTGTTAATCTGTGCTGTTGTTGCCCACTTTAGAATACTTTTTGTTTTGTCTAAGTTTTGTTTACCGTTTTGGCGTGTTAGTTGTATCTGTGTTAAGCCTATTTTTAGTAGTTTTGCTTTACTTTTAAGTTTACTTTACACGTTTATCAATTTGGATTCCCTTCTGTTGTTGGTTTAACTTGTGTTTTGTTTTAGACAGCTGCGAGGTATAGGCTGCCCTCCCCCGGTGGCCCCAGCTAGTGTAATTTTGTTTAGAGTATTTAACTTAACTTGAATAGTAATTACTTTACTTTTTGTTTAGTGTATATGATTTATTAACGTTAGATTTAGACTTTTGTACTGAAATAAATATTTAAAATGCACCCATGTCTCCATCCATCAGGAACAAGCTTGTGTGCTTCCTATCGTCCAGGTGTTGTTGTTGGTCCTTAAAATTCCACAATATAAAAAAAAGCATTAATTGTCATCTTCAACTTTCCCGGTTTTGACCAATAAAGAGCAATATGTGCAGTTTTGTTTTCCTCATTTTAAAAAGCAATGTCTAGAAAAACTACAGACAGGATTCAAAATTCTGTAAACCCAGATTTGAAACTAACAACTCTTGTTTTTTGAGGGGAAATCCAATTATGTCACGAGGCAGTCACATTTTTTAGGATTGTGGCGTATTTGATATTTAAAGGGTGGTGCACCCTTAAATGTTGAGATGTAAACATGACTTAATTGTTACAAAAACTACTTGTTGTTTAAAAAAGACTTTAATGGACTTTTGTTAAACACAATTTTGTAGGCTCATTGGCTCAAAGTTCAGTTAGTTTTACTAGTTTAGCTAATTTCAGACTTTCAATGAGTGCCAATATTTTTTCTTAACATTTTGCTACAATGGTTTGAGATTTTTTTTTTGATGTAGAAGAAACGCAGGACTGGATTCTTTCCCTGTTGATCCTCTTATGGCTCTGCAATAATTGCCGATAGGGTGGTCTTATTACTGTAATACAGCAAATATGCTTGCAATACAGAGGATAGTTTGCCCAAAACTTTGTGGAGGACAAACTGTTTTATGTCATCAGTCTCTTTACTTTGCTCTTCCACACCATTTGAACTTCAAGGAAAACTGCACTGATTAGCATGTTTAATCCGGATCTTAACTAAACTAATATCAAGAGGGATAATACATTTAGGATGGGAATAAAAAAGGGTTGTAAAAACATAAAATGACATATTTAAAATGTCACATATCCCAAAGAATTTATTTAATCAGAAATTAACTCTGATTGAACAGAAAGAGAAAAGTAGGGTGTGACTTTGAACTAAAGGTCATATATCAACACATTTTTTTTAGTGATTGGACATATTTCTAATGGATGTAGAAAAACATCTTTTAAGAGAGTAAGAGTGACAAATATTTACAAGTTTAATTTAAGACGGTGTCTTATACTCACATGGCAGGGATAATTTTTAAAAAATTAAGGGCTGTGCAGGCTTGGACACTGGAGATATGACAATCCCTGATTAGAAATTGATTTTTTTGTCTTTAACCCTGGGATTAATTATTGAGGCTTATGTTTGATGGAACTATAATGGTTTCTATCTGCAAATATACCTCGTCACAGTTGTTTTCTTTTCCATCAGGTTTGATAGCGCTATAATTGATTTGCTAATTACCTTTAATTATAGAGTAAATGGCTTCTTTTTGCCATGCAAGTTGGGTTATCGGTTTTGGTGGCTATCAAAAAAGAAAGTTAATAAACTGAATGATAAAGGTTAATGATCACAGCAATTGCTGTAATTCTCATTAGACACCAATAAGCTTAAAGAAAATTGAATTAGCTCAAGAAAACTTAATTACTTTGTGTAAGATCCTCTGCAATCTTGATGATTATACTAAACTGTTTGCAGAATTTTACGTAAATCTGGAATGTTGACAAGGACATTGAATAAAAGTGTCTTGTTGTCCCTTTCTCTTTGTTTGTTCTGCAGTGGACATGACATGAGAAGAGTTTTTAGTAAGCTATATTATTAGTAAGCTATTTGCAGCTTTTTGAGGTAAATGAATCACATGAGAGAAACAGAATATTATTGCTAAAACAAAAGTTCCAATCTTGTAGGTAGCTGAGACAAAAAAAAAAAAGAAAATAAAAAGAAACCATAAGCACACAGAGATTTCTGCTGCTGTTCTGCTGTTGTTGTTAAACACACCGCTTGCTTTGCCACCCCTGATAAATAAAACATTGAAGTGCTTCAGGAGAAAAGGGGCTGCCTTCCTGCCTGCATCACACTTTCCCTGAATACACCATGGACACTGTTTCTGTTTGACTCCACACACACAGTTTCCACTAGTTTCCCGTTTTCACACACCTCCATTTCACTCTGAGAATAATCTTGCTTATTCTGAAATATTGACTTGTAATCTCTCCAGAGATGGTGTGCACAGCCTTATTAAACACCCAGCACGCATGCTTTAGTCACTCATACACATGCATTAACATGAATGCCTACAAATGCCTGTGCACACAAAAGCAAAGCTGAGATCGAAAGCAAAGATAATTCTGCCACATTAGTCCTGCGCTTTAGTGTTTGAGTAATCCCCTCATCCGTTTGTTGTTGTTTTTTTTTGCATGATATTCTTAATAAATGTTTGAGGTGCAAAAAAACCTTAAATGTTTCACCTTCTAACACGTGAACTGAAACGTGACCTTTCTTAAACACCTAACGCTCTGTTAGCAACAGCCTGCTTTCAGGACTGCTAGCCATGCTCCATACAAAAACTCCGTAAGTGCTTTCTGCACAGCCAAACATCATATATTCACAGATAAGAAGCACATGCATAATTGAAACCATGCAGTGAACTTTTTTGAAGACAAAAAAAATAAAAAATTAAGAAAAATCCATCAGCGCTGTGTCTAGGCACTTCCCTTTCATGCCTTGAAAATAAACAAGAAAATGAACAAAACGGTGGCCCAGAAAAGCCCAGTATGAAAAATTAATGAACGGATATAATTTAGCTGTGCCTGGCCGAATGGCTGCTGAAAAAAAGATTTTTTGTTTTTCCTTTTAGTCTGGAGTGCAGTTCACATTGTTGAAAGTGGGCTGATTTTGACCGAAAGGTTTCAATTGAGGGCATATGTTGGCGATTCAAACACTGTAGCGCTGATGAATTATGATGCAAGGCAGAGAGCAAAAGTCAGGTCTGTGAAATGCAAATGCTGAAATATTATTTGTACATATGGCTGCTGAAGTAAACATAAAGTGTTTCACGGAATTTTCATAGATGCTCATTTTCTCATTAAGCTCATTTAATTTCAACATTTCAATAGAAAGATGATTCATTTGAAAGAAATATCTTTGGTTTAAAAATTACTACAAAAAAAAACCTAATTAATCAAAATGTATTTGAGAAGTTTTGGGGAAAATGGAAAGTGTACTTGGTAAGTTTAACAGTGTTTTTGCTGCCTGCTGAGACAAGAAGTGAGGTTGTTTGTTGTAAAGCTGAGTAACTGGATGAAGCTGACTTTGAAGCTTCACAAAGGGAAATCTGTTGCAAGGGCACGTTTTTTTTTTGTTGTTCTTTTTTAAACCTGTCTTATCCAGCATCATAGCAAGCAGAATGATAGCCTGATTGCTGTATTGTGCCAAACAATTCTGCTTTGCCAAGGGGAGGCTTATGAGTATAAGGCTCCTCTTGATTGTCTGATTCCTTTATATTTTTATTTACTTTGAATCATGGAATCTATGTAATCTTGCTGGACCCGAGGGGGACAGAAAAGTTAAGAAGACAGCAAAAATAAGCATGGCAGCACATTCGGGCAGGCCCAGACCCCTGGCACATACGGACCCCACCACCCCGAAGGGAGAGGGGGCCGCCCCCAGGCACTCAGAGCCCGAACCCCCGCCCAGCCCGCCCCAGAATAGCCCGACCACCGGCCGAGGGCCGACAACCACCGACCCAGGCACCACCAGTGGCCCCTCCCGCCGCCACGAGGCGACCCCAACCGCTGGCCCCCACAGCCCCCCGACAGGGCGGGACCCAGAACCGCCTTCACCACAGAGCAACACAGGAAACCACCAAGAACCTGCAAGAAATCTGCGCCTTTGTCCAACCTCCAAAGGCAACGAGGTCACAGTCCTCCACCACAGCCAATCACAGGGGGCCAGAGGGAACAAGATTCAACTAACTAACTGGTTCTTTGAGGAGGAGGCAGGCATTGTCTCACTACTGATGTGGTCTACTAAGAGATTCCTAAACTGCTGAATACACAGATTGTTTTTAGTTTTCCAGT
>JBAMHW010000005.1:14102100-14127117 GCA_037177495.1 Rhadinocentrus ornatus | reverse complement strand
CTGATTAGCCAGGAACCTTCCAGATTTGTTGCCATGTTCAAAGTTCTCCAAACGAAGTCTTTGCACCAAAAATTGTGCCTTTGTATCTATTATTTTGTTAAGTTCAAGTTAAGCTTTCCTTAAAGCGTTCAGTGTGTGTTCCTCTGGGGAGACATGGTAAGCATCCTCTAAAGATTAATTCTGAGTTCTAACTCTAAAATTCTTAAATTTTCCTTTTTTTTCTCATGGGCAGAGAAGGAAATTATTTCCCCTCTCATTACTGCTTTTCCTGCTTCTAAAAGAACACACACTGAAGTTTCTGGTAAGTTGTTGTTTTCTATATATTAGGACCATTCTCTTATAAAGTAGCTAATAAACTCAGGATCTTTAAATAATGACGTATTTAATCTCCAGTTTCTAGTTGCTGGTTTATTGTTCTTATTTCTCAGAGTAAATGATACTGGTGTGTGATCGCTGATGGTGATAGGATGGATTCTGATTTCTGACATGTCACTCATCAGTGAGCTGCTACTTAAGAAATAATTTAATCTGGAATAGGAATGGTGAACTGAAGAGAAGAAGGTGTATTATCTTAGTGTGGGATGGTGAGAGCGCCAAGCATCACAAAGACGAAAATCCTACATGTACTGTTTAACTGTTTCTGAGGATTTCCAGACTCAATTACTTCCTGTGATACTAAATATGTCTAATATAATATTAAAATCACCCCCCCCCCCAATTAATTTATTATCTGAGTGACTATAGAGTGAGGTGCAGAGGTAGTGAAAAAAAGAGGGGTCATCAACATTTGAACCATAAACATTTGCAATACATAACTAAACATTTTGAATAGATATTGTAACTATTATGAATCTTCCTACTGGGTCTGTGATTGTATTCTCAATGTCAAAGTTTAACCTTCTATTAATAAGAGTTGCTACTCCTCTTTGCCTAGAGTTATAACAAGCTGAGTACACATGTGGAAACTGGGCTGTTGATAGAAGATCTCTTTCTGTAAAGTCCTCTGAGACAACTTTGTTGTGATAGGGCTATAGGTAGGTCTCTTGAAGCATGACAATATCTGCTTTTATCTCTTGCAGCCGATTGAAAATCTTTCACCTCTCCTCCCCTGTACCAGCTCCGCGTACATTCCAAGTGACACACCTCAAAGTGTCCAACATCCGACAAATAAAAAGAGAGCTACCTGCATATTACTAATGTGTGTGTACGTTCCGCTGCCTTTCCGCGTGCACGTGTATCTGCCGGCTGGCTGTGCGACCTGGATCTGTGTATTAAATGTCTGCATGTGCGTTTGCGCCGTTTCCTCATACATTGTGTGTGCGTGTTTGTGTGAGTCATGCAAAGTGCTGATGTGTGTCAGCAAGCTGGGCCTGATGTTCAAGCGTGTGCGTGCGCTGCGAGTTGCAATAATATAATGACAGGTGTTAGTATCACTTGCAGTGAAAGGGTCGGAGAGAAGAAGAGTGAGACTTTTTTTCTAAGGATCATCAGAAATTTCAAGGCTAAATCTGTAGGACTAAAATACATCCTCATTTGCTTGGTTGCTACATCCACACAAAGTTTTGCTTTGGCTTTGATTACATCTGTCCTCAGTTTGTTTAGGAGTATAAGGACGGAACATAACGTTAGTCAGACACTGGAGAAAGGAAAATACTGATTTTTTTGCCAAACAAAAACAACAAGGTTTACAAACTATATACACATAAACCAAATGAAAGCTTCCCTTGAAAGGGTTTAACAATTACTCTTACTCCAAAACAAAACTAAACCAAAAATGTCCCCAAAGAGTTAACAGTTAGTGTTACAATTATGAAAAAAAGCAAATAGGGAAACTACCAGGAGTTGCAGTTTTCTGATTTACCACAAAATAACTCTAAAAAGTGTTTCTTTTTAGCTTTTTCTCTAAACAAAAAAAAGTTTAACTGCTTGTTTAGAGCAAGAGCTTAACTTTGAACCAGTTTTCTCTGTATCTGTTGTAGCATCAACATCTTTTTCTTTAGTCAGAGCAAGGCACTGCTTCTGTTGGAGTCACGGTTATTGAGACCCATCATATCAGTCAAAATATATATACTAATAGAAATTCAGAGTTTATCAAGAGTTTGTTCTGGTAACTTACCTTAGTTAGTGATTGCCACATGCAAAACATTCAAAACTGTATAGTCCATAGACTTCTAAACTATTCCATCTGGTGTACTCCCGTTATGCAAGAATAATAGGCTTGACACATAGGAGGTGACCTCGCTCCTTCTCCTCCATCCAAGCTACAGGCGACATTTGTGCATGTGAAATGCGCTCGTTCATGTAGCTGTGCACACAGGCCCTTGCGATGCAACACAATAACCTGGAAAATGTTGCATTTTTGATACTGTTGCCTGGCACTACAACCAATCAGTGAGGGGCTTCACTGACTGACCAATGAGAGCAGGCTAGACAGTGCAGTCTGCAAACACTTTCAACATGAAAGAACAGATCATTTTAGCTACTTTACTCCATGATACATCATGCAAAGATTATAGAGATGTAAATAAAATGGCAATGTATGTCCTGGATTTATGAGTTCATTATGCTGTTACCTTGTTTGTAAAATAAGATGATTTCTTTCAGTTCGATCAAAATCTTCCGACTCTTCATCCATCATTTCATGGACTGCTTTAAAAATGTCAAAATTCCCTCAAATAATATAACCAATCAAATTTCTTGGAAAAAAGCAATCCGAGATCGCGATGCACTACGCTGCCGCCGTTGCTGCTGTTTGTCACATCATGTGTGTTTGGTTTCACCTGGTGGTGATAAGTTTCGCATGTCGCTGTCATTTGTCGCCCCCCTTGTGTGGAGTCCATTATGTGCAACAATGTCTGCGGTCTATGTTCTTAAGCTGTAAGGATATCCAGAAACTGTGATACATATATTGACATTTACTTCGCGATTTCGTCACACAATCACAGCCCCTTCCATGCATGTGCTGCCTTTTATTCATAAATCTGATGACAACTGACCCTGCTGGTGTCATAGTCATGCAGGTGCTTTTCCATAACATTATACTGAATTAGTCAAAATGATGGTATTTATTGTTGTCATCATTAAGTTAATGGTCCCCAACATTCATACTGACACAAAGCATAAAAGTTGTTGGTTCACAGGCTTAATCCATGCCAGGCTCACTGTTAGTTCCTTTGCAACAATAATAAAAAAAATAAAATATGAAAAGCAACTGTGGTGAGATGCAGCAGCCACAAGCAAACTGTGTGCGAGAGATTGTATAATCCTATTCAACATTTCTCTTTGTTAGTCTCCTGTGGATTTGTTGTCCTCAGTAGAAGGTTGTTTGCAACTTAAGATAGATGCCATCTGTTCAGTAACCACAGAGGACATCTGATCACCAACATGGCTGACATGCTATAATGGTGGATTGTATTATTAGAAAATATACTTAAAGAATATTTAACTCTTAAATATGTCAAACACCAACTGTTGTTTTAATTTTTTTTTTAATAATTTATTTTGGTTACTAATCAAACAATTGTCAAAATTTTGTATAACTATTACTGATAGAAAATCTACTAATATTAAAGCCATTACCTAAAAGGGCACAATTTGCAACAACCCCTGAATAGAGTTAAAGCTGATAAATGGTAAAAACATGGGACAAAATATTTCTCTTAGACATTAAATAGTTTAGGGATATTACCCAAAGGTGTCTGTGAGTGGGACAATATGATGACCTTTGCTTTCAGTACCTGTTTGGACTGTCTTGTTCAGCCACTTACAGCTAAATGCCTCTGGTAGCGGCTCATCATTCTTACCAGCTTGGAGAAGCTTTTGTATACAGAAACTGCTTCAGCTCTATCTACAGTATTTTTGTTGGATTAAAGGTAAAGATTGATTCTGTCATAAAAAAAACAACAACTGTATTCTTATTTGATCATTCTCTGGTACACCAATTTGTGCTCTGAAGACCATTATCTCACTTAATGACCCCCTTTCTGTGACACTTCCATTAATGGAAGTAAATGTCACTGACTTTTCTGCAAAATTACCTGGTACTATTCAGAGCTCACTGTTAAAACAATAGGTGTGTTTGCTTTACCCCTACCATTGTGCAAAAGCTAAATATCGCAATAAAAAAACAGTAAAGGAAACTATTTCTAAAACCTTTTTACTTTCTCATGAGGTGGTTTTTCAGATGTGTCGATATAGAAGTATATTGCAAAAGTGTAATGGAAACACGTTTCTCGCATTTACATTTCACTGGACGTGATGTAGTGTATGGAGGGCCAAAACTGTGATAATCAAAAATAAATAAATAAATGAGCAAATAAATTAATAAATAAATGAGGAAATAAGTAAATAAATAAATAAATGGGGAAATAAATAATTAAATGTCATTTTTTAAATCATTTTTATTAGTTTACGCCTATATTTTTTTATTTCATTCTACAGCAATTTATTATTTTTACACTTGTTTTTTATTTTTCAACTATTTTTTATTTCCACATTATTTATTTTTTCCTATGTGCATTTTTTTTTTACATTTTTCATCCATTAATTTGTTTTCCTCCATTATTTATTTATGCATTTATTTTTAACCTTCCTACATTTCCACTTTTCCTAATACACACATCTACAATTCCACTTCTCCATATTTTTACTTTTCCTCACGTATTATTCCCTCGAGTGTATGCTGATGAGGCGGGCGTTGTCAACGTTGGCCCAAAGCATGATTGGTCAGCTACCAGAATAATTGTCAACCAATCACCTCTCAGGCTCTGCCCTGACGTAAACAGAGAGTAATGTTTGTATACGGGGTGCCAAATCTTTTGGATTGCTTCATTTTTAACAATTTGATTTTAGAAAAAGAAAATATATTTTTTAATAGCTTCGAAACCAGGTGACCCAGTCACTTCAAAACAAAGCTGATTTGAAGCAGATAATCATCTCAACAAGACACAAGTCAATGTTTTTAATCCCCCCTCTTGTAATATTTTATATTAATACTTAAAAAAAAATCAATAATCGCTATTGGGAGCATATTTTGTTCAATAGCTACTAAACCAGGTGACCTAGGCACTTCAAAGCAAAGCTGAATTGGAAAAGTAAAAATGTGGAGAATGGGGAATTTTAGGAAGTTAAAAATAAATGGATTAATAAATAATGGAGGAAAACAAACTAATGGATAAAAAATGTAAAAAAAAAATCACATAGGAAAAAATAAATAAATGGGGAAATAAAAAATAACTGAAAATAAAAAACAAGTGTAAAAATAATAAATTTCTGTAGAAATAAATAAAAAAAAATATGGTAAAAATAATTTATCAATTTACCACCTCATTTATTTATTTCCTAATTTATTTTCTCATTTATTTATTTCCTTTTTTATTTGTTAATTTATTTCCTCATTTATTTATTTCCGCATTGATTGATTTATTTTTGATTATGACAGTTTTGGCCCTCCATAGAAGTGGGTTACGCGACCAGTTAATTTCAAATAAAGATGGCGCAGTTTAAATAATGGCAGGAGGAGATGGTAGCAAACAACGGCAAAATGCTTAGTTTTACAAAGATTTAGAAATCTCTATCCTCCTCAAAGTGGAGTCTCACGAGACAAGATTTTACGAGAATAACGGCTAATGCGCTAAACACCATTCAGTGGAAACAAATGCAAATCGCAATTGCACTGTCGAAATGTTAGAAATATTGCTTTTATTTTGTGAAAAACTGTAATGGAAATGCAGATTTTGATAGAAAATCGTCATGATGTGGATGCTGCAAAACAGGCCCCAACCATGATGCTACCACCACCATGTTTTGCAGATGGGATGAGGCTCCTGTACTCGAATTCAGTGTTTTCCGTCAAGAGAACATGACTTCCCATTTAGCCCCTTAAGGACGACAATATATAATCACCTACTAATTAAAAACAAAGATAAAACAGGACAACTATGTTTATGTGTAACTTCTGCTCAACATTTAGACCTGAATGCTCACAAAACAAAACCGAAAGAGTATGAACGTTAAAGTTCCCATATTATGCTAAATATCCTTTCTAAAGGTTTTCTAACAGTCTTATGTGTCCTCATAACCTATGTATGAGACCCAAAAATTCTGTCTCCTCTCTTACTTGCTTGCTCCACCTTTTAGCAAATATGTGCTTTCCCCTTGTCACATCACAAAGGAAAAAAAAAAACAGTCCTCTGTCAACCCCCTGGCTAGCTGAGCTTATCCTCTAAAATCAGTGAGTGTCTCTTCAAACAGGGCTAACAAACCACAAGGGTCTACCACAACCAGCGTCTACAATCCCAAGTTGGCAAACTGAGCTCTCGTGGGACACAGCTGCCTCGAATGCTATCATTTCCTCCTTTTTGAAGACCAAGAGTTCATTCTATTGGTCCTTTCGACCAGAGCGCAGAGATGGCAGCATTCAATCACAGATATGGGCCGAAAGGTTGGTCCCACTGTAGTTAGAGCTGACCTGGCATCGACCAAATCACAGCGGAGGTAGCAGAGGAGGGAGGTCTCTACCGAATCTGCAGCCAATCTCCTTGGTGCAGCAGATTTTACAAACACATTTCACAGGCTGAAGGCCTGGGGATGTGACAAGTAAAACAACTCTGCTATAAACATCAGTTGAGTCATTTATTTCTAAAGTAATTGATGTGTTTTTCTTTGTGTTCAAGAAATTAAGTCTCCAAGTAGTGGTGTAAGTTGTTTGGCTTCATCCTGTCAGATGCCGATATTTTGAGACGTACAACACACTGTGGTCTCTCTTCAATACCCACCATTGACCATTACTTGAACATTACCTGGTCAAGCCTAGGGCAAAATATGGCTCATCATATTTTTTTGTCTTTTTTTTTGGGTAGCTGAAATCTCTGTTGTTGATTCATCATCGTTTTCCCACTGGTACTTTCATAAATGTGTCCATGTTTCGCTAGCAGTGCAAAAACTATAAATTTTAATTAGCCTTGCTGCGCCCCTCCCTTCTTGCCATACCCCCCCACATTGTAACAAACACAACATTTTCGATACTCATAAAACAGTTCCTGCGTTCCCTAGAGGTCCCAGAGGATTTTTCTTTTTTAAAAATATCACCATAATGAATTGAAGTTTCAAATGTGCGTCTGATAAATCTACCTATAATGAAAATATGTATTAATAAATACTTAATAAAATATTATGATAAACCAACAGAAGACCCTCCAACAGACACAAAAAGTCACAAAAAGAAACTACAGTCCTAATTACCATGACATAAGCTCTTTTACCTCTATACATTAATTGTGTGAAATAAACAAAACCCAATCATCTTTATAAATACTAAATGTTCCACATCCAACAGTTATCTTTTCTTTTTTTCTTTGTCTCTATCTACTATGCTGATAAAATCTGAAATACTATCAACTACACTAGCTACAGCACTGCAGGACTAAATGATTCACACAACTGGTGCATATTGCAACAGGAGTAAAAGCTCCCAGCCCTTGAATTAATTTTTTGAAACATTATGCAGGGTGAGTAGCATTGCTTCAGATGCAATGCCATCATAAAAATCACAAGTGAAAATCATTATCAGCATAGTATGTTGTGATTTGGTTTGTATTTACAGGTGTACACATTATATAAACCCTTAAGAAGTGAATAATAACATTATAGTCCGAAATTGAGCCAGAAAATTCTGCCCACTTCCTATTTTCTACTTTCTGATTTTGCCATGCTGAGACTATACTGCAAGGTATGACATTTAATCCACTGAGAGGATGCCTTGGACTATTGTGGAGTGGGGGAAAAGGGCTGTTTCAGCAAACAGCAAAGTGTGGAAGCAATGACAAGACACCCCCTACCACACTTTACATACAAATAGCTGTCAAAAAAATTGCCTATTATGAATAAGAATATGCCCAGGACGAAAACACAAATATATGAAAGGACAAAGCAGCCCAGTGGAACTGACAGAGAAAGCATGAAATAAGATATTAATGTGTTTTCAAATTGAAAGACAATATGTTATGACTTTGCAAATAAAGTAAACTCATGTCAGTTTCATCGTTTTTTTAATATAGAGGGGATTTGGTTTTTGATATTTTCTTCCTTGGTGCCTCCCACAGAGATGCATAATGATTTTCTTCAATCATTAAGGTCACTGTGGTATTCAGTGGAAAGAAGGCCTTTTGAAACCCCAAAGTTAACATGGTTATTAGCATTTCCATATAGAGCATAGATGAAGTACTTTTTTCATAAGAGAGTAATGTCTCCAATGCAAACTATATTGACTTTTTAATCTACCTGCATATGCAATGTATCATAATTCTACAGTGACCTTAGTGGAAATTTAGATTAAAATTTCCAGCTTTGACCGCCCGTCCACATTCATAAATATTAATCTAGACCAACCTATAAAACATTTTCAGATTTTTCTGAAAATACATTTTCATCTTTTCATTGGCACTGATGTGGGATACCACTCTTTTTCTTTCCAATCTGATACCAGGTAAAATACAGGCCAGTGTCGTCAATACCGATCTGTTACTGATACTTTGTACAGAAACTTAATGTGTCTGTTTTATTGAAGATTTCCTTACACCCAGCCTCTGCAAGCATCCTTAATGACTGACTCTAGGCCTGTTGAATTGATGTGAGTTGATCTCAGGGACATATCACTCCAAACTGAAATCATACAGATATTAATTGCAGCATTTTCTTTTTTCATAACCATATTTACTACTGTACATAGGGAAACAGGATGCAATAGCCTTAAGAACAAGGGGAACTCCTGTTGTTTGAACATCAACACAAAAACCTGAACCTAGCAGACAGATGAAAATCAAAATTTAGCATCAGTACAGAGCTCTCCATTTTCTCCCTCTGAATAGTGGGTAGTTCTTCCTGCAGCATGAAAGAACTCTAGGAGTGATGTATATAATTTAATTATAAACTGTGTTGACTCTCAGATGTTTAAGGAGGTTTGTGGTTTTGATACAACACCTCTATAGCCCTTTTCCGACTGTAGGAACCTTTTGCAGCTCCTATAACCTTTTCAGGAACCAGGCCGTTTTTTCACGCATTCCGACGTATAGGAACTAGGGCTAAAGACTCTCCGTTCCTATAACCATTTTAGCTCCTGCTCCGAGGCAGGGTCTTCTCGTGGTTCCATCAGAACCCTCATGATGTAGGTGTTTGGTCATCCGTTGCCACACCCCTTACTGGAGTTCTGCTTATTTACTTCTCTTTTTGTGACCCCGGCATTTTTAAAATTCACTGTTGCCGCTGCGGTTTCAGCTACAGACAACAACACGACAATGGACAAAGCCAGTGACAAATGGACCAACGAGGAGGTCAAATCTCTTCAGAAGATCCTGATATAACAGTTTTTTTCCACTGTATTCCAGTTTGTAATAGACTGCATGTTTATCCAAAATCTGGTAAATATCAATATTCTAACATGAAAACCGAGATCTAGATGATTCTTGAACATTAAAAGCTGAAATTGGTAGTATATATTATTAATTTTGGTATTGATCTGCACATCACTGTTCATTATCAAAAGGATCCAGACCATTCAATAAATTTTAAATAGAACCTTATGACAGCACATACAGCTGCAATTCTGTGGATTCTGTTAGAATTTAATATAAACACCTCTGTAGCTGTAGTAAGCTGTTTTTAGTCTGTACTAGCTAGGTCCACCACTATAATATTACAAGTTCTGGAGAAAACTGATGTTCAATGCAGTTTTTTTTTAATGATTAAAGTTATTTTATATGCAATAACTAACAGGCTCTGTTAGTTCCAGGTTCAGTATGCACAATAAGGTAATTTTAAAAATGTTTTTAATAAACATTGAACAAGTCTGGCCCTCAAATTTTTTGGTGTGCTGTGTATTTGAGTTTGACTTAACATGTCTTAACATGTCTTAACCTGACTAAATTGTTTTATTTATTTATTTATTTTTTTTTGGCATGAATGTATTGACAAGCATTAGCTTTGCTTAAAACATACAAATAGGGTTGTTAACCATTTAAATGGCAGTTTGATTACTTGATTTCACTGTTGCTGTGGTCCTCACTTTTTAAGACTAAAATGTCCCATTAAGTCCCATTAAACCCACTTTTAATTTAGTAGCTAATACAAAAATATACTAATTTTGCATTCTTTGATGTTAGCTGTGGATTTTCTAGATAATTGTCATTTGCACTAACAATGGCCAGACTTAGAGATCGAAAAATTTGCCTGCAAAAAATGTACATAAAGATTTATCGGTATCATGCATCACCTTTCAGAATGCCACAGTATTTTTTAACCATGCCATGATTACGATTATGATTGATCATTGGCCTGATTTTTATGTGCACCCCCTACACTTGGTGTTCTATGCAAAGTGTGTAATGTGCATAGTGGGAGGGTTAAAGTGGAAGCTTCTATGTATCTCAGCAGTATACCTAGTTTCTGGTAGCCTGCAGGTTGTCTTTAAGGACTTCAGAACTGACCGTTGAAATGCCACAATAGTTTTTTTTTCCTTTTTTGTTCATTTGTTTGCCTTTTTTTCCCCCGTTAGCTCCCCTGCAAATTACAAGCGAACAAATGGGAGCTTGGCTCCCTTAAAAACACTAAGTGGGGGGCTCTACTATTAGGTTTATATAAAAAGATTATCATTCATTTGTACTGTTTTAATTGCACTTTAATTATTGGATTTATGAAGCCACTCATACTGCTTAGTTATGGTGTGTTATCAAATTGGTTGGTAGTAAGTTTGTGGAAAACTGTAGTAACAACAGTTTTTTAGCCCAGGCTACTGCCTCACTAAACTTTTAATACTGCAATGTACAGAGACTTCTTCAAATTAGATATCTTAACATTGATGTGCTGTGTGAATAGTGGGAATAAAAATAAATGGGTATGTGACTTTATTCCTACTATCTAGTTAATGCAGTTGGGCACCATTGAAGTGTCGGGCACCTCTCAAAAATTAAAGCTAAAGGAAATCAGCTGTGCAAGTCTGAATCCTTTTGCCAGTAAGATATTGAAGTTCCTCCTTTAAAATAAAAATGTTAACTTTGTAAGATATTAATGTTTGTAAGGTAAATTAATGTGAAAAAATGTGAAAAAATGCTTTCCTTTCCTTCTGAAATGAAGTGCAGTATGTGAAGGTGAATACTTTATAAGTCTGCTGTTTACACAAATGCTAAGGGCTGAAATTCATAATGTGTTTACAGGCACTATTTCTGTGTAGAAAAACATGCTTCAGGTCACATGCAAAGCCCACAATGACCAACATCATTTTTAATTTAAAGATTTAATTTTAACTTTTGAAGAACAAGTGTTGCCCAAAGTGCTGTTGAGAGCGAAGACAAAATTAGGGTAAAGTTAAAGAAAAGTAATTAAAAAAGAAAAAAATTAAGACAACTTATAAAACTAATTAAGTTAACTTAACATGAATATGGTTCTTACCTCATAAAACCATATGAACCCAACACAGCATCCCAGAAGGTTTTCTTGTGGTTCCTAGAATTTTGAAAAATAGATTGGGGGGACAGAGCTTCAAGCTACCAGGCTCCCTTCATTTGGAACCAGCTACAAGTTTGGGTTCTGAAGGCAGACTGACTTTTTTTAAATTTTGCAACAGAATCCAGTTCTCAAAGTAATAAAACTGAGCTCTGATCACATCTGTGGCCAACAGAGCAAAAATCTCATGCGGTCAACGGCCAAATAGAACTGTAGACTCTGCAAGCTGTCACATAATGTGAAATCTGAAGTTTCGTAATCACTGACCATTATGAACTTCATCACAAATTATAAGATGAATGAGGCAAGAATGACCAAGGCATTATGTTTGCAATATTCATTTTGATTTTAAGCTACAGCTATATAGATAGAATAATCAAGAAAAATGAGACGATTATCCATCAAGGGCATTACATGAGGCAGGAGCCAATTTATCCCTGACGAGAAGGCTCGGAATGGGCTTAATAAATCATCAAGAGAGGGGATATCATTTGGCCTCACAGCGAAAAAAACTGTAGTGCAAGCATATTTCAAACCATTAAGTGCTAAAGTTAGCTCTCGCCCCCGCCCCCTCCTGTCAATCTATCAAAGGGTGCACAGTCTTCAGTGTGAGCCAACAGCAGGCTGGGCTGTGTGCCTGTAAGGTGCCCCAAAGAACAAATGTTTCATTTTCATTAGCTACCAGGTAGTGTGAGCCTGCAGGGCTGTGTCTGGCTTTCTCAGAGTCTCAGAGTGCAAATATCTCCTAAGAAGATAAGGGATGGAGAGGTTTCAGACCACTGCTTAGTTAGAAAAAGCATCAAAATGTCACATGAAAATACAGAAGATCCTGAGTGCAAATTCATCTTCAAATGGTTGTAATGTGGCTTGCATTTACAGTGATCATCACTCTGCTTTTTTATAATGTGTCTTGTTATTTTGTTTAAAGTCCAACAATTCTGAGAATTTTATAGCATTTTCAGATTGCAAGACACAAAGAAGAAAATGTTAAACAGATATGTTTCCACTAGCTTGTTTTTAAAGCAAAAATCTCCCAAGGGCTTTTATTTAATTCCATTTTATTTCTTTATTTATTTACAAGAACTATTTTCTGTTTAAGATAAATCAGTTACAGTTAATCCTTGTAAAATTCCATTACCTTACGGCAGTTTTGGACACTGTAGACCATCCAGTCCTCATCACTCGTCTGTTTCAGCAGGTTGGCCCTTCAATGAACAGTGCGTGAGTGGTTTAAATCCTTTTTAATGGACAGGTCTTTTTCTGTCATGATAGGTGACTTGTCCTCTTCAACTCCGTTGAGCTCTGGTGTGCCGCAGGGATCCATTCTGGGATCTGCGGTCTTCGCATTATACATGTTGCCGTTTACCAATTATTAAGTGCCATAATCTGTCTTTTTATCTGCAAATCTATCTGCCGGTCACTTCCAATTCTCCACTTTGTTTAAACTTCTTTGATGGCTGTTTCAAGGACATTAATCACTGGCTCTCTCAAAACTTCCTTCACCTAAATAATGACTAAACTGAATAGATTTTGTTTGACGCCTCCAATAAGCCAGATACTGCAGTTCCCAGTCTAGGTCTTTCAGCCCCTCACTTCATTCAGGTGGTTTAAAATCTCGGGGCAAAATTGGACCTTCGCTTGAAATTGGACAATCAGATAGATGCTGTTGTGAAAACAAGCGTCTTTTAGCTTCATCTATTGTCCAAAGCAAAGCTTTTTGTGAGCCGCAGTGGAGAAGGTTATCCATGCCTTTGCTCCAGACTTGACCACTTGGTATCAATCAATCTTGCATCTCCTTTTTACAGCTTGTACAAAATACTGCAGCTTGTCTCCTTGCCAGCACTCAGAAGCACAAGCATATCACTCCCTTCCTGTTTGCTCTGCACTGGCTCCCGTTTCAGTTCAGGATACACTATAAATTGTTGCTGTTTGTTTTTAAAGCACTGTATGTTTTCGTACCTCCTTACATATCAGAATCGTTGAAAATCCACCAGCCCAGCAGAGCTTTACATTCACTTAGCAGTGCCTCGGTCCAGGTGCAAGCAATGGAGGAATAGGTCCTTTTCAGTGGCTGGTCGAACATTTTGGAATACTACAATAAACATGGAAAGTACTTTTAGTAACCTTTCCTATTAGTTTTCTTTGGTTTTGTGTATTTACCACTTTCTTTTTTATTTTCTCAATTTGAATGTGTATTTGTATTTATTTGTTTTATGATGTTAGGCACCTTGGTCAGCTTGAATGGTAAGGTGTTATATAAAAAAAAAACAGTTGTTTTCCAAAAGTGTCAATATGGCTGCGTTAATGGAAGTTGTAATTCAGCAGAAGAAGTTTCGGAAAATGAAATTGAACTTTTTGTAGAAGCAAAACAGCCACAAATGTGTTTGACATCTGCAAGAAGAAAACGGAGAGGGCTTTACTTCATCCTTAGGAATTTCTGGGAAGAAACTGGTTTAAAAACACTGGAAAAAGCTGTAATAGGACAGGAAAATCACGTGAGTCATCATTTTAATTGTTCCTTGGTTGGTTGCAATGTGAAAAAATAAATAGCAGACATATGTGGGTTGAACCTAGGCTACTTTTTGCACTTCTGGCTCAGGCAAGTATGTTGTAGGCCACATGTGGTCTAGATGTCATTAGCCAACCTAGACTTAGTTTATGGAAAAATGTGTTGTGAACCTCACATGGATTAGATGTCATTACAAAAAAGTTTGTAATGATAAGTTGTGGTATAAAATGTTATGAAATATTTCACATGTACTATATTTTGTCAACTGTTTAGCTTCTGATCATTGATTTAACAAATGTCCTCACTTTCAACCAGGCTATATGGTGGTGTAGTGGTTAGCACTGTTGTTTCATAGTTAGAGTTGTCTGGGTTGTGAGTACACATATATTCTAGTAATGTGTGGGTTTCTCTGAGTTAATTGGGGGTTGTAAAATTAAATTTTTCTGTGATGAAACGGCAACTGTTTCAGGATAGGTTCTACTACCCTGCATTATTACGGTGTCTATAGCCACCACTTTCTCTACCAAACCATTTAAATGCTCCAAAGCAGGTATCGCAAATACATCTACCACACATTTCTTTTGAGGCAAAATTTTAAAAGTTTGTTTTAAACTTGTTTGTATGGAAGTGCAGCCACAGTTTTCCTTATTGTTATTGCATTCAACCGATCAAATGTGATGAATTGAATAAAGATAAAGTTGGTTTCCTCTTTTTTTTAGCAAAAATGGCAGATGATTTCATGTTTTTGTAATCAGTACTTTGACACTCTTTGACATGATTTTGGACAATCTGCAGTTATTATAAAAAATATGCAAATAAGTCATTTATGAAAATTATTATTCATTGCAGCTTTACTCTGAACATAAGAAAAAACAGGAAGAAGAGCTATCTTATTGTTGCAACCCTTTAAAAAACTGTATATCCCCCCTAATTTTCAAGTTTTCCTTACTCCTTTTAAACATATTACATCCCTCTAATTCTCCCTTCTGCTCATAAATCAAAATTATTTATCACCCTTTGCATCTGTCTATGGGTCTTTACAAATATTTTTACAGTGGAAAGTATAAACAAGCTTTTAAAGTTAAATCTAATTTGTGAAACTGAGTCAGTTTTGACAGTCTACTATTCAAACCCAACACTTTTTCATTAACTGAAAAGTACCGTTTTTTGACATATGAAATTTCTGCCATGCAGCTATCTCAAACTGCAGATTTGGTAGTCAAAACAAGCAGCAAGAATCACTGAGCTGTTAAAATGGTTATTTGTGTCTAATAGATGACTGCTATTCTTTTTATTCTTAGAATAGATTGCAATGCTAAAATTATTTCCCAGCTTATAGATATTATCTTGTGACATAAAATGTATCTTGGCTGACTTTATGATATCAAATATTCCCCAAATCACGGCATGCTCTAGTTTGTCCTCTTCCTCCTTTTTAGTGTTTCAGATGAATCTTTCTGCACAGTAACTATCTTTGCAGCCTCCCGATCAGGGCCAAATTTTGATGAAAAAAATTAAGGGAATTTGGACGAATGCACAGGTGAGACAAACAGTTTTTCACTGCCTGAGGCCTTTGAGTTTGTTTTGTTACTGTAATTCTCCCCCAGAAAATAATAACTTTATCTCGGGAAGACTTATGAAAAAGAGAACCTCAGGTCCGCTGGAAGGGGATTTTGTGTATCCCGTTTATTTTCACAGCCTTTGTCCTTGAAAGTGTCACTTGATTTATCCTACACACATTGCGAGCAACATTGTTAGATCTTGTAGAATATTGGTCTTACTCTGAATTCAAGCCTTGTGAGATTTTTTTGTAAATATAACTCGTAAAACACAACTCAGGATGCACAGATGTGTTTACTAATGCTCTTTCACTACAGATAAGGTTGTTATTATAACCCCATAAAGTCATAAACTCTTTTTCTTGTGTTGCAAGCTCCATTGATTTTCATGAGAAATTACAGAAAATCTAACATTGAAAAGCTTTCACTGTGCAAGTATTTGTCCATGAAATTCCTAGCTTTAGTCAAGCTAAACAATTAGAATGGTTTCTAGTGTGTTTTTAAGTAGCATTTAAGTAGCATCTGAACCCGACAATTGTGGGGACACAATTTAAAAGCTGAAAACAGCCCTGAAAGTTTGTTCTTCACTTTAATGCGTGGACTGATCTAAAACATATTTTTTACTATTATAATTTATAGGCATTTATCATTAGTGAGTGACTTTTTAACTGTTAATGCTGTCCCCAAAAAAGTGTAAATGGGAGAAAATATGTTTAAAACACCAAGAAATTGTGGTTAAAAATGATAACTGTCAGATTATTTAGATTCATATTCACTGCTACTGCAGTCAATATTAACCAATGTTCATTAGGAGACATGACTTCATGTGTTACATTTTAAGCCTGCAAAACACTCCCCATGAAGCTGAGAAGTCAAAACCATTAGCACATTGTAGTGTTGCGATTCCTTCTTGCAACATTCAAAAGACAACGAAAAAAACAAGTGATGGATTTTTTCAGAAGTGGATGGTAAGTTAACATTACTACTGCATTAAAAGCGTGTTTAGAACAGTTTTTTCTTACTTTTGTGTTACATTCAGGTTAATAGGCTATGTTTAGAAAATCAACTCTACATTATCAGGTTTAGGAAATGACTAAAATGCCTTCATTGACATATTAATAAAGTTTACATGCAGTCACTGTTATGAACACTAGAAGTTCCATGTTCCATGTTTTATTGGGATGATGGTCTCAATCCACAATGATTAAGATTTGAGAATCATACACATAGCATATACACAACCTAGCAAAAAGTATGCATGTGCACCCCTCACTTCATGCATACTGTTTCAGTTACTACTGTGCATAAACTTTATTCATCTGGCCTCAGATCGGAATCCCATTAACAGTCCTGAACTAAAAATCAAAGTGATGGTAAGGAAAGTTTCCAACATTATATGTCTGAAGAAAAAAATGAATGGAAATTAACAAAAGCCTTTTCAGGAGTTATAAAAAGTTGTCAAATAAAATCACAGCTATTGATTGCTGAGAAAGTTAATAGCTCTTTATTGTATTGCTGTAAAAGGTAACCGGTTTTACACTCAAATAATAAAACTATTTCTATTATTATTTTTAAGTACCACTCACCTGTAAACAGGAGCACATCGAGATGGATGTGAAGAAGGACAGCTGCCAATAGAAGCATCCTAAAAGATAGATAGCCAATTTTACAGAACCAGCAGAGCATTTGAAAACAGCCATTCACTTAGTAAACCCCAGCTTTGCAAATCTGATCTTCAATCCTTTCCCAAATCAAAAGATGCTTGTGTCAGAGTCATTTTCACTACAAGCCTATTGCAGAAAACCACAAGAGGTGCAAAGCAACTTCTTTCTCGAAAACAAATAAGCTGCACAACACATCAGAACCTCCCTATGGGGAAGCCTTGAAATGGATTATCTGTCTTTAAACACCCACACTCCTTTCTCTCAGTTCTCGACATCTCATATTCTGTGATCCAAATTATAAATCTCAACTGGAGGGTGAAAGATAAAAGTTCCCACAGGAAAACAGCTTTTATGTAAAGAAGAGAGCAGTGTGTGGTTATAGTTGCAAATGGAGGAAGAAACAGAGCTGAAACTAACTATAAAAAAAGCAACATGCGAGTCATTAACGTGACATGGAAATGGAAATATCAGTGGAATATTTAATCTGCAATTTCTGTAAATATAAGTGGAAGATTTTCTTATTCTCAAGATTCAGAATAATAGCTAAAATATTTCTCCAATACTGATCAGCCGGTTGACTTTCCATAATTAGTTCAGGCCCACCTGATATTTTCTTTCACAAGTACATTAGTATTCTAGCAATTTTGATTCTATAAGTGACTAGTTTATCTCTTTAAATATCTCACAGTCCACTTGTTTAGCAATCTTACTGGGACTTTTTTTAAAGTAAACGACCTTTCAAAGTGATAAGGCACAAAAATGATTGACAGTTTGTTGAAGAATTTTACATTTTACATTGCAGACAGCATTGAACTTTACAGCAATTGACACCCCTAGTATTAGATTTAAAAATCTACTGTCTCACTCTAACTTTTACAAGCTTCCAACCCAAGTGAGGTAGAAAAAGCAGGATAGATGAGTAAAACATTAAATGTGAAAACTCCAAGCCTTACCTGAAGCTCTTAAAACTATGACCAAACCCAGGAACTTCCCTGGGTAGTTGCTCTCATAGGTTGTTTATTTAACATTTAAATTAACTGTAATGAACAGTGCATCATTCACAAATAATTTTTCAAGAAGAGTGGAGGAACTAGTCAGCATCGATTGATTTTGGTAGAGGTCCACAGTTGTTGTTTTTTTTATTATAGTTTTGACAGACAAACTTGTCTACACGTGGAAACTGGAGGGTATGAAAAAATATTTGTTTAAAATAAATTAAAATTAAAATTTGTATTGAAAAAAGGTAAGCTGTACGTTAAACCATTTTGCCTGGAATTGTTAAGCTATCATCATCATTTTCTAGTCCAGGTTTGCCATCCAACTCAGTACTTTTTAATTTAAATTGCTTGAAATTCAGTTTTATTTTAATTAATATTGCTCAATAGTTAAGTTTAGCCATATAAAACCAAGTTAGTTCTATATATCAACCTTATAAAATCATTAGGGTAAAGTTGGTAACTTTGACAACAGTTGGACAAAACTTGGCTAAAATAGCCAATTATCGAGGCCTCACCCAAATTGTCTGTATTAAGATTTTTTAGAGGTTTACAATTTCAGCTGCATCATTCAAGAAATTGATTTTGATCCTGCAAGCCTTTTTTGTATTTTTGAGGCAAACCTGAAACCTTTTTCATTTTTGCTATGTGCCATCTTCATTTAACCTTCACCAATAACACATATACTGGTATATAGACACCTTTACTACGACTCCAAATGTATTCAGATTAACTTTGCAGTTGCAGAAATATACCAATTTCATTGTGGTTATGAGGTTTTCAAGAAGAGGTCTAAAGAAAGGCATAGGGCTTCACAACTACTTGATTGGCACTGAAAAAGCACCTTGGCTTCTTGTAATGTTTAGTGCATATGAAAAACTTCTCTTTTTTTTCACTTGGAGGCAAGTTCTCCTTGGCTGCAAACGACACAAAGGTAAAGACAACAAATAAATGCCTTACATACATAACATCATGTTATTCTGGGTGTCGTGGACAAATGCATATTTCATGTCCATCTGCACTATGTGATTTTTTTGTTTTTGTGGTTCTCTCATATTTTAACTCAAGACCATACTGTAGAATCACAAACGTTTATGTGTGTGATTACAGCATGTTAGATCATGTTTATCCAACCTAATTAGAGCCAACTGCTGTTACTTTTCTTCAGCCTTTGCTGAAAATAATGAGCCGAAATCAAAACCACCAGCCTTGGCTTCAAATACCAGGTGTTTAATATTCTTCACATAGTATCACTACTCTTGTTCAAAAAGCTGTTTGTGCTTGTTTGTTTCCTTCCTGACCTCCATTAAAACTTGGCAACAGGAACACCTTCACTTTTCATAATGCCTGTCTGTGTCTACAAGCAGCCAAATGAAATATATACTCCAGCTACTGCTGCCAGGTCAAACAGTTTGCTGACTTCATATCAATCCATAAGTGCCAAGAAACATGAGAAATCCAAAAGCTATGGTAGTACTATCAAAATCCCTTATGGAACATTAGTGGATCCAAAACTTTACTTCCTATAAAAGTATTCTCTTGGCAGATGATTAGTAATGGAGCAGATGACCTAGCTTAATTGGATTTGTTGGGCACCAAAACAGATTTTTTTTTTTCCTAATTTCCATTTTTCTACATACTTAAAAATGAGTGATTTAGTGTTTATGTTTTGATCCAAGTAAACTGGAAACACATTTACCATATTTTCTGAAAATAAAGGCTGAGGCCTTTATGAACTTCAGTTGCTAAGCGTACTAGACCCTTCGTAGAGGCTGACTTTTATTTCTAAATCTCATCATTTTTAGAACAACTTGTAAAACTTGTTAAATTTATTAAATATGCCTTATCTTAATGCCTAAAAAGAATTTTGCAAAGGTGCACAGAAGCACTCTTCTCAAAGTGTGTTTGCATTCAAGTCATCCCTATGGCAACTCATGAAATTTCAGACAGATGTGCAAAACCTGAACATAGGGCTAACATGCACTACAATTAATCGCATTGTTACGCACAAAGTGTCACTTTCCTTTAAAAGAAGGCCTATGGCTATATAGAGAAAATGCAGTAAATTTTGGTTTACAAACACTAAATCAGGAGTCTCCAACTCTCGAGCTGCAAGTGGCTCTCTGGACCTTCCACAATGCCTCTAAATACATGGCTAAAATATGTAGTTTTAATCTATTTTTCTTGTCATTAGGTAGGAAATTATGGACTTTGTTTTTTTTATTTTTTTATTTTATAGGTACAGTGTGTAGCTTTTTTGTTTTTTGTTAGCAAAAATCAAGAATTGCTTTTACAAATATGCATTTTACCAAAGTCTAATCACAGTCCCATCCAAATGAAAGCGTTCTCGTAGCTTAGAATTAGATGTTTATAAACACATAGGTGGCGGTGCACCGAACTGGAAGCTGCCATGTTGCATCACCATCTTTGAATACAGTAACCGAAAGGGTAGAAACTTGTTAGTCTTATGCGTTTTACCTGCGAGTCCCCGCTGTTTCGGGGGGAGGGCGCGGGGGTGGTGTAAACAAGCCAAGACGACCGTGGATCATTCAGCTTGCCAGCTTACATTGAAATGGAGGACTATCTATCCTCTTTGCTCGTGAGACGGAGAAAAAAAAATAGCCCAAGAAAAGAAAAAGAAATAATAACCGGGAAAAAATAAGAGTGTACATTGGTGGAGCATTTACCAGATGGAGGCAGGGACTTCAAAGCTAAAGCAGAGGTTGCAGCTTTCTGCTGGATAAGTGAGTTAATGCAATCTAACAGTGAAGTCTATTTTGCCGTTATGTTAGAAACAGTGCAGGGTGGTCCAGCAACTACTTTATCCTCCCGTTTAAGTCGGATCATTTGCTGTTACTTGCTATATATAATGGCACGGCTAATTTCTTAGTTAGCCTACAGTAGAAAAGCTACGTTGCAACAGTTTTCAGTTTTTACGCTTCACAGAAGTCATACCAGCAGGCAACCGTGCGCTTCTTTAAGACAAGCTTTCCCTTGTGTTTCATATTTTATTTCAGCTGATTTGTCAACAGGATGGGGGTAGTTGTCCTCCTTCTAGTCAGACAAAAAAGACCAAAGTAATACCAGTTTTTCGGCGTGATTAAATCACCAGAACCGCAGCATTGTAACGCAAAAATATCTCTCAGATAATAATTGTTTTCTATCAATACGTTGCCCACCTCCCTGGATAAATCAGCCGAAATACATGTTATTAAACACAGAGTAATGTTACAGCAGCGCCAACAGTCCACTGCCCCTGCTTTTACTACCTCTTTTGCTCACTTCATCAGATGATCTCTGAGTCTGCAAGTCACAAAAACCAATTTCATACGATAACATTAGCTATTAGCAGTAGCTTGGTACTAAGTACATGGAGGGCACGCTTGTAACTTATTGGCATAAAAATAATAATTATGTATCGTTCTGTTCCTCATCACCTGACGGGACACTCGACCTTCACATTTATGAATCTCTGCGGCTTCCGTAGTTGTAATAACGCTCTTAAACGGTGAGGCTCCAGTAGAGCACTACTTGGTTGCTTGTAATATATTAGCGCACCACTAGATGGGAGTAATTCTTACACACTGTGGTTTTAAATAATTTTCCACAAATATCTACCCTCTTATATCCCTTAGAAGAAAGTCTGTCTATCCTCATTTTATACAAGTTTTATGTTTTTCTTTATTTAATAACCTAAAAAACACCCTCTCCCATTAATCTTTAGAGGGGTGTAGTTCCTCTGCTGTCTCTTCTAATAGTCAATAATCATCTCAGTTTTGTCTACATTTAGCAGAAGGTTGTTAGCATGGCACCACTCTGCCAGTTTCTTCACCTTCCCCATATACACCCGCTCAGCATTGTTGTCTTTACTATGGTGTTGGAGCTGTCCATGGCTACACAGTCAAGAGCGTACAAGGAGAAGAGCAGAGGGCTGAAGACGAAGCCCTGTAGAAATCCAGTGCTAAGGGTTCAGGGGCTGGAGGTGTGCCTGCCCACCTGCTCTGATTTCTGTTTGACAGGAAGTCCAGTATCCAGGCAAACAGAGTCGAGTTCAGCCCCAGGCTGAGCAGCTTGGAGTGGAACGTGGTGGGGACTATAGCGTTGAAAGCTGAACTAAGGTCAATGAACAGCATTCTTACATAGTCTACTGTGTGCTTGTCCAGATAGGTGAGGGTGGTGTGTAGAACCTGGGAGATGGTGTCATCTGTGGATCTGTTTGACTGGTAAGCAAACTGAAGTGGGCTCAGAGACTCAGAAAGGGAGGCACAGATGTGCCCCCTGACCAGTCTCTTGAATCACTTCCTAAAGAAAACTGAAATCTAAAAGGCAAAAATCTAAGCATGATTACAACCTAAACCAGAGACAATACCATTATGTATATACTGTATTTCGCTGCCTTGTACCTGTGACATGCGCAATGACAATAAAGTTGAATCTGAATCTGAATCTGAATTAGTCTTTCATCTAGATATTTTCCAACTCCATTTCATGTGCTTAATACCACATGTATATTTCATATACCTAAACAGGGAAACTGCTAATTATCCATTCCATCTGCTGTAGTAAAAGTGTAATGAATCAAACAGCACTATAACATGCAAAATAATATATAAAGCATAGTGAATATATCGCAAAAGTTGTGATTGATGTTTTTTTTCTTTTTCTTTTTTAAATCCCATCAAAAACATATTAAAAGCTTGGTTGCAAGACATTTGGTCATGCATGGTATTTCCTATTTAGCCATACATACATAAAACATGTATAAGTTGCTTTTAACCTTTTGGATATAGCACAAGGGCTTAAGTGCACCCAGTGCCATTCCATTATGTTTGCTCTGTGCCAGCATAAACCTCTCCTCCTCCTGTCTTCATTACTCTGTGGGAGTTGATTAATGAAGCAGATTTCCAGCTATCAAGCTGGGTGCAAACTGTTCAATTATGCATCTTGGAATCTTCTTATATCATGTTTTAGTAGCTTTACTGGCTCAGTGGGGCCAATGTGTGTGGGAGATCAAGCCAGAGACGAGTCTCTCTGGTATGAGCTGTATTTGTGTATTAGTGATGACCTTTGCCACTGAGAGGAATAAAAGTGTAGTGATTGGAGGAGTACTGTCAGTGTGGTTTCTTCATGAGGTGGCTAGTAGTTTTGTCACAGCAGTCCTGGCAGGGCTCAGTTCACATTCTGAGTTAATCAAAATGCATGACTGGGGCAGGCAAGAAGGCAGCAGGCTCATGCTGTAAACACTAAAGAAGCCGATTACAACCTGACGCAGACATCTGTCCTCATCAGGCACAGCTGCTCTGTGCTGCGGCATGATTGTTTGGTTGCTTTTGCAGACACTTGTACCACTTTCATATTTTTTATTGGAGTATGCTTTTTTGCTGTACTGCCGACTCAATTTCTGTGAGATAGTGCTGGTGGGCTTTGATAAACAAAGAAATTATATCCCATCAGGTGGAAGTTAAAATGATTGAACTCCTTGTGAAGATCAACCTCTCAAGTTATTATTTAGCATTATAGAGCCCTAAACTTTCAACAAAACAACCAAAAGTTACTTCAAAGCCAGGTTTTATCTGTCTGACGACTCAGTTCTGTCAATTCAAAAATGTTTTTCTAAATTCTGCTTAATGTACTTATTACTTCAAAATGTGAATGTGCTGCTTAGCAGAGAGGTGCCTTTTGTGGTATAAGGCTTAGAGAGCTATAATTACTATGGTTCTTTGCGAGTTGGTTATTGTGTCCCCATAAATAGCAATATACTGATCCCCTTGAATTTTGTAATTCACAGTTAACTGGATTCGAAATGGTTTTTAAAGGTTTCTTACTTTTGTTGACTATCACAATTATAATAAAAGATTACATTAAGGATATTACTCAAATTGTGTCCATAGAATGAATTTAATCACAGATATGCTCCGGCGACAAATCCCAGGTGACTCTACAAATAGATAATCCAATAGTGGATTTCACTGCTTGGCAATGTTGACAGAACACCATAGGAGTTTCAAGCTGAGAATATATTAGGTCTGTTAGTTATTCTTCAAGTTGTAACATTTTTTTTAAAGAACCTATTCAAATTAATTTATTATTGTCTTTAAGTAATTTGGACCAGCTACACAGACATATGCATGGGACTCTTATGCGTTCGACACACAGGAGGCGATGTCGCTCCTTCTCCATTCATTTCCTATGGAACTCACGCGATGAGACGAAAATCGCTGCCCTCCTCCAGCCAAGCGACAGGCGACATTCGTGCATGTGAAATGTTACGCTCATTCACGTAGACTTTCATACAAGGGCTTAAAACACAAAAAAATAGAAAAATGTTAAATTTTTGTCGCTGTCGCATGGTACTACAACCAATCAGTGAAGGGCTTCATTGACTGACCAATGAGCGCAGTCTGCAAACACTTTTAATGTGGAGGAACAGATAATTTTAGATGTCTGACTTTTGCAATGACGTACACAATACTTCTCGCAAAGATTATAGAGATGTAAATGAAAGGCAGCCGTGTGGTGCTAGGGTGAATTTGTCTGTAAGTAGGTCCTGGATCAGCCTTGAAGTCCGCCATCAAATGATTATATTCACTAATGCTGTTTCCTATTTTGTAAAATAGGATGAACCCAGGGTTTGCTTAATAAATTGCAGCAAAAACAGACAAAACTAGCAACCAGTGTTGTCCTGTAAAACAGTAGTTGAAAGTATCCCTCCATTATTCCATCCATTATCTGCCGCTTATCCGGAGTCGGGTCGCGGGGGCAGCTGCCTAAGCAGGGAAACCCAGACTTCCTTC
>JBAMHW010000005.1:14090234-14102000 GCA_037177495.1 Rhadinocentrus ornatus | reverse complement strand
CTAGACACCTGTTTGCCATGGGTGACCCTACCAGGGGCATGAAGCCCCCGACAACATAGCCGCTAGGATCGTCGGGATGCACAAACTCCTCCACCACGTTAAGGTGGCGGCTCAGGGAGGAGGTTGAAAGTATTTGGATTCATATGCCTTTAATAGTGTAATAAAAAAAAAAAAAAGTTTTTTGTTAACTTTTGTCTGGCTTAATCTGCAAAAACAAATCTCTGCATTCACCTTCTAATTTGAATGGCTGATATGGCATTTGTGTTATTTGTCTGCTATTCGACAGTTACAGCAGTTCTCCTTCCCAGAGGCTTGTAATGGTACCATTACTAGATCACAATTTTGTAGCGGATATCCCCTGGCAAGATAAAGATTGAAACTTTTATTTAATCTCCTGACTGAATTAAACAACTTGAAGGATCTTTCTTTCCCAATAAATAGGACAATGCCCTCCGCCCAGCCAGGAATGGGAGGCTGACTGTTGGAACAGGACACAGGAATTTATGACGTGGTTCCAGCTCCACAAGTCACCAGGTCAACTCTGACTTGGGATGGAGAGGACACTTTGGACATTAAGTATATTAAGATCTGGAAAGTTATTGAAATCAATCTTCTGCGAACCACAAATCTGTCATGATTAGCCTCACAAGGAACTCACGCTTTATAAATTCCAGAAGCAGGTTCGGGACTTAGGACCTGGAACCTCCTTCCATTTTAAAACATGTGTTGTTCTTCAAGCTGACAAGCTTAAAACCCCCTTCCACAGGTTCAACCTCTAATGGGACCAGGACATCTGGCCATTGACCAGAACTGTTTATCCTTCACATTTCAAAGTGTCATAAAGCATCTTCTGAGGTTCTGTGCTCCAGCCAGAAAGAAAGAATTTCCTTTGTGTAAAAAGAGAGCAAAGGATTCTGTCTTGTGTCTTTATTTTAATAATGAAAACCATGAATATAATCATCATTTTGTACACAGTTTAATCAACAAGCTTGATTAATTTGATCTGAAATTTTTATCAACATTTGGTTATCTTTTAAGGTATGACATTCATTCAAATTTTATGGTGTCATTATAATTATTCCTTTACAATTTGTCATTTATGTTAATTGTGTTTCATTTAATAATTTAATAACTTAGAGACATAGAGATGTTTCCACAATGTTTAATCTGTTACTGTAACAAAGTGATTAGGAAGCTTAACACGGAGACCGCCCACGTCTGCTATCTGAGCTGACCACCAAAGTCCTGAATGTTCATTGATCGAAATAATTTCAGACACATCCTTCGTGTGGGCGCTCCTACATTAACTTTCTTAAACTTAGAACAAAGAAATAAGTTTTGGGTGCAGTTTTACTTCCAGAGTTTACTTTAGCTTCTTCTTTGGGTGCTGTCCTGCAGCACTTCGGACCTCCTTGAGACATGCTTTTTTTCTGACACAGAGAGAGAGACAGAGAGAGAGAGAGATGAGAGAGCAGAATTGAGTTTTGCAGTGATGTAAAGCACATCACCAGATACCAAGTTTGGGCCTGCATCGTAGCATGCATGATCGACTGTGTTTTTGCCTAATTAACTTTGTTTAGTTTATGCCTTTTTCAGTTCATGTTTTTCTCTTTTTAATCTTTAATCCTGATTCTAAATTTTGGAGTTTTAATTTTAAAACTGGTTTAATCAGACTTGCCACTTTTCAGAACCAGTTTTACAGAGTTTTTCTTTTCGGACTGATTACAAGCTGGACTCTTTCATTTTGCTATCCCATCACAAACCATTCACTATCCTGCCACCAAACCCGCTGAGCCGCGGGACTGGACTGCATCAGCATGTGACCAGTGTTCTGGACTTGGGGGTCTACCAGGATCCAAACCACCTGTAACTTCCTAACATGCCCCAGAGAAGTCAGTTGACTTGATCTGAACCGAACCGGACGAGTCCTGCCTGGATCAATCCTCTGCTGGTCTGCTTAAGAGAATGTTTGGGTGTGTCACACAGAGATGGGTCTTAGTGAAGTAATTTTGGCTTTTTATTTAAACTTCCAGTTCTAAACAGATCAGACTATTCTTCATTTTCTTTTTAGGATTTAGAAATTAAAATTTTTTTCTTAAACATTTATTTAATTAACACCACAGGTTAATTAACTTCTGTTTCCTTCCTTGCACACATTTCCTTCATTCTGACACATTACATGGCTTTGAAATAATATTCTGGTTTGAACATCATATTTGCATTTTACAATGTTGGATTAATTTTCCCATTCGAACCTTTGTAAATATTTTCCTTTGACATTTATGCATAAATAGACTATATTCTAATATTTTGTATTTATCCTAAACTGGTCAGGTTTTGTGAATGCTTCTCCTTTAAATCATGTGATGGGTCCTTCGAACTAAGCATTCACATTATGAGCATCCTGAGACTGATTGATAACTGATTGATTTGACTAGCTTGAATTAATTAAATTATTAAATTAATTTATTTAGTACTCTAATGGTGTCCACACAGCCATAAGATTAGTATTAAAGTTATCTGTGCAGTGGTTCCCGAGGTATAATCAATATTAAAAGTAATAATTCATAATTTTATGTAATTATTAAAATTAGTATTTTTATTTAAACATTTTTATTGTTTAATGACGCTAAATCACTACGATATTCAGCCTACTGGTGTTGTTTTGGGTGAAGTTTTCAATCTATCTTCTTCGTCTCGGTTCACTTCCTGTTTTAGTTTGGAGAGCTTCCCCTCTTGTACAATTTACTGAGTTTACTTTCCATTCTTGTTCCACACTAGGTCTTAGTTTGTTAATTACCTAACCTGCATCTTGTTTTTCGTTATCTCCCAAGGTATGCATAGTTATAGGATTTTTCTAGGTAGTGCCAGATCCTCTTTTTGTTTGCCGCTGGGTTTATTGCATTTGTGCCAAGCTTTTTTCTGCCTCACTTACCACAGAGTTTTGGATTGGACCCCTGCCCAAGCAGCACCTTTTTAATTTTCATAAAACATTGTCTATTTGTTTTCCTTATCTGTCTGTCTTCTCAGCCTGACTTTGCATTTAGGTCCTTTCTACAAACAACCATGATAGGTACGAGGTCTTGTTAATACTAGACAACTATGACTTCAAATGTCAAGCACACTGTAAATTAAGAGGGCTGTCAGTGGCCAAAACCAGACATCAATATGTTTTTATCTGTGGGATAACCCTTTGACCTTAGGTGCAGCAATGACTGCACTATAAGTCACTATAGTCATTTCAAAATTATGTACAGCACCTGTCAAAAAGTGTGTACTTTCTTCTTTTATGTGCTTTTTAAGGCATAATAAATCCTAATTGGTGCTCAAGTATCTATCAAACAAAACTGGTACTGCAGTTTTAAAGCTGAAATGTTTCACAGGGTTGTTTGTCTATTCAGAGACACAAATAAGAGACACAAATATGGCAGCTCAAGTAAGCAAGTAAATATAAATGGCTCATCTTAGAGAACAAAAACATAACTTATTTTAACTATAAAATTGACCGTTTGATTTTGTTACCCGCTGCACCTTTAACTTCTACAACGAGAAGTGGCAATAATGCATCTAAAATTAGTTGATGCATCTAAAATTAGTACTGTTCTTGTGTTTTCTAGCTGCACGATGCTTTGTTTCAAGTTATATTAATTGCCTTAAGTCAGAAATTATGATATCTACTGACCTAAATATTGTTTAATGTTTGGTTTTGTATATGTGCTAATTATCAACACTGAGATAGACCTAATCGTAATACTTTCACTTGGCCCTAAACCTGTGCTTTGCTGAAATAAGGTGCCCCTGTTTTCCATTTATTTTTATTAGAATAGGTCACTTGAGTTTGGTTAAAATGATGTAAAATATAGAAAAAAAGAATTCCATAGGCACCACATTTTCTCTCTGGGCATCTGTGCTTGTGGTTGGTGAAGGTTCCACTGTGAGTAATGCAGCAGGTGGGTGTTTGGACAAAACAAAAGATCAAATCAATAGTTTTAGCTGCTGCTTAATTGCACATTGGAAGCCCAAGGGCTTTTATTTTATTTTATTCTATATTTTTTTTTTAATTCCCCTAGGTTAAACTTTTAATATATCTCAAGCCTATATTGCTCCACACACCCTCTTATACCATGTATTGTAAAAAGCACAAAAAAAAAAGCTTTCTCACAAGTTTTGACACACACTACCCTCCAGTCAACCCTAGCAACTTCCAGTTTTCAGCTGAATCGTTTACAAACAGCGGAGAATGTAATGAAGTCACACTATCTGAATTAAGCTGCTTATGAGATTAGAGTATTCAACCCACCTTCTCCGGTGTGGAAAATATTAGAAAACAAAAGGTTTATCATGCGAGGAGATTTAAACTGAACCGTAGATTTTCCTGCTCACTTCAAACAAAATTTCATTGAAATGTCTGTGCTGCAAATTAGTAATGCACTCTCACTTCTAATTATTTGTAGGCGTCTGGGGAAAAGAATGCTACTCCAAAAATATTCCATGTTGAGGTCATTTCTCTGTTTAGTGCGACAGTTTAGATTTTGATTCTGGCGTAATTCGACACAATCAATATCGAGAGTATAAAAAAGGTGTTAAAGATATTTACTGCTAACTCTAACAGGCAAATAAAGCACTCGGATGTAATATGCTCTAAATGTGACACAAAAGCTCGAGGATGTATGACCCAATTTTGTACCTGTATGAACAATCTTAACTCTTGTACAGTTTACAAAGCTAAAACTCTGATTTAAAACGACAACTGATCAATTTTATTAATCTGGCTTCTGATGACACATAAACACATTATTGGATGTGCCAGTATGTCAATATGTTGCTGTGCTTTAGAAAGCACATCTCTACCTTAGCAGCTTTTTCTTTCAGACATTTGAAAGTATTTTAAGAGTTATACAATACCTACTTAATACCCAAATGTATGAAATATGCATTAAACCTTGACTCACTGTACACATACAAAGCTGTTATTTTAATGATTAACACTACAAAAAGTTATACTACACTCACAAATGTCAATTTACTGCACAAGTCAGCATACCAAAACAATACGAGGAGGATGCATCTCTATGCCTTTAATTCTTGCTACTTTCGATGTGATGGCATGTGGTAGCTTTTTTATGAGCTTCTGGCAGGCAGGCTGCAGCATAGCTGGCAGTTGGACATCAATTGACACATGAAATTACCTTATCCATTTGTGGTGCTTTAGCTGCCTTAAGTGGCGAGCTAGAGAGCGAGTTTGCTGATTTGTTGTCCCTGCAAAATATACACAACATACATGCATTATATTGCCAAACATATTCACTCACCCATCCAAATAATTGAAATCAGGTGTTCCAATCACTTCCATGGCCACAGGTATAAAAAGGTATTGAGGCATTCATACTGTGGTTTGATAGATAGTTTGTTATCCAGGACACTACATGCAGCTCCACTGCCATGTTGGTAGGTTTTCCTGCAACAGAATGTTGCATTTCAATTAATAACAGCCAAATTCTGACATTCATTTATGGCGATTGCATCGATTAAAGAATAGGCTCACAATTAGTAGCCAGAAACTACCACTGTTACCCTCAAAGTGTCATTTGTGTTGATACCAATATTCTTTCAGCCTGCAGCTCCATCCTGACTCAACATGGCTCATTTGTTAGAAATCCTGACAGGCAACAGTATAAAAAAATAATCATTGAATTTCTGTGAAGGATCTGTGTGTAGAATCCAGTGTGTAGCTTCTTACTTGACAGATGGTTAACCAATTTCCTCAATCAAGCAAACATCATAAAATCATTTTACAAACATTGTCATATCTATACACACAATGTATGTGTAAATCGGGCATAATGACTAGAATCTGATGAAAATGAAGACAGCTGAGAACAATAGCTCCTGTACTAGTAGTGCACATCATGCTACAGTCAGTACAAAATACACTGTCTCATCCTCAAAGAAGGAGTACAGTGATTTGGTGTATAGTTCATAGTTTTAACATGTTATAGGCATTTTGTGCAAAGGGAGAGTAAAAATATGTCTTTCCCCTTTAGCTTTTCAAACTGAAACAAGTTCACTTAGAACTGCTCTTGTCCAGCCCACACACTCTCTCTAAAGAAAGAAATCTTTTCAAGTTTACCAAAAAGAACAGAGCAACTATTGTTCCATATCAACTCACTTTACATAACTCTGGCATGCTGTTTGATTTGGATTTGTTTCATGCCAGCCGCTTTCTGGGTAATGTTGGATTCAGAGGTGTTCACTGTCCATCCGCTTTCCCCTACAGCAAACAGATGTGTGGGCAAAGCACAAACAAGCTCCTGAAGCTTGGCTAGGTTCATAAATAACCTGTTTGTCTTAATCCATCAAGTTTGTGGATGTAGGAACCAGTACCTATGTAGCATGGTGGGGGCTGAGAGTATGCTGGTTGTCTGCAGTATTGTGATGTATAAGCTTGTTCTGTGCACATGGGTCTGGTCCACTTCAGGGACCAGACATTATGCCAGGCTCGTGCTACCAATCCATCATGCTTAAGGACTGTACAGCCTATTTCACTTGGCAGTGAGCCATAGTCACCCTCTGTTCACCCATTTCCATACATATATCTATGGATGTGACTTATTCATAAGGTTGAAATGTTTGGAGAAATGGTTAAAGGCTCAAAGGGATTTTAACTTCACAGTGTGAGAAGCTAAATCCTGAATTTATATTGGCACATATAGGTCTCCACTGTGGGATAAAAGCTCCTTGGATCCTTTCCATATGTAAAGTACTAATACAGTAATGTAAACATACTGAATTACACCTAATAGTTCCGACATAAAACCTACTCTGAAAACCATTTATTCAACTCTTGCCATTTGTAGTTGTTTGCCTTTGCATCCAAAATTGGTTAAGAGCTAACAAGCCAAATCTATAGAAACTCAGTGGAGATGTAAAGCACACCTAAAGGACAAAAGCAGGCTCTGATAGTCCCTGTTTCTTTAAAAACATTTTAATAGAACATTGTTCCTAGTGGAGAATGTATTTTCCAAATGCCATTCAAGTTTGCAAGAGTAAATTCTTAGTCGAGAAATCAGCTTCTGTCACTTATGTTGTTGTCTGCTTTTAATTGACTTCATTGTGCAAAAAAGTGTTTCACTGCTGTCTAAGATGTGACCGCTGTGGGCCTGAAATTGTAATTTGAATGAAGGGGATAATGTCCCCCTGGTGGCACGACGACCAACTCAGACCATTCATGTGTAACAAAATGCCTCAAGCCACAGGTCTTTTGCAAGCATTCAAACAAAAAAATCATTGTAATGTGCTTGTGTTTTGTATTACACACAGAAAAAAAAGGGAAAGATTTGTAGAGGGTCCAGACATTTACAGGGTCCTTACATTTATTTTGGATAAAATGATTTGGGCTTAAAAAGCATAAACACTAAGTTTAGTCTTGATATCCCTTCACTGGCTGCTTCTTCATTTTCTGGATTGATTTTTAAAGTTGATTTGCTTTTTATTTTTATTTTATTTTATTTAGATTTTTTCATGAATGAAATAAATTACAGAAGCTCACCAGCATTTAACCAAGAATAGCAAAATCAAAATTAGACAATTTAAAGGGTGCACAAAAATAATAAATTAAAATAAAATAGGTAAATTAAAACAAGCAACAGTCTTTTTTTTGCATGCATAGGTGCTTGAGAAAAGAAATGTTTTTAAACTGGATTTAAAATTTGGTGAAAGTTGAATCTCCACTGGTCGTTTGTTCCACTTGCTTGCAGCATATCAGCTAAATTCTGCTTCTCCGTGTCCAATCTGGACAAGCTAGCCAAGCAATCTAACTAAAAAAGTATTTTTCTGCTCTTAATTTTTCTAAAAAAAAAATCCATTTGCACCATCATATTCCTCTGCCTCTGACCTGTTCCACCGCAACGGGCTTCGCTTTTGTTGATTTATTAAAAAAATAGAAACTTGCTCATTTAGACCAGTAGCCATATTTAATAACAACTGACAAGCACAAATGGTTTTGGCCGTGGGCAGTGGCAGTGCCATGCAGGCCAATCTGCTGCACCAATGTAATCAAATCAAATAAAAAAATTTAAGCACTTTTTATACAAAAAAAAAGTAAAAAAACTATTTGGTATTTTTTTCTTTTTTTTCTGCCTTTTACTATTTCTTATTTCTGCAATGCTTTTGTTTTATGTAAATCATTTTGAATTGTCCTGTACATGAAACGTACTATACAAATAAACTGCCTTGCCTGCCTTAAAAATACAGGTCTTCATACACCTAAGTATTTCACCTAACAAATTTAAAAACACACCTGATCAAATCCCATCCTAGTTTGCACTTCAACCTCTAGCTTCTGTCTCTTTAACTGAATATTAATATGGAAATAAACATCTGGCTTGAGGAAACAGTGTCTTGTGGATCGATTCACACTAGGAGCCAGCCTAGTCATGACCACAGAAGCCACCACCACTGGATACAACCAGTTAATGGCAGGCTGCAGTCTACGTCACAGCCATAAGGCTGCAGTGCAGGACCCTAAGCCATTACCCTGCAGACCGAGCAGGCATAGCCAATAGCATGACAGATCCCCATTAGAAGTTAGACATTAAAACCAAATAAAAGCATTGGGTATAAAATATAAATAAAGGAGGTCATAGGAACAATGTACTTGGGTAAAATAAAAATAGAAAGCCAAATAAATAGATGGTATTTAAAATGTATATATATATATATATATATATATATATATACGTATATATCTCAACACTAACACAATACTCTACAAAATGGGGATACAATACACAAGATATAATAAAATAGACTTAAACCTCAGGGACACTGCCCTCCTCCAGCCAAGAAACAGGCGACATTCGTGCATGTGAAATGTTGCGCTCGTTTATGTAGACGTGCACACATAGGGCTTACGACGCGACACAAGGAAATAGAAAAATGTTCAATATTTGTGAGTCGTGACTAAATTTTCAACCAGCTCCCAGAGACACAGAGAGATAACAAATGTTATAAACAAACAACTTTTTTTCTCAGAAAAGACCAGCGCACAGTTGACACAGTGAACATTTAAGAAATTCATCAACTCTTTGGACAAACGGAATCAGTGCCATCTCGTCACTATTTTAAACGTGTCTCTCGCTGCCCTGTATGATGAGTGTCATGAGGGTGTTGCGAAGGACGTGGCTACAGTCCAATGTTTCGCCACCCGAACGGACCTGTGGTCAAGCTGCACCATAGAGCCGAATATGACACAGATTTTAGCGTAAAAACGAAATGTCTCCAGTCTCATTTATTCCAGATCACACCTGGCAGAACATAGCTGCTGGTCTGAGACAAACAATAGCTACTGGGACCTGGTGGACAGAAACTAGTCTGTATTACCACAGACAAGGCTTAAAATGCCCCCATGGCTCTTTCTTTCTTTCTCGTGTTAGATAATCAAGATCTCAATATCAATCGTGATTATCATTTTTCCCATAATCGAGCAGCCCTACTTGTAGGTTAGAAATACTCTTTTTGGGTAGACCAGAGAGCAGGGCATTACAATAATGTACTCTACTAGAAATGCAGGCAAGAGAGAGAAAAAAAGAAAAAGAGAGAGAAAAAGAGAAACGGGGGGACTCTGATGTTTTAAGGATGGGAAAATCCTGTCTTTGAGACATTTCTAATGTGTGGAATAAAATCCAGCTCAGAGTCGAAAAGAACACCCAGATTTGTCCTTTTAGTGAGATGATCTTGCTCTTGTCTTCAGGACCAATAATTAAAACCTCCCTTTTGTTCTGGTTAGGTTGTAGGAAATTCCCCCGCTACCCATGACTTTGTATCTAAAATACAATTTAAATGTAGTAGTGCATCATCTTTTTGTTTTTTAGAGCAAAGCACTTAGAACTCATGCCACCAGGAATTGTCCACCTCCTCGCCATCATTTTAAGTTCTTAGCAGGAGTATTGTGTTTCTACTTTGAAATTGTATCGTTTTTATCGAACCATCCTGTGATTGGATTTAGGTAGTAGGGACTCAGAGTGAGAAAAAAAGCAATCTTGAGAATTTAAAAGACAAAATGTCTTATTTGTTATCTCTCCAGAGATTAAAGTTGGAAGCCGATTTTAAATGTTACGTGAGCTTTGGTGCAACTCATGGCAATCAGCACCTTGTCTTCCAAGAACATGAATCTGTTTTTGTTAAACTCTGCACATATTTTCCATGCAGACTCTTCTTTTTTCCTTTGACTCATGTAAAACTTCGTGGTAACAAGGATCTGTACTTTATAGAAACTCTGCTGTGAAGTTTGCTGACTTTTCATTGCAATCTTCTCACTGATTATCCTGCTGAATGATCAAGGCTGGCAGGTTTCAGAGGGGTGTTGCTGTGTTAGCAACACCTCTCAAGGGGGTAAATTTCTGCATAACTGCTCCCTTTGTAGAAATTTGCTGAGGATTATGTGGGCGGATGTTAGCACAGGTGTATAATTCAAGCTGATACCTTTCACTTAGACATCACTTGGGGTCAAATTAGCATTGCTTGTAGGTGGTATAAAAAGATGTTTCAAGCCTATACCTTTACAATTGTATGGCAAACTTCTTTGTCTGATTTAACTGGGGAAGAGACTTTTTGGAATATATTCTGCATAGGAATAAAAAAAAAATACTTGTATTGATGTGTCACAAAGTATAATTGTCATAAACAGAGTGGCAAAAAGAAGGATATGTGGAATGTGAGGGGGCTCTCTAAGACCTGAAACTTTAGAGCCATCAGCCTTGTTTATTTTTTTAATGTTCTCTATAGGGAGCTCTAGTTCAGTGTTAGAAAAGAATGGAAAACAAAAACACTTTTTTTTCTAGTTCTAGTTATCAGATAGTTGCACTTTTTGGTGCCAACAAACATAGTTAGACTGTTGATGGAATCCAACAGCTTTAGAGATTTGCTTGGAAATGGCAAAGACAAACATCTGAAGTGATGTTTTTAACAGGCCTGTTTGTATCTAAATGATACAACATCTGAGTATAATTAGAATGAAATTAAAATTTTAAATTTAATTTCACAACTTGTGTTTCCACAGGTTTGTTGTGGCGTACTCCTACAGTTCAGTTGGTATTGTTTTGCCTTGTTATCCAGCCTAGCAGTCTGGAGAGACGTGCATACTCTGCCAGCTTGTTTCCCACTCTGCATCTGAAATCCAATAGGTTTGTGTTGTTAGACACATACGTCTCACAGGTGTGTCTTAATGAAACTGCTGAAACACAAACCAATCAGCTTGGGTTGGGTTGTTCATTAACGGTTGCTACTTATATAGGAGGAAATCTAAAGGTTATTTCCAGATTGCGTTCCATCTTTTACATCTCTCACCAAAATCCCGTTGCCTTGCTGTGTAAACTCCATCTGTCCTTAGTCCTTAGTGTTGCTGTTGTTGTCAACATTCTAATAAGTCTTTTCTTCTTTCACAGCAAATGGAAGTAAAATTGAAATAAGCTTGTAAAAACACATGCTAATCTGGCTTTGCAGTATTTGGAGCTTGTGTTCATGTGGGAAACATCCTTATACGCATAGTTTTATAGGCAACTGTGCCATATTACATGAAAATAGCAGATGTGAACTGTATCAGTGTAAACACCAATGAAAACAGATGTGTGTGTAGCTTAAGTTAAGTACTTTAATTCAGTGAAGATGTACTTGTACATTTAAAAGCTGTTTTACTAGAGTTTTAAGTTGCACTTTATACTAACAGGTATGGGGGAGACATGAACGTGTGCTGATGGTTTCTATTGT
>JBAMHW010000005.1:14049188-14066505 GCA_037177495.1 Rhadinocentrus ornatus | reverse complement strand
GGAGGGGGCATGGGAGTTTGCTCAACCAGTCTACATGTGCTTTGTGGACTTGGAGAAGGCGTTCGACCGTGTCCCCCAGGGACTCCTGTGGGGGGTACTCCGTGAGTATGGAGTCCGGTCCCTGTACGACTGGTGTCAGAGCTTGGTCCGCATTGCCGGTAGTAAATCAGAATCGTTTCCAGTGAGGGTTGATCACTTATTCCGTTCATAACTTTAAAGGACAGAATTTCCAAGCACAGCTGACGCGTTTAGGGGATCCGGTTTGGTGGCCTCAGGATTGGGTCTCTGCTCTTTGAGGATGATGTGGTTCTGTTGGCTTCATCGGGCCATGATCTTCCGTTCTCACTGGAGCGATTCGCAGCCAAGTGGGAAGCGGCTGGGATGAGAATCAGCACCTCCAAATCCGAGACAATGGTCCTGAGCCGGAAAAAGTGGAGTGCCTTCTCCGGGTCGGCAATGGGGTCCTGCACCAAGTAGAGGAGTTCACGTATCTCAGGGTCTTGTTCATGAGTGAGGGAAGGAAGGATGGAGCGGGAGATCGACAGGCGGATCGGTGTGGCAGTGATGCGGACTCTGCATCGGTCTGTCGTGGTAAAGAGGGAGCTGAGCCAAAAGGCAAAGCTCTCCATTCACTGGTTGATCTACATTCCTACCCTCGCCTATGGTCACGAGCTGTGGGTAGTGACTGAAAGAACAAAATCGCGAATACAAGCGACCAAAATGAGTTTTCTCCGCAGGGTGACCGGGCTCTCCCTTAGGGACAAAGTGAGAAGCTCGGTGATCCGGGAGGGGCTCAGAGTAGAGTTGATGCTCCTCTTCATTGAGAGGAGCCAAATGAGGTGGCTCGGGCATCTGGTCAGGATGCCTCCTGGACGCCTCCCTGGTGAGATGTTCTGGGCACGTCCCTACCGAAAAAGAAGACCCAGGACTCGCTGGATGGACTACATCTCACGGCTGCCCTGCGAACACCTCGAGATCCCCGGATGAGCTGATAAATGTGGCCGGGGAGAGGGAAGTCTGGGTTTCCCTGCTTAGGCAGCAGCCCCCGTGACCCAACTCCGGATAAGCGGCAGACAATGGAGAAATGGATGGCTGGATGCTCAACCTGAGTGTGCCAACATTACGTAGGAGGAAATTGCAAGACAGATACCATTAGCTTAGAATAAGACTTACACAATAGATCACCAATCTGTAAATTGTATATTAGATTTTTAGAATCCATGTAAGGTAGATTTTACTTGTTCTCATCGTCTTTTATAAATGAAAGGAAAGGACAAAATAAGGAGTAATCTGAAGACTAAATTAAAGCATAAACCTAACACTTTTTATTAATTAAGTCGATAGCTTGAGCAGCACGTTAAGCAGCTCATGACCAAAGGTGAGGGTAGAAATGTAGGTTGACTGGTAAGTCGAGAGGCTGATAAGTCTTCTCGCCTAAAGCCTGTTCTCAGGTTCACTGAGTGAACAAAATGAGCATTAGCAAACACCCTAAGGGATTCAGGTACTTACACAGTGGGTTCCAAAGCAAAGGAGAAATTCCTTTTTAGATGGCATTATGTTTATTTAAACATTCATTGCATGTAAGCAGCTAAAAATCTTAAGATCCATTGTGTTTTTATTAACTTACATTACATTATGGTCACTTAGAAGACTCTTTTCTCTAAAGCGACTTACAGTGGTTAGTCAATAGCGTTAAGGGTCTTGCCTAAGGACCCAAATGGAAGGTGATTCGAACACATGCATGAGAGACAGATGCATTGCCAACTATGTGCTAACCAGCTGCTGATCACTTGATTAAATAAAGATGCAAGCAGATAAAATGAGCTCACCCCTACCACGAACAGACATAAAAGCCACTAGAACTGCTGCTTTAAGAAAGTGTGAAAAATCTGGTTCCACCCAAAAAGAAACTGTCTACGTTGGACATTGCAATTAAACAAACTCTGAATGCGTCAGTCCAGCAACAGTAGCTATTAAATCCCTTTGGTGCCTGTATTTTGGCTTACTTAATGCTAGTTAGAGCAGGGAAAGCATGCTGCAGAGGAAAAAGCTTAGAAAGTTTGCACTGGTTTGTTGCCTGTTGATTGAGGTAAGACTGCTTTTTACTTATTTTTTCATTTTATTTTGTATTTACAACATATTTGTCTGGGGAAAAGTTCCAGTAGTGACCCCCTGACATTGTTTTAGAGATGCTGGTAAATGTATTCTTGTTGGTGGTTTGTATTTCAGTGTTTTGAATTTACTGAGGTTTCAGTAAAAGTACCCAGGTAAGCTGAACCGATGCAAAAAAATGGCTCTATTTTTGCCTCTGGGTATTTTAAGAAGCCATTACACACTCATCCCACAGAGGTGTAAGACGCCTAGTCTGACAGAGACATAATTTTGTATCACTTTGTGGTAATTTTGCAGCTCTTTCTGATCTATATATATATAGCTTTGGTCTTATTGTACATTGTTTTATTGTGTTTCTAAAATTAATTTGATGTCTTTTTAAATGTTTTATATATTCTCTTCAGCACTTTGGTCAGTACTGACTGTTTTTAAGTTCTTGGCTTCATTGTGTTTTTGTGTGAATGAGGTGAAGGGACGTTTCACTGAAGCAGTTTTAAATTTCCTTGTGCAACAGTGTGCAGTGACTAAACTAATTCTGAAAACAAACTAAATATAACTTGATCATTTAAAAAAATATACGCAAGACAGATTTTGCTTAGTTTTTCCATCTGTTCTGTTTATCCGCTACTTAAACTAGATATGGAAGCGCTGATTGGCTAGCCTGTTGTATTGGGCGTGGTTATATAAATAATGAAGCAGCTGATTCGTTGGTTGGAGGTCGTGCTTGTAGTAGGCGGTTCCTTACTGTAGCTTTCTGGCTGTCACACAGACACCATACACACTCACCAGTTTACTGAATAGGCGTCGTTTAATAGGAACTTTCAGTGGATTATGTTGCTTCTTTTTCATAATTTGCGAATTATTACAACTTTATGGACCTCATTCTTGGCGGAGAGGACGGTTGGGGGTTTCTTTTCTTTTACTCTTTAAAAAATGTTGATGTTTTAATAAGTTTTGGTCATGCCGGTGGAGTGAAGCGAGTGACGGGAGAGGAGGAAGGCAGGCGACTGGGAGACAGTTAAGCGGATTTGAAAGAGGAAATCCTCGCAGTAAACCTCAGAGACTGTGGACGCAGTCAGAGGTTTAGGTTTTCTTCAGTTTCTGGAATCTGTTTCAAGCTTAGAATTGCTGAGTTTTGGGGGGGTTGATGCGATCGGGTGCGAGTAGATACGTTTTCTCCGCAAATGACGTGGAATAGCACGATGAGCAGTGGCTACAGCAGTTTGGAGGAGGACTCCGAAGACTACTTTTTTACGGCCAGGACCTCTTTCTTCAAAAAACCTCTCGGGAAAGTCACTGAGTACAAGGTAAAACCTAAAACATGTCAATTTTAAAATGAATTACATTTTACCCCTTTAAAATTACATTCACCTGTTGTGTCTAGGTTGATTAATTCCGTAAGGAAAAATGGGCAAAGCTCACGATTTTTAGATAGTATATTTTTCTTAGTGCTGAAATTTTGAGAAAATCCTAAATGTTTCTTACATTTAAAGTCTGATCTTATTCATCTCACATTGTCTTTGGATTAAATGCATTAAAATAATCATCATTGTCAGTAAAGTTTGGCAGGTGCTGGAGTAAGTTGCAGGAGTGTTTTTATAACAGCAGCTCTGTTTGTGGTTTAAATCCCATTTTTCTAGTTTTTGCAGCTGGTTTCGCTTCCATGTTAATTTGACATCCTGTCGTGCAACTCCCCTTTAAAAGGGAGCGAGTTTCCCCCCATACAAATGGTGTTCTTGCGTTTATTTCAGAATAATTGAGATGGTGATGGTATTTTCTTAATAATGTCTGGGAATTGGATGAGGCCACCACTGAAATCTTTTCTGAAATGGGTCTGCACTAAGAACTGGATTGACATACAACCATTAACATTTGGCTTTATCATGTCTGGAGCCCATTTAATTAGGTCAGTCTTAGTCTTTGACTAAATTCTGGCCTGCTACAATCCTCAAGTGTCACTCTTGCGGTCCCTGTATCTCAGACAATCCTCCAAACACAGCTGGTTTGTTCCTTCCCTTGAAGACTCAGCATACTGTAACAGAATTGAGCCATTCTTCTTCCTTGCCCACTTCATATTTGCATCTGATGTGACGTGCTTGTAGTTTCTGTAGCCATGCTTGACCCTTGACTTTCCATAGGTCTTCATTCTGGCAACGTGTGTGTTTGTAGTAGGGCTGGACGATATGAAAAAAATCTTACATCTTGATATTTTTTACCTGAATCACAACATAAGCTCTCTCTCTCTCTCTCTCTCTCTCTCTCTCTCTTGCTCTCTCTCTCTCTCTCTCTCTCTCTTTCGCTCTCTCTCTCTTTCGTTCGCTCTCTCTCTCTCTCTCTCTCTATATATATATATATATATATATATATATTGATTATAAATAGTAGGTCATTTTAATTAATTATAAATAGTTTATTAAACTATAGGGGAAAAAAACTGAAGACACAACTTTTTTGTATTCCCAATTGTACAATACTACTATATTTGACTTCCTTTGATATCATCAGATTTCTATTTGTATTTCTGCATACACATATAGGCTATTTATTTCTTTATGACGGACCAATATCAGCTTGTATTTCTTTCATGGGGATTGTTTGTGGCATTGTTATTGCAAAGCTAGAGCCTGGCAATAACAGACAAAAGTTTGATAGAGGTCATATTACAGCAAACAAATAACAGTGATAATATTTATTACCGTGTCTGAAATGTGCGAATCCTATTTACAATAACTGTAGATCAAACATCTGCTGCACCACTGACACCATGTTTGTCTCTCGTAGGGAAAATGTGATCCTGGCTACAGCAGCCAAGTCCTTTGGTTCCTGCAGCCTGAGTTTAGAAGCTTTAAAGAGCCATTGTACATGTGGCAGTATCATAATTAGGAGATAGCATGTATAATCAGCAAAAAAAAACAGTCTGAAATAGCACATTTCTGCCAGTCAGCTTGCATTCCTTAGAGTGAATTACATCAAAGTGGATGTAAATTGTATTTGACTTGTGAAAAGAATGTTCTGAGCTTCAGTGCCTCAGAGGAAATGAACATCTGTATTTGATCCATTTCATTTTTCTTTAAAGGTCCTTTTCATATCCCTCCAGACTAAGAACAAATCTTGTCAAATATTATTTGTTGATATAGTTTCATGTTTCATCCTTTAAACTTTTCAAACCTGTATGTACATGCTGAACCTTCAGATGGAGCTATCTAAATTGACGACACTATGAGGATTTGCACAAAGTACGATTTTTTACAGTGTAAAAATGCAGACATCTGTCCCACTTGTTGAGAGTTAGTATTCATGCATCTTGCAGATCATTTCTTAGATTTGACTGAGGCTGGAGTTCAACCAAGTAGACACCAAAAGTATGGGGTAATAGAAATGTCAGCAACACTGAGAAGTGGAGGACAAAGATACAGTATATTTGATTGAGGCCAGTTTACTCAGAAGGCTTTGTTACTGTCTCCTTTACTCCCACACAGCATTGCTGCATAAACCCGATAGTCCTCTGAGTCAGAGTTGATGTAAACAACAAGAGAGCTTCATGTCCGTCCAGAGCCTAGCAGGATAATGGATATCAACCAGGCGACATGTGATTTGCATAGACAGCACAGAGGGATTAGGGTATGATCTGTTACGTCTCTGAAAAAAAGGCAAAGCAAAAAATGTGCTGCTGAGCAACTGAAGCCCTCAGATTTGTTTTCATGTGATTCCAACCTGCAAATCCTGATCAGACAGTTATCCTGATAGGAGAAAAATACCCCAGCTTCACATTTAAATATCTGTGCTACCAACTTTTATCAATGACAGACAGACAACGTTGCATCAAGCAAGCATCATCTGGTATTATGCGCTCCTTCGCTAACTCTGTCACCAAACAACAGGTCTCTCAGTTTCTGTCTCTCGTCTATTTGGCCTGCTTTTTTATTTTTCAAATTCTGTGTTGTTGCCCTCTGACAGGCCTGCGGGGAAATCATTCTTTTTTTTTTCTTTAGGAGGAATATGTATTGTCTATCTGCCTGGTTGTATTTTTAAAGGCACATTCAGGGCTGACATACCTGCTCCTGCTGTGCTTGCTGAAGGGAAATTCCCAGTGGCACCTTGTCGAGCGGCCATGTCAACTGTTTGTTTGCATACCGAATGGCTCCGGGCGGTATGCTGTCAAGCACAGAGAATAAGCAGCTTATCACTTATGATGGACCATCAGGAAATCTGTATGCCAGCGAGGAAAACTCACTGGGACTGACAATCGAGTAACTGTCATTAAAAGTAAAGAAATGTCTCTGCTGGATTTATGAGGTGGTGGAGAAAAGCTTAAATTAAAGGACAATCCTAAAAGTCCACTCTGTATTCATAGCTGGCACATTTACAAATGAATCAGTGGACAAAATGGACACTTTACATCTGATAGGGAGTTAATTTGAGGCTTCTCGCTGCAGTTATGACTGACCTAAACTCCTTATACAGGAGTACAGCTATATTAGCTGACTTGATTTCAACTTAAAAAGGTGGCTTTGTAGATGAAAGGCAGCCCTTCAAAGACCTTTTACTTTATTGTTGCTCTTGAGAAGGTCAAAGAGTACAAAGCCCCAACATGAAAGTAACTTCTGGTCTTTAATATGATAATAAAATATTTTTAATTAGTGTTTACCCTGGAGCTTAAAGGCTAAAACTTTCTAAAACAGCTAAAAACAATGGTGAGAACTGCAGAGTTAGCAGTGAGGACTTGTGATCCTCTGACCCTTTACTGTGCAATGGAGGTACAGTATCCACAAAACAACCAAATAGTATTGGGACAACCCTCAAAATCTTTAAATTCTGATTTTACTAATCTTATTTAAAGACATAGGCTAAGTTCACACTACAGGCTAAAGTGACTCAAATCTGACTTTTTTTGCTCCTATTCGACCTGTATCAAATCTTTTCATAACAGTCAGGACAACGCAGATCCAATTTTTTCAGGCCACTTGAATATGTGGTCCTAAATCCGATACGTATCTGTCCTTTTGCCATGTGACTTCAGTCTGAACAACCAGGTTGAATTAATCTGACATTGTTTATAAACTCTTTATCTGTAAAGGCGCTCACTTCACTCTCCCACTATTCCTGTCTGTGACTCTGTGCCCACACCTTTCTCTGTACAGACGTTGCTGCCACTGCTCCACAAAAACATGGCTCTCCTCTTTTGTAATCTCCTGCCTAAAACAAGGCAGATTGAAATGTGCTGGCTATGGTTGGACAATAACTTTAAAATGGCAACATACGCTCCACTGTTACCGTACATGTTTACTTTAAAAAAAAAATTGGATTTCACAAAAAAATCTGAATTGAGCCTTATGCCCTGCAGTGTGAACATAGCCATAAAATGGTTTTGACTGGCCTGCACAGAATTTTGACATCAACCCAATGTAACACTTTTGGGTTAAATTAGATCAGCCAAGCAAGCCAGGGTTTCTCACCCAGCATCAGTGCTTGCCCTCGTATATGCGCTTCTTGAAGGACGAAAAAAATTCCCATAAACACAATCGAAAAACCTTGTGAAAATTCTTCCCAGAGAAGTTTATGTCGTTGTAGCAGTTTATGTCGTTGTAGCAGCAAAGGGTGGGGTTTTTAACTAGTGTAGGTCAGTCATAACTGCAGCGAGAATTTGATTTGTTGCTTTATGACAAATAGAGACTGTAATGGTCTTACTGGCAGAAGTAGGCCTTGAGATGTTATTTAAAAACACTTACAAATAAACAGGTTACAAACCAAAGCCTATTAAATTTAGCAGGACCTATTTTCAAATCTTCTCCCCATAAATTGTACCACTTCCAAGTAATAGATGACAACTTGTCTTTTCCTTTTTTTAGCAGCTCTGGTAAATATGCTCCATGTGGATTGTAAATTTATCAATTTCTATCTTTTGCTCAGCTCTTGTATTTTCTCCCTTAGCTCCAGGGAGTGTGCTACATGGTTGGTCCTCTATGCTGCCAGCTACTTTTTCCCTGGGGATAAATCCAAGTGCATCTCGTCTCAAAACGCTACTTAGAATAGCCCTCGGGGACATGGGCCTCTGAGGGGCCTGTCTGCAGGAGAAAACACCCACTTCTCTTTTTGCTTGGCTGCATTTGAGAAGGAGGCAAAAAATATGACAACTTGGATTCTGTGTTTTTCTCACAGGATACTTTTTTTGATCAAATCTGAATGTCGGTCATCATCTAAATGTTAATCTCAAAGTATTTTGCTACCGCATTAAACGGGGCATGTCAAGGTTGTTTTCATCTGTTATGTGCATTTGTAGTGTTAACAAATTTAATAATTAAACTTTGGGGCACCACCCATGGAGGGAAACATGATATTGCTTTTATCACTATATAACTCACAGTTTTATACACTATAGTCTCACAGGCTTCTTGCTTTGAATTGACCCTAGAATAAGGAAACCACAGACAACAACCAGTACAAACTACATATGAGCATTTAGAGCATAAGCAGAAAACATGTAAATATGATGTTCAACCAAAATTTGTATTGTGAAAAAGTGTAAAAATGCAAGAAAATAAAGCTTGACTTAATTAAACTAAAACCTAATTAACTGATGTTGAACCGAATGAAGAAGGGTTTCTGAATCCGACTTAACTTAATTTTATAGGCTATTAAGGAGGTAGGCGTGGATTATACCAACTGACCAATATAGGAAGAATAAATCACTATTACCAATGTTTTGTGACACCAGTCATGTTGATAACGGACTCTCAGAACGCATCTGTCCTCGTCAGAGTATTCCGCTGCCACTAAAGCGTCACTCACGCTCTTATGGACTGTTCCTGTTCCTGAATCCCAAGGAAGCAAAGTTTGAATGAAAGGGGTCCCGACACTGCTTATCTATTAGAAATCAGTCTTTAACTCTTTGTGAGCCGTCAGCTCAATATATCGGTCTGCAGAGGCCTAGTGCCTGGACGTAGGCGTGGTTTACCGTCTTCAGCCAAACAAAGCAGACCCAGTCTGGCAGCTCTGGCAGAAGATCCGACTCAGCTTAGATTTCAGTTTGCATATAAGCGCCTGGTTAATGTTACAAATATTAATTTCTTCATTCTCTTGTCTTTGAATATCAGATTTAGACATTTGTGTACACATCTTTCAGTTATATGTTGTTGAAATCATTAGCAGTGATGCTAATGGTAAAACAAAGTTATAAAATATATATACTGTATGAAGGAATGCTCTGAAAATAAACCAACCACTTTGTGTAAATCTAGATTTCAACTCTCTGTGTTAATGCTATATATTTATAATCTGAATAAAAATCTAACTGAATTCAAATCAATTAAAATTAAATCAAAATTTGAAGTCAGTAAAATACTACACTCAACACGGTGAACCAGCACTCCTCTGCTTCTCTGTTTAATCATTTCGGGCCTGTTGCTTCTGTGAAAGTTACAGTAACTAAAAGCAAAATGCATAAAAACACACACAAAGTGGGTTGTTTTGATCCTTCTATGTTACACGGACAGCATCAACAGCACCGAACTGGTAAATGTGAAGGCTGATCTGACAAGCAAGTGTCCTTCAAACCTACTGTTCCTCGGCTAGTTGTAAACAGGTCCTTGAAATGCATCAATGTCACAACAAAAACCTGCATCCTTTTTTCCCCCATTGATTTTTAATGGATGTAAGTAAACTAGTGTTGAATTAAACTAATGGCATCATTATGAAAGCACCTGTTAGGCATGTAAATACCCAAACTTACTCATTTTACAGTTCACCTTTCACTATGTACATTTCTTACTGTATAATTAACACCATAAGCACCTTAAGAGATAAATAGGCTTACAGCAATGCACAGGATGGTACCATGTTAATTAACTAATTAGCACATTATATCTCATTTATTTATAGTGTTTTCCCCAGTCTTCATGCTGAGTAGAGCACCTGCTAAACCAGTAGAGCTGAATAGCATAAACAAGCTAGAAATCATAAAAGATAAAGATAACCTTTTGCTTCCTAGCTTTCTTTTTCTGCTGCAACAGTTGTCCAAGCAACAAGAATGACAGTATTATCAGAGCTAAACAACTGAGCACTGGTGACAGTGCTATTTGTATTTGTAGAAAATTGCCACCGATGTGTATCAGTGACTTTAAAGGCACAAAGAAAAACATGTCTTGGGAGCTACAATGCTGCAATGCTGATTTCCCGTCAGTAAATACAACAATTACCCTCTTAAATTCTTTATGAAATATTCACTCTAAAGGTGACCTTTTTTTTGCTGTTTTTAAAGCAGTGTGCAAAATGCATCACTGCTTCTGTATCTCTGGGACAGATTCACAAAGAAGCAGCTTTGAATGACCAAACATTTGCCAGTTGCTTTGAAAAGGGAATAAATCCATTTTGCTTCACATGTGACTAAAGTACTTTGTGGTAGAAACGTAACAGCGTGTCATTTCTTTGTAGGTTAAAATAAAGGAATTGTTTTAGAGTAGAGCCTTTTATTAGATTCTAAACCAGCAAAGTCCTGGAAGATAAATTTAGAAAAGACTACTATTTTTTACTACTCTATGTATTGTACATTTGCAGGAGGCCTCATCAGTTATTCCTCATGTTAATATGGTGTATAAGAGCTTTAAGGCGGATTTTTCCCTGCACAGCGTGTGTGTCTGCGTCACCACCGTAGGCGCTACATAGCTCCGCAGAGGCCCAACACGCACCTCTTTTAAACCTGCTGTGCACCCCTGCTACGCAGACAGTTACGCGGATATACTCCCTGTCAATTTTTGATTACGTGTTTTCTGATTTTTGGACCCTCTCGCACTTTAAAAAACAACACCCAATAAATCATGTTGATGAGAAGCCGATCGAACTATTTCTTTATTTTCTTCCATAAGCTAATAAAGACACTGAACCATACTGGATTCCATTGATCTTTTTTCTAAAACAGAAAATACATACAGTAACTGAAGTGAACCATCAAAAGAACTCCAACCTGGTGAGTTTATCGGCTGATACCATCCCTGCTGCCACCTTCAGATTAGGAGGAGAAACTGCAACACGACACGAAAACAACGCGCGCTCCCTTTGCTCGAGTGTGAGAGCAAACTCACCAGCGTCAGCTATGCCGTAACTGACCGCACACAGACGCTGCGCAAGTATAAATCCGCCTTTAAATTGCAGATATTGGATCAATTTGAAAACAGTTAATGTTATTTTTGACAATATCTGCATTATCTACACAATAGATTTTATTAAGGCAGTCTCAACCCTAATTTAGTTATTAAGTCCATTGAGAACATATTTGTATTTACTAGGATTATCTGGCAAAAGGCAGCAAAAAAAAGAAAGAAAAAAAAGGTAATCAAACTACATACCAATGTCAAACAGGATGTAACATCTAAAAAATAGTTTATAAAAAAAAAGAAAAGATAAAAAATCTATAGCTAAAAGAAAGAACAATAATTGTTTACAGTTTCTTTTTCCTAATTTTTTAAAAGATGAGAGTGGTATGAAATAAGTGAAGTTTAGCTTTTGCTGCAGCTAAAAACTGAAACACTGGATGACCAAAGGTGCTGTGGACTTTTAGGATGAGCAGTTTAATGAAGCTACTTACACCAAGAGTACGGCTGAAATTGAGTAATGAAGGAACATACAACATTGTTTTGCCAAGTTTTATAAATCAACAGAAATGTGTTTGTTGGTGAGAGTGAAGGGAAGGCTAGTAAACCAGGAAAGCTGCAGTGGTGAGCATTGAAGGAGGGTCCAGTAATCAAGCAAAAGGTAACATAGTAAATGGTTATGTGGAGTTGTGTTTTACTAGCAGATTTATAAATTACATGACTATAGTCTATAATTGGAGGACTGTAAACTTAACAAAATAATGTGTTAGTGAGAACTTGTGGTAGAAAAAGTCTAATCTAGATTCCGCCTTTTAATACCTGAGGTACCTCAATTGGGGGTCTTTGAGAAAAGATAAGGTCAAACTGTGCCAAAATGGTCATTTTGGAGACCTTTTCTGAACTGTCTTTAACAAAAGATGCCTAATTTTCTACTTCTTCACTTCATGTGAGTTCATCTTTGAAGAGGTGATGTTCACATATTGTACTAGGAGGCTAAAAGGTACAGATGCATCAGTTCAAAGAGATATCCATACTTTTTTTTTTTTTATATTATTATTATTTATTTATTTTTTAGTCAAGCCTGAAACTTTTTTATTAATTTATGTGCCATCTTCAATTTATTTAACCAGTAACACATCTTGATATGTACACATCTTAACAAATCTCACAAGTTGTCCTATTACTATGACTCCAAAAGTATTTAATTATCTCATTTGGTTTTAGCAATATACTAATTTTTTATTATTCCATTACAAATATCCAAATATATGTTTTAAGTGAAAGTGAGCACACAGCACCCTTGATACTTGCAAGAGATTACAATCTGAAAAGCTGTCCGGTGAAAGGACACTGGTTTCTGGTGGAATTCTGTTGCTTTATTTAATTTAGTTAATGCATTTTATTCAATCTGTGCCTATAAGTAAAATATTGAGAAATTCCCACAATTCTGTTTTATTCATTAACTTTACGTTTTGTTTTTTAATAATCAAGAGGAAGGGATAGAAAGCAAGAGAAAGTTTTGTAGGTATTCAACTCTAATTGCATTTATTTATAATAGAAAAATAATGTTCTTGTCTTCACATTAAGAGATACAGGTGTGTGAATGTGTTTTGACCAGTAATTTTCAGCATAGGATTGTGCACCTGCATGGAAGAGAAGGAGGGTGTAGTGTTAGAAAGGGGAATAAAATCTAAAAGTTTGCATCACCTAAAGGATTCAGACTTAATTTCTTTACCACAGTCGCAGGTGCAGAGCTGTTTAGCTCCAGGAATACCGTCGTATTTGCATCTTGGCAAATTAAAGCTCAAATTCTCCCACCTTTTACGATCTGGCATGGATTTCCACTGAATCTTACGGGAAATAAAGTCTTATCTCTGTAGATGCTGAAGAAATAACTAAGAAAGTGAACTCGCAAACTTGTCACCATTCTTTGTTCTGCCATTCAGTGCTCAACAGGTGGCGCTCAATGGGGTGCTCAATGGGATTTTAGAGATTTTAGTGGGTTTTCTTTCCAGAAAACAGCTGCCTGCTGTGGCAGAAAACAGCACTATGAAAGCAACTGTGCGTACCAAAACAGAAAATTGGGACTTAATTTAAAGCAAAGAAGCTAAAGCTCTGTGGGGCAGTGGAAAACTGTAAGACAATTCTGTGAAGGTGCATATGTATGAGCAACCTTTGTTCTGGACTCATTTTAGGACAAAAAATGGATTATAGCCTCTGTTTGCTGTTATTGTTGATGATTGTTGATGATTAAAGAAAAAATAATAGCACTTTAACAATAATGAAAGTAACGTTGATGTTTTTAAAAAGAGGCTTCAGACCTATCTTTTTAGCTTAGCTTATAACTAAATTTTATTTGATCTTAACTTATATTACATGATTCTATTTCACATTTTTTAATTTAGTTTTTACACAACTGTACTACCTCTTGATTGATTTATTCATTGAATCATTTTTAACTGTTCTTATTGTTCTTAAGGTTATTTCATCTTTATTTTAACTCCAGTGTTTTCCACGTGGGGGTCCTCCACGCCGGGGGTTTTGTGTGCTTGGTCTGGGGGTTGTTGCTGCGGTGATCACCCTTGTCTGAGTGGCTGGGGCCCTGCACTGCAGCCTTATGGTTGTGGTGTAGGCTCCGGTCTGCCTTGATGGAGGTGGTTGCCGCTGTTGGACATGGGTGGACTGGCTCCGGGTGTGGATGGATCACCATGATATTGTTTCCTTACAGCAGCATCAAGTCAGATGTTTATAACACTTACTATTTCATAACCTACATTTGGGTTCTTTTGAGAAAGAAATTAGAGAAACACTTTTTAAATAAAGTCTGATTTGAACATCTGACTTTAAAACATGTCCCATTTACTTTATTTTTAAGTGTAGTTTCTACAAATGCCATCACTGGTGCAATTAATCAATGCATCAACTTCCTCCCCTTGCCCGGTGATGCTCAGCACTCCTCTCTGCAGTTCAGCTGCCTGAAATCTCCCAAGATAATTTAATGGTAAATTTATTTCATTCACACATCATACCACAGTGGCTGTAATTAATTGTTCGTCTGTTTGGAGTGCAATAGTTCACTGACTCCTTTGTGCGTCTTCTGGGTTGTTACTGTTCTGTGATGTGCAGTGCCACGCTGAAACCGGTAACAGATGCTGCTGTCATCTAACACGACCATACGGATGACTCCTAACTAAAGAATTCCTGGAATTAACGAACAGAACGCCTGTTCAAATGCATTGTTAACTCTTTTTGACAGGAAGCCTCATTAGTGAAATACGTTTGCTATCTGATTGCATTAAAACAACCATGTTTAACCAATCAAATGTTTTCATAAATAGTGGGACGCTGTACTGCAAGTGTCATGTCAGTAATTCCAAAGACTGATGTAAATATGTACCTATGCTTTTGTTCTGTTCTTATATTTTGACATGTTTTCTTTATTCATGCTGCCATAAGCTCAGGGAGGTGTGCTTTTCCATTTATGTTCATTGGTGCATTTTCATTGCCCTCTTGTGTCAGCGTTTGAGGCCTCCATCACAACTACAAAAGGTAAACAAAATGGTAAAAGTTCACAATTGTAAGAAAGATTTTTAAAGAATGCTGATCTAAAAATAACTCATCCAACACTGTCCTTAATTACTAATAAGTGAAATACTTTTTTTCTGAACGTTACTACCAGCTTGGAACTATGACAGGCAATTATGTAACGTTATTACCCTGAGTACGGGCTTTTAATTATTATACATACATCGGCAGGGCAGGGTTGTTTGAGCAGGGTTACAGTAATTATGTACACAAAGAGAAGAATTATTCTACGAAGCAGTTTGCTACCAGCTATAACTAAGTAGGAGCAGGCTGCACCTTCACCTTGAGTGCGGTGTTCAGGAGGTGGTAACACATCACACTGGCTGATATAATGAAATAAATTCCACTGGCCTTCATACACCACAGCTCACTTCAGCTGAAGTTCTTTCTGTGAACACTTTTCTAGTTTATCAGGCACTGCTTTGCATAAACCCTCAACCACGGGTTTTCTGTGGTGGAATGAGCTGAATTATGCTCAGCAAGAAGCCCTAAGCCCCACTATTCTTGTTTTAAATGCTTTTCACTCATTGTTAGCACAAAAAAAAGTTTCCCTGTGTATGTGTTTTAGTTTTTTTATGCTGTACTAAAAATAATATGGTAGAAAATTAATTCCCATTATTGACAAAGATGGAAATGTGATGATTCAATAGTCATATGGATATGAGCCGTGTATATTGCTTTCTAGTTTAAACCAGAAATAATATAATTTTTTAAAAAAAGTGTATATTAAGAATTGCATGTTTATTAATTAATTTCCATATATACATCTGCATAGGCTATTCATTCCTTTATAACCCGCCAATATCAGTTTGGATGTCTTTTATCGGGATTGCAAAACTGGAGCCTATCTATATGAAAGAGAATTAATAATAATTTTATAATATACACCCATGAACATATTATTTATATCAAAGGTATATTCATTTTAGCGTGATCTATTTAACAGTTTTATTTAATACATCAATATTTATTTATTTAATTAGACTGGAATGGATAACAAGGAAGTGATGTAAAGTGATGTCATAAGATGAGCATGTACTACTGTAAGAGTTTCATTAGGTGCCTTTGCAATGGTAACCGTAGACAGGTCTCTGTACATTTTAGTACCTCACAAACCCATTAAACTCAATACACAGCACGAGGTCATAACAATGTCAGTTTATTTTCACACATTACAAAAGAAAAAAAAAATCTTAGAAAACTTTTAAAAGTACCTTGAGAAGACTTATGTGATTAACTGGTGCTCCACAAATAAAGCTGTATTGATTGAATCTACATGTTAGCTGGTACACATCTGTACCATGTGCCCGAGAAAAATACATATAAAAGAAAACGGAAAACTGAAATGAAAAGTATTATTATTAATATATGATCACAAAGCAACCCAACAATTCAATAAGGTTCTATAAACAGCCTTGAAACATGTGAAGAAGAAAGCTGCAGATTGCTGAGTGAAAATATAATAGAATAAAATCAGGATAATGTGTGCTCACAGCCCCTCCTCCCCTCAAAAAAAAGAAAAAGAAAAATTAAGAATATGAATAAAACTTCACCGACTGGAGAAGGCAATCATCATATTTCTAAAAACACTGATTTGCTATTGTTTCCTTTGGTCTTCAGCAGACTTGAAATTTTAATATGTTTTTTTTTTCCACATTAGAAAAGCTAAACTCTTGCTGTGCTTCTGACTGCGCTGTTACTCATCACTGCATCGTGTGGTTTGTCTGAACTCAGACATCACAAAAAGAAAAGTTGCTGCGCTCTTTGGCAGGCACACAAAGTGACTTTGTCACTGCCGTGGCTGAGCTACAGATTCACTGCTCATTGAAGCAAGTCTGACAAAAGGAGTGGAGGTCATGAGAAAGGCGAGCCGTTGTGGGACTGGAGCTTAATATAAGGTCTGTTAAAAACTTAATATGAGTGAAGTGACACAAATTAGTAAGAGGGCCATCTCATCTGTGCGTTCCAATATAGGCATAGTTCACAACAGGGTTTTGGTCCCTTGCCATTATGGACTGTCATCGGAGCAAGGATGACAAGAAGGGACATCTCTAATTAGCCCCTGTCAGCCAAATGACATTCTAATCACGTGTTTCTGGTAATTACTTCACTTTTACAATCTTGCTGCTCATCTTAGGTTGACACGATAACACTTGTCACTAAAATGAACCTCTTAAAATGTATTTGGAGCTCTCTGCCTAAAGTGGGGGAAGGAGGGCAAGTAAAATAGCTGAAGGAAAAGCTGCCATCGTCCTTCACTTTCAAGCCCTAAAGCGCCTTAATGTGAGAAAAAAAAAAAAAGATTAAACACATTTTATAGTCTTTGGTGCATAAAATTGAGAGGTTGTGGTGTATTGCCTTGGACTAATGGAGTCTTGACACTGCTTATCTGTTTGCACATCTTTTTAGGTGGCTTTTGGTGATACGCCCTGGCTTCCTAAAATTCTACTAACTGAGCTGCTTATTTGTAAAATTAAAAAGGGGAATTATCTTGTCTTATTATTTTGTCTTATCCTGCAAAATTTAAGTGTAAG
>JBAMHW010000005.1:14030371-14044504 GCA_037177495.1 Rhadinocentrus ornatus | reverse complement strand
AGTTAAAACAATTTAAGGAGATAGTTTAGCTGCAGTATGAACAGCAATTCCTCCACGTTTAACCTAATGGAGCTATATTGTCTTTCTGTGGTTCCCAAGAACAAAATCTCAATCCAGTGTCCACTCTGTGCATCTTGGGTGTGTTGATATTAGTGACCAACAAACATTAGCTTCTACTTTTGGCTTCGTCAGCCGCTATGAGCATAGACATCCCCCATATTGTTTATTTCCCCATACAGAAAAGATCAAACAAACATGACCTGTGCTCCGTCACACCTTAATATCACACCAACTCCAGATATTAAACCAAACAAACCAGGAAGTGGTGCATTTCAGATGCTGGACTGTAAACCAGACATCTCAAATACAACTATTTCAGTAACAAATGACAGTTTTAGTATCCTGCATGACTGCTCTGTGTGCATTTATTTATATATTTATTTGTGTGTGTGTGTCAACAGAATGCCAGTAAAGACATGCTGAACAGGGATTGTTAAGATTTAAGCTCTCGCTTCATTAGTTGAGCCTTGTTGCAGATGAATGCCCACCTCAGGCAAGTCCCTAAAATCAATCAATGACAGTCTCTCATCTGTCCAGGCACAGATAAATTATCAAGACTGTGTTAGACACAGATTAGCTGTGGCACATGAAACAATAGCAGAAGAAGCTATAAAGAAAACAACGGTGACAACTGTCTCCTTTCTGATTCCTATCCCAAAACATCAAATGTCTGGTTTCATTCGAACAAATTTAACTGTGCAGAGCAGTCGCTGTACAGTTTTCTAAAGAGGTCGAACTTCTCTAAGTTATAGTGAATGACGAGGGTGGGACAAGGGTTCATTGAATAGAATGCAAGGAATCAGCTACCTAGCGGTGACCTAGCAATTTTGTTGGTGAATGTTCTGCAAATATTAGTGAAGCAAAGTGCAAGTACTTTGTTACTGTACATAAGTATGTGTTTCGTGTATCTGCACTTTACTTAAGTAGATTAATTTTTGGATATTTTTTATTTTTACTCCACTACATTTCTACAGTGCATTGGATTACGCATTACAGTCACATTGCAGGTTTTATTGTTTGTTGGTCTTTTTTGAAATTGCTATACAGTTCTTCAGATTGCTGCAGAAAATTCCATTGAATTGGATGGATGATCCAATATTTTATCTAATGGCCGCTGCTATAAGAACGGGGTAACGTTCTACGTACTAATATACATCATTCTCCTAGTAGTTCATTCACTTATCTTACCAAAAATGCATAATAATTTGTTTCTAACTGCAAGTTCTGTTTGATCGAAGGACTGTTTTCTTAAAAGAAACCATGCCAGGACATCGCAATCATTTAAATGAACTATTTTGTAAAGTTGCTGTTATTGTTTTGGTAAGTAAAGGTATTATAACTGTGAAAATGCATAGTCTGACAGCCATTATATAGAAATAAATCCTGTTACATATAGGATTTAGTATTCAATAATGGGAGGGGTATTGGTCCACAAAACAAATGAAAGCAGGCAGGTAATGTTAGTGGAACACTCCCCCAGTGGCAGCAGCAACGCCATCATCAGCACTAGCACTAAACGGTGGTAAACCAATCAATCAAATCAAAATGGATTCTGGAGTCAGTCTTTTTGCTACTTTGTTAAAAGCATTTATCTCTACAGGTCAGCCCCTAAAAAACTTAATTCTGATTTACAGAATCATGACTCTGTGTATAAACTGTCTCAGAGAGGGTAAACAGAATAAGAACAATAAGCTTTCAAAAAACTGGTAAGATTTTGCCAGTGTTCCCATTAGTTTCATTAATTAAAATGGCAGAGGCCCAAACTACTGATGTGTTAAAATTTCCAGTCAGCAGACCTAATGATACTGTAGACCAGTGGTTCCCAACCTGGGGTCTGGGACCCCCCAAGGGGGTCCACCAAGGAGCACAGGGGGTCCCTGACGCTTTAAGCATCAGAGCCATAATGTCCAAGCAAGGCTATATGTTGTTCATTTAACTTTGGCTTTATCAAAGGACAGGACTCAACCAGAATACATTATTTATGGTAAGAATCTCCCTTTTGAAAGCCTAAAACCAGCATGGTTTCAGCACAGGGTGGAGCAGGGGGTCCATGGCATTTTAGTGTTTTAATAGTTTAAAATTATAACTTTTTTGTTGCAATGACAATAAAAGTTCTTTTGTTTTCTAATCTATTCTTTTCTTAACTGTATTTGAAAACAAGACTTACTTTTACTCAAGTAAAAATGCTTATGTGGTATTTTACTTTTTCTAGAGTTTTCTGTTTATTAATACTTTTTCCAAAGTATGGTGTTTGAATACTTCCTTCATCACTGGCTGCAACTGATTGGAGATCCATGATTGGCAGAATACAATTGATTGCCAGTCATGTGCAACAACTTGCAATCTGCCAGGGACCACTCACCAACTGGTATGCAACTACTCGGCAGTGGTTGGCAAATGGTTTGAGCCATTGGGTTGTATACCGCTGAATCTGTCATGACGATCATCATGGACATGGCTTATTCACCACAAAGGCAAACAATAATGCTGCTTGTCAGTTAAGAAGATGCAGAGTCATTGGCTGCTTTGTACTGATGATTGAAAATGCTGCAATTAATAATTAAAATTCCACAGTGCTGGCTCAGTAAAGACATTGATATGCCAATAAATGCTACCAAATTACAAATAAATAAGTAAAAAGTTAAATCAACACAACTGACAGATAAAGCAAAAGTCTCACTTGTTTTTATATTAAAAACAATAAAATTGCATATTTTTTATACATATGTATTTTTGTCAAGAAATTTACTTTTTATGTTTTTTAAATCTAAATTATGGTTGTTTTGGTTCGTCATAGCTCTGTTGTATTAGAGGGAGAGATGCAATTGACTTGATATCGGACCACTTGGTGAGTAGATGTCAGAAATTGTTTTGACTTGGTCAAGAAATTCCACATTTCTGCTAAAGGTAGACGGGTGGTTTGCAACTGACTAGTTTTAATTGGCAACAAACAAGTTAGTGTCTAACTAGAGGTGTTTATAGCAACCTAGATCCAAACTTTTGTAAGAAGGTGTTTGGTGCAAAATCATACATTTATTTTCGGACAGTTTTTACCTGGGGGCCTCCAACAACCTCTCACCAATTGATTCCTTTTCTTTTCCTTGTGATCTGTGGTTCATAACCTGTTTTCTGTTTTTGTTCCTTACGTAGCTGTGTGACTGTGACTTGGACTGACACACAATAGTATAAAAAGCACCAGGTTGGAAAGGAGATAAATCATTTTTAACTCATCAAACTTATATAAAAGATAGACATGGCCGCTAGTTCTGACATGTCATGCCAAAGAAAGAACTGAAAAATAAATGTGAGGTAGAAATTTCTCAATAGCATACTTTTTTTGTTAGTAAAAAACCTTTGAAATTGTTGTAGTTTTTTTTTTCTCCCACTGGTCTTCATGGTGGTCTTAGTTTGATTTATTCCTTGTGATCAGCATGCTGGTGGTTCTTCTGAAAACAGTTTCATCACTATACAGACCTTAAAAAGGTTTAATTATCAGCTCCAACCTCGTGTTCAGTTAAGTTGAAACAAGTTATTTGCATAACTTGAGTGCTACAAAATCCTCAGATGCATCACTTTTGGTGAGGATGCACACAATCTTTTTTAAAACATGCACCTGGCTTGAGTATGTATCTTGCCATAATGTGTAGCCAGAGACAGCACATTCAATTAACCCGTAGTATCAAAATTAACTAGCTGGTTGTTAAATCTAGATTGTTTGCCTTCTTTTTTTTGGAATAATCACTGTGTTACAAGCAAATTTTCCTCCTTTAATAACAAATATAACAACAATAATAACATATATAACAACAATAATAACATATATAACAACTATAATAAAATATATAACAACAAAATGAGATTTGTGACCAATGATTTGACATCTTTATATAATTATTTGTTTCCATTGTGGTCAAAGGAGTGAATACGTTATTGTTGGAGTCAGTGTCAAGTTTCTGTTGACATGATAATAGTTGTTCTAGGAAATTTATTTAATTTTCAGCCTTAATGTGACAACTAAAAATAAGAAAGGGGACAGAGAAATGATTGAAAGGAGGTGAAAGCTGATGATATGTTAGGTGAAACAGTTTGTTCTGTAAGGTTAGTTTATTAATCAGGGCTGGTAAAAAAAACAAAAAACTATTTGAGTAAACATAATACTTTCAATATTGAGATATCTCATACTTATAAAGCAATGATTTACATTCATTATTTTTAATTGTAAAAAAAAGAAAAAGTGTGGGAATCATTTTGCCAAATGTTTTAGGCAAGTAGAAAAGAGGAAATGCTGCCAGAGGCAAGTCTGAAGAAACTGCAGCTCTTTGCACTAATTAGCACACATTTCCTCTTGCTTGGCACTTTTTGCCTTGGACAGAGTCATCATGGAGCTGGGACAGAAGGAATTAGGACAAACTTTGAGCCTCGTGTTTCACAGCACAGATGATAATTTTCCAGGCAATTAAGATGAGCTGCACTTTTGAAGGTGGGGTCAATGCATGCTCATGGGTTGTGTGATAGAACCAGCACAGTGCTGTTGTCGGCAATGTAAAATACTGCTTGTCAGCTGTCCTACAAGCTTGGGTAATTGAGCGAGCTTTTAGACAGATCACCAATATCAAAGAGTCATTAAGTTCTTTAAAATTGGATTCTCTAATGAAATGATTTTGTACAAGCTGCTTTAAAAGTGAGATGCACTTCTGATAGCATCTTCTGCAAATCCACTGATATGCACAGTCTTGTAGGACAAAACCCAATGGTTCATTTGATGTTACATGTTTTTGTTAATGGCAATTTTAATATTGGAAATCCTAATAATGGTGGCAGTATATGTCTAAATGGTGCTGCTTGGAAATACTTATTAATGGTCCCCAGAAGAAGAATCCTGCAGACTTTAATAACTTTGATTGCGAATTTAGTAAAAAGACATGTATTTCATCTCCAGGAAGTGTGGAAAACCCCAAATGAGCCTTTGGGTTTTCACTTTGCAGCATCATCAGGTTAAAAAATGTTATCTCTTTATGACTACGGATCATGGAGAGGGTTTTTTGTAGATGTAAAGTTGAATTCTTCTGAGCTTCAACTGATCTCCTCAGTTAGACCTCCAGTGCAACATTTTAGTTAACCATGTTTTGTATGTTTGTTTTACATACTTCCTTATTATCATTTTCAAGAAATCATATTATTTTCCTAGATCCAGTTATTTCTGTGTTCATATGCAACAAAAGGGAGAAATTTGTATTCTAGGACATGATTCACTTGTTATTTTACAGGCTCCAGGATTTTATACAACCTTGTTTTTTTCCCTGGCCAGTATTTGGCTACCAGCCTTCATTCATTTTTATTGATCAAACTCTTTGTCCAGGAGCTTTTCTTGATAAGAGACTATTACTTATACTTATAACCAGATTTATGGTCTTTCTTTGGGAGAATATATCTGAGATATATATGTAATATACGGCTATGATAAATTATCATCTACACTGTAAGAAGGAAGTCGTTCCTCCACGTACTAGCTATATTCATTTTAAAAACTGGAGGTGTATCCACTATTAAAATAATCATTATAAAATTAATTACAGCTGTTTGTTTTGTTATATTAGCCAAGTATGAAGGTAATTAACACTGGATTGTAACTAAATTAATTTAGTTTGTAGTTAGACTGAACTGGATTACATTGGACTATATTTAATTGGAGTGGTATTGAACGTTTTTACTTTCTGTGTAATATAATCTGACTTGACTATTGTTTAAAGTTCAAAGTGCATAAACTGAGATGGATTAATCTGGCACAATGTTTACAATGAAGCATTAACCAACCATTCAGATTAACTTTAGTTCATAAATAGCTAAATATTGAATTAACAGTGAAATTATTCATCTCCCCGAATAAATTTCCCTGTTGAATGATTTTGCTGGTAACTGCATATGACATATGACATTTTATTTGTACTTTTTTGCTAGCTTTAGAAAAGGATTACTTACCTTCATCATGTTTGGAAGGGGAAAGAATTTGTGTGAACTGGCCAGCACCCAGTTTAACTGGACTCAATGTTGCACAAAAAGTAAGAAAATACATGTTAGATCAATTATTTCTTTGTTTTAATAACAGTGTTTTGGCAATAAATCTTAAATTATTGGAAAGCCTGTGTATTTCCCTTTGGAATGGCACCACATTTGTCTGGAAAATTCATTTGTAGGATGAAAGGTATGTTTGTTCATGAAGAACTTGCCAAATCTTCTCTGCCAGAAGTACAGAAAGCTAGCATGGCTGTAAACCAAATTCTATTAGAATAAAAACTTATGTGGCACTGAAATAAAGTCTGTAAAGTCTTAACAATAGTCAGAAGTTAAGACTCACGGATCTTTTCATTTCGGATAAAGTGTGCTGATTGGTACTCTATGACAATGGAAATAACCTTTTACATCAAAAGATTTTAGTGACTAACATAAATCCACGAGGGCACCTTTGTTTTCTTTTACTTATCAAAGGGAGCTCTATCAAAACACAAAACTCATTCATTAAATGTATGCCCATATTTTAAAATTCTAAAAAATTATATATATATAAACTTTTTTTTTATTTGTCCTTTGAGTGATATCATTTAGAGGACACTGGTTGTGTTAAAAACAACTGACTAGAGAAGAATTAGCTTCCCAAAGGGAAAGGGCTTTGATGGTGTTAAATTATAACTTTTAAAACAGCAGCACTTTGCATATTCAACTGAGCTTTTCAATAATTTAAATCAAGACATTTTTATAAGTGCTGAAGATCATCATCTCTAACCCATTTTAGTTTTCAGGAGAAATTCCTCCTGAAAATTGCACACAATAGTTTCTACTGTTTTTACTTTCCCTGAAGGTTATCAGGAGTTCAGAAGCACATTGTTTCGTAACAAAAAACCTGATACACACTCCGTGTATTTCCTTTTGAAAGAGACACCGAGGATGAGCTCAGACATAAATTCAACATACAGTACAGAGTTTTCAAGATAGCTTTGTTGAGTTAAAAAGAAGACAAAAGAAAAAGTGGTAAAAAATCATCTTTAAATCCAAAAGTCTGAAAAGCTCTTTGGATTACCATGACCTGTATTAGTGCTGTTCATTCCAGATAAGCAAACACAGCTGTGTTACTTATATTTAGTAGTCTACCTAGATTTCATCCGGGCCCTTTTGCTCATATTCATAATTTAACATATTTCACTCATCTTCCACGCTACATAATTTAGCACCATAAACCGCATTTTTAGGACAAATCAGTCTCAGTCAGTTGTGAGGTGGTAATTTATGTCCAATATCAACTGGGGGATTTTTGAGCTGTGTTTCAAATATAGATGAATTATAAATATGGGAATATGAACTTGGCTGGTCTGTGGGTTAGTTTCACATGTATTGTGTTGTTAAACAAACTGAGTGAAAAAAAGGGAACGAGAAGTCCTACATGTACACATGACACTTATACACATATACATGGCAACATATGATGTGAACACACTGTGAAGCTAAAGATTTGTTGTTTGAGGGAAAAAAAAGGCACACAGTTTGATGGTCAGCTATGCATAAGCATTATTTCTGTGTCGATAATGAGCACATACACATTTTTAGATTTCTTTTTCTGATTTGCTTCTGACCTCAAGTATTCACTTGCCAAAAAATTAGAACAGGAGTGACTGTATTTTGCTTGCATGCCTGTATGTGAACAGTAAAGTAATTTTCCTTTTTCCCTTACGGCCTGTCTGGTAAAAAAACTAGACTGCCCTTTGCATAAATATGATTTCATGGGGCATTTGCTTATTCAAGTCAAAACCACTGATAATTATGATCTCCTCTGCTCATGGGAGCAACTGCATGTATAATGTAACAACTGCACACATGAAGTTAACGATAAAGTTGTAAAAAGAATGTTTTTTAGTCCAAACCATTCTAGTTTTTAGCTTTTACCAAGTAGTTTTGATTTTTAATTGTAATTAAATTAAATTTTCGGCTAAACCGAACCAGACAGTGACAACTCTTTGGCTTTGACATGTTCTGTTAAAGCTAAATGCTGGGTAAAAGCAACCATTAAAATATGATGCATGGGGATGATGGCTGAAGCATGTAAGGACTGTTTTAGAGCTGTTTTTGGTCCTGAGTTGAAATACCCTCCTCCTGCCTGTAAATCAGCAGTTATTAAACTTTTTCTACTGTGCACCCCTTTGGAGAAATAACCCGACTCCCTATATACACAGAGCGAGGGGACCAGGTATATAAAACTTATTATGAATATATAATTAAAAATGATGTAATTTGCAATACTCATAGCATCACTATGATGGCTGGGAAGTGCAAAGTAATTTGACATCGAATGAAACACTTACATTTCCACAATACGAATTTATATCTACTGCAATACTTTTACATTGTCACGATGCACATTTACAAACTAGTAATTCTATTTACATTTACAAAACAATGGTACAATACTGAAACACTTTTACCAACGACAAAGCAACTTTACATTTATGTGAAACATTTTTAGAAGTTTACCGAAACACAATTACAAAATTACGATGCCAAAATTTGTGACCCATCAGAATCTGTGACTGCAGGGAGCACTCTGCATGTACGTGTTAGAAGATGCAAAGTCTTGAAAACACTTTTATTGAAGTCTGAGCTCATTATAACGCAGGTACAGTGAAGTAACACACTCTGATAGCTGTCAGAAATGTGTTTTCAATAAAAGTTTTCAAGCCTTTGCTCGTGTTCTAAGACCTACATGCAGAGAAATGTATACTTGTTACACCCGCACCAGGGCCTGCCATGGACGCGCCTGCCACGTATCACTGCAGTCAATCCCCAGAATCCTAATCAGTCACACCTGCAATCAATCTGAGCCCTGGGCCTTATATACTCTAACTCCACCTTCACTCACCGTCGGACCTAGTTGCAACTTTGTTGGACTTTCCGCGCTACCCCTTCCCGGTCCCGGCTCACCTGGCTGATCTCCTGACTCCAGTCTTTTCCCCTGGGCTACTCCTTGTTGTAAGAACCTGTACAAAGATCTGTGGTTGTAATAAATCCTTGCTCGTCTCTGAATTGTCTGTGTGAGGTCCTTCACAACAACACTATCGACCCTGTGGTCACAGATTCTGATGAATCACAGATTTTGGTGAAACACCAATCTTTGTAATTGTGTTTCAGTAAACTTGTAAAAGTGTTTCACGTAAATGTAAAGTTGCTTTGTCATTGGTAAAAGTGTTTCAGCATTATACCTTTCACTCGATGTAATATTGCTTTCCACTTCCTGGCCACCGTACATCACAGATGTGAGGAAGATGTAATTAGAAAGACATTTACTATTAAACCAAAAGCAATATATCTGCCCCCTTTCACCCCAGTTACCTGATTCTCAATTCTTCTCTTTTTTCTTTTCTCTCTTCGATGTGTTCAGTAGACCTTGATCTCTGTTCTGCAGTTCGTCTTCTTCATTATACTTTTCAGTGGTTGGCAAAAATGAACTGGTGCATTACTGCCAAGATGTGATCTGGAGTGTGGACCAGAATGTTTCCAAGAGCCCAAATTATCAAAAAATTTGTTGCTGCCCCCCCTCAAGGGGGCCTGCCCCCAGTCTGAGAACCACTGCTGTAGGTGCAGTATTTTACAAGACATCATAATGTGTTGTATTTAAGGATGTTAACAAATGACCAATGTGATCAAATCAGGATCAGGAGAACAAGTCGCCTAAAATCTTCCTTATTAATGAAATTAATATATTGAAAAGGTGAAACGCAATCAGTAACTTCCAAACCCACCACAAGCATGTTGTAAGATTTAAACAACACATATATGAATTGCTCTCTTACACTGTCAAATTAATGAGTCATGCGGACTGCTCTTATGATTTTGTTCTTTTTGTTAAAAAAACAAACAAAAAACATTTATTAAAAGACATACAGAATTACAACCAATACAAAGACAGACAGAAGACATCGGCAGTGTGGCAGAAATTAGCATCCAGCAAATGTCATGATCTTGGCCACATGCAGAGCAATAAAACAGTCGGAAATCTCAGCATCCTAAAAACACAAATCAGCAAGCGTCTGCGGCTGTATGACCTATTTTCTGCAGTGCTTGAAAATAGGCAAAAGACTGAGGAAGCTTAAACGGGACATTAGTTATTCCATACATCTTAGCAGCATGTCAGACCCACTCTTTAAACCAAATCACAAGCACTTATTTATTTTGTGGTTTCGATTTGATGGTTATAGTAGTTTTACTTTCTTGTTATGATTTGAAATGAACTATATCCCATTTAATTTTACTAGAAACGTAGCTTTCCTCTCCTTGGTTTTGGATCCAGTTTAGAGAATAAGACTTAAAGGCAGCAAACTCCCATCAGAAGTTTACATAGAGTTTGATTTACTTGGTTTGAATGCAAACCTGTCATGCAGCTTTTCTTTTTCCATAACCTGCGCAAGGAGTGGGCGGCAGCTAATTTAGTGTAACGGGGCGGGGGGACATTTGTCAGTGTTCTCTGCACTCTCTGTACTCCCTCTGTACTAACTACTCCCAAGTACACTTGCAGGTGCCCTGTGGAGGTTCTGAGGAGGCACCTTTATTAGACTCTTCATCACTAATTAACCTAAGATCCATCCTCTCTCTATAATTATGTTAATGAGATATATAATACTCGTGACTGATTTGTAATGTGCATAGCCCATTAATCATACAAAGTGTCTGTGTCTGACTGTAGATGGCACATTAATTTCATCTTATTGATTGATTGAAAAGTTTAATTGAACATAATGATAAAATGTAACAACAAAAATAGAAATAAAAAGAAAACCAAAAAAGCAAACACACCTGAACCTGGTTTCTATTCCATCTCAATATTGCTAGTGTTCTAAATTAAAATTTTTATTGTTTATGTTTAAAATGTGAAAAAAAAATGTATTTGCTTCTTCTGTTACTAGCAATTTATGTTTATGTTCTTATTTTTTCACTTTTTTTGTTAAGCCTTCGTCTCATGCTGTTGCAAGTTCTTTTAAGGTTTCTAAACTTTGTACCAAAAGCAAGAAAAAATTTTTTATTGGACTATTTCTTTGTTGTAACAATTCTTCTTTACAATAATTCTTATACAATTTGGAAACCTGTTTGGAATTTCAAAACATGCATCTTTTTCAAACTTTGCAAAAATTGCAAATTTTGTTTATAAGAAAATCGCTTTTGTGGGATAAGCTGCGGAGTTGAGTATGTGGGTTACACCCATAATAAACTTGTCAAATCACTTTCCAAACAGTTTATTCTGCTATGGCTGAGCTTCATGCTGTGAGCATGGACCCTGTTACAGCAGTCAGTTGGCCTCATAGGATTGAAGTGTGGAGAAGATGCAGAGAATGCAAGGTCTAGTGCTGCACCAATGAGTTACAATCTTCCAGCATGTCAATAACTAGAAAACAAGGCTTGTAATCATTCGAGGCATTCTCAATGCAAAGAAATATTAAGATGAGATGCTACAACTAGTAGGAATCCCATATTTGCTGTGACTAAACTGTGTCATCCAAGATGACAACAATCTCCCCCATAGAGCAGATCTTATCATACTACCTCCAGAATTTTAGAGGGGAGAGGGTGGGATGATCTGCCAGCAGTCCTGACCTTAACCCCATTGAACTCTTGTGGGATCTGCATGGGCATGCTATAATTGCCATCACTACCACATTGACAAATGCTGGTTAAGGATTGGAGTGCTATCCCACAGCTGTATGTTCAAGCTGCTAACCAGTATGAGGACATGGTACTAGGGTGCTGTGGTTTTTTCCACAAGCAACTGAGGCCTCTGTTGGTTGCATTAATAAATGGTCAATACGTCTTGTTTCTTCAGACTTATCTCCAATAAACTACACCAAACATGAGTCAAAAGCAGAAAAAGCTGTTTGGCATTGGCATAGAAGATTTGGTAAGTTTTCATGAGCCCAATTAAGACCAACATAGATAGATAGGGAGTGGTGGGAGCAGTTTTCCTTGATTTAAGGCCGATGATACTGCGAATCCTAACATTTTACTAAGCAAACTAAACATTTACAACTCTCAAAGTAAGCATAAGACTGGATAAAATCTTAAGCAACATGCATAAGTGTGTTCAGGTAAATATTTAATCTGCATTCAAACCAACTACAGTGAAAGTTCCTCACAATCTGCTGGAGGAAAGTGATATTCTCATCTGCATATGTGTCATCTAGATTGGTACCACCACATTTAATATCATAAAACATATAAAGCTGAAACTGTCCTTTATATTTAAACCACTGTCAGTCAGAAGCACATCACCTGGAAAAGTTTCCGCGGAAGTCAACTGTTCTCTGTGATTTGTTTATCCAACATATTCACTGAACTGCACCAAGATGGAAATGGAGGATGAAAATAAACTGGTTCATTTCCTTTTTGTACGCTAATCACAAAGGTGCGGCTGCATGCCTCAGAGAAAAAAAAAAGGATGAAATACTCATCCAAAATTCTGAATAAGACAGAGATTAAAAAGACGAGAGACAATTTACCCCAAATGGTCTACGGCAGTGCTTCTCAACGGGGGCGGTGCCGCCCCTCAGGGGGCGTTGTAATAATGTCAGGGGGCGCTAGGAGCGTTCATTATGATAGGGGGGCGTTGGTGACACTTTTTTGTTTTGTTTTCCAAAAAACAAAACAAAAAAGATAAAAAAAACAAGCGCCGCAGCAAATACAATCAAAAGAAAGTAGACCCAAAGATCCTATTCTGTAAGAAGATGGCTCACACAATCCTAAAAAATCTTTCATCTTTATGAAAATAACCTGGGCTTGAGTGATTAATTTTAAACAAATGCACAATCCACTGAATAACTGCAAAACTGCAAAACTAGGTAAGACAGACTTTGTGATTTTGTTAAACTTCTTGTGCTTTTATATGTGTTGTTATTGTTGACGGGTCAAAGGAATCTTATTTTAGGATTTTACCTTTTCAGGATTAGTGTTTATTTTTTATTGTGCTTTTCAAAATTGATACATCTCATCACACAATCTTAAATTAACACATCTCCACTATCCCCTGTACAAAGATGGTTCTTCACAAAGCAGTTTAAAACTATAAGAAACAAATCATAACCACATCTAAAATTCACAAACCACACAAAAGTGCTGCTACTATTCTATTAATTATCTCAACTTTCCAATCCAACATTTGCATTAAGTTCTGTTTTTAGCCCAGTAAAGCACAAGCGTGGCATTTTTTTTCCAGCAGTTTAACATCACTAATTTTTATTGGATGCTTTGTAATTATTTTTTTAAATGGATGTTGTTTGTAAATAAGTTTTAATCAAAGTTCTGATTATCATGGCATGCAAATTTTTATTATCACCATACAAGCTTTACTACAGGTTTTTATAATGTTACACAGAATAATCAACATAGGGCCTGTTATGTTGGGAAGACACTGGGCTGCCATTATAAGGGCGGGGGGTGTTAAGGGTCCTGGATAATAAATAGGGGGGCACTGGCTCAAAAAAGGTTGAGAAGCACTGGTCTACGTCATAGTCAACAGCAAGAAGATAATTTAGTATTACTAGACGTAAAATCTCATTTGGCCAACCTTCTGTTTTAGAGCCACAGGTATCTGGAACATTCTTTCAACAGAATTAATCACACGCAGAAACTTTAATATGTTTTCACACCTGATCAAAAAGTTCCTCTTGTCCAAACAAACTTGTACACAATAATGGACTGTTGTGTGGGAATGTCTGTGTGTAGTCTGTATATAAGTGAGTCTGGATGTTTTAATACTTCTGTTTTGTTCTTCTTTTTGTTTTCATTTTTTTGTTTTTGGTGAATCGTTATTTTAGTGAGTGTTTATAATCTACCTGTCCAGGGACTGCAGGTGGAAATGAGCCACCCACATGGCATTTTTTGGGGCCTTTTCTTTCCCAAGCATAGAAATTTCTCTGTTTCCTTTTTACATTTCCACGTCTCCTTTTTACATTTCTTTATGCATTTCTGCCTCATTATGTAAATAGGGGGGGGGGGGGGGGGGGGTTTTCAAGAATTTCCTTGGCCCCACCCTCTCCCCCTTTT
>JBAMHW010000005.1:13997813-14030271 GCA_037177495.1 Rhadinocentrus ornatus | reverse complement strand
GGCTTTCAAGGCGTGTCTTGGGCCAGATCCTTGCCTATTGGTCCATCAAGACTGAGCAGGTTACCATTAGTGCAGGCCAGGGGCTTTTCCTGGACCTGGGAACATTGGGGGCTGAGCCCACACCCTCGTAGAGAAATCTTGGTGAACCAACGCAGTAAAAAAGGCTTTTTACTTAGGCTTTCTTGAGCATTTTGTCACCTTGTTTAAAGCCAAATATTGCAATATGTGCTTCAATATGTATTTGTTTTCAAACTTACACGTGACAATGTGAACAAAATCTCTAAAATCAGAATTAAAAATTTCCCCCCCAGTTTTCTTTCCCTGACAAGCACAGAAGTTAGTTCTGTTGTACCTCTGTGTCTGCTGCCCTTTTCTCTCCATTATCTGCTCACTCCTTCCACACCTCTGCTGCCTGAAAAACTACTAAATGTGCCCTTCATGACAACATAAGAGAATATTTAACAAAATATTTAGAAAAATAATTTTTAGGTTTTCTTTCTTTCACTCAAACAAATTACAGATAAATGCCATCCAGTAAACGTACTATACCTTTTACTTTCCCAGACATCTGCTGTTTATCTCCTCAAATTGCTCTTTAGTGCGCATCTTCTGCAGCAAAAGAATGAACGTGAACTGTTTTCAGTCACTTGCAATTTTCAGAATAAAGATCATGCTGTAGTATTTACTACCTCTCTATCATCTAATCTGTCTCTTCCTCATTCCCTACAGGCTTCATCACTCCTTTCCCTTCTTTCACTTGCTGTTTTCCATCTTTACTACTACTATTTTCTCAGTAGTACAGCCTAGTTTAAACTAGTGGTACACTCTGATTTTTCCTTCCCAGTCTTGAACACCCCTGTCCTGGAGCAACACACACATACAAGAACCACCAGCCTCATTAATATATAAAGTACACACCCACACAAATGTGAAAGACTGGTTTTGTATTCCAAATATAAATGCTGCAACATGAGATGTAAAATGGTCTTTAACAGCTGGACGTCAACTATTGACCCGCCAGTGACCTGGAGGTGAACAAAAACATCAGTAAATAACAATAAAGCTGTTCTTTTTCTATCTAAATTTAAACTAAAGCAGCATCTAGAAACCAAACATCCAACACTAATGGGAATGCCGTTTTCATCTACTTCAACACAAACGCATGCGCGCGCACTCACTTTCACAGCAGCACCTCCTCCTTAGTGGTTTTGGGAAATTCGGGACCTTTTCCAGCAGTTATACCAGCGAATCACATAGACTTCACCGCTGGATTTAATGCAAATGTGTGTAACAGAAAAGGGCAAGGCTAACGGTTTAGTGTAGCTAGCTTAACCTTCGAAGTATCAAGTACGGTCACGAATGAGCTGCCTAATGTTCATTTAATTTTTAAGACATACAGGGTTTAAATTCTCCCTTTACCTGTTTCCTATTGGCTCAGAATCTTGCTACCCATTGGCAGCCACCACAACTGAAGAGTTGTGTCTCTTATTTAAATAAAAAAAAGTCTGATGTCCATTTTTAACCGCCGACACTTAGAGTTCAGATTAGGGATAAAACATTGGGCAGTCAGCCAATAAAACATGGAGGATTCCCGCTTCCATAAAATTCCTCTGTGATTGGTCATATTGTTGTACCTGTGTTGCATTTACAGAAGCCAGGAAGTTACAAAACTACCATCTTTTTTAATGTTATAAGGCGGCTGAGTAAATTTAAACTTATTCCACCTGTAGTGAAAAAAAACATTCGGGCTTGATGTGAAATGTTCGGGGCTAGAGCCGGGAATACCCAGGCCATGCGATGCCACTGGTGCAGGCAGAGCTTTCTGCATGGCTGCCTGGCTCTGACTAGTGGGGCTGTGGAAGGAAAATAAAGGTTTTGGGTTGGTAGAAATGGCTGAATTTCAACAAGAGACTATACAGGATGTTCGGCATGTTGCTTTTAGCTGAAATATCACACAATCACTGATGACTTTTTACTATTAAGTGTGGATCAGTAACTGAGAGGCTGTTCCAGCTGCAGACCTGCATAACAACAGGCTGAAGGTTCTGGTGAATTTGGCTGCACTCGGATTGTAGAGAATATTCCAGCCTTCTTTAATTCTGTCACTATACAAGTCGCTTGTAAGGACAAATATACAGGAAAAATAAATAAATTCAACTACTTAGGGGTTATTTTATTTGATTAATCACTAGAGCACTTGTTGTAAAGTACCAGCGGTCAGGACAGACCGACTGACCGAATGCAGTGACCCTTTCCTGGCTGCATCTCTCAGCTCTTCCTCGGTTAGCTTAGAGCATCATCTTTTCCGTTTTGTGCCGTCTGTTTCAGCTCTACATCACTCAGCAGCATTATCAATCCATCTTTAGCTGTACTAGCTTTATACAGTTTCATTAAGGGAATGAAAATTAATGATTTTTATTTTTTTTCACTAAACAAGCCAGGGCACCGTACTTAGCGGCTGTGAAGTTGGTTTCTGATTCACAACCTGTGTCCTTAAACCTAATGATCGAGATGACAGGAGTGAACTGTGACTCCAACAAGACACTTAAGATTTCCTAAAGACTTCCGTTTTCATTCTGCGACTGTGAAAATTGTTAGACACACAATGAACTGGCAACGAATAGAAAAAAACCTGGAGCAAAACAGATGGACTGATTACAAAACAAGAAGCGGGTGTGACAATTAACGACCACAAGTGGGGAGCAGGAAGTAAAGCAAACAGAATAAACAAGAGGGAACAATCCTACAAACTTCAACAGAAAACAAGACAGAACTCAAAAAATGACAGAAGACTAGAAAATGAGTGCAATAAAACATAACACCTGCAGATCATGGCAACACATTTGTCTCTGGAGTTTTATATATATCCTCACCCTAACTTTAACCTCAGTTTCAGTTAGTTAAATGTTTTTTATGCCAACTTGATGTAAAGCACTTTGAATTGCTTTTGAAAGTGAAATGTGCAATATAAATAAACCAGTCTTGCCTTGCCTTGAAGCATATTCTTAGACCATTTGACTAAATTTGCATTTTCCCTGTCAACAAGAAACAGAACGATTTCTTGATAATTTTCAACAAAAATGATGGTATTTTTCTACTTGTTTTAGTTGCATTGGTCCCCTTTATCATTCAGCAGCCACACGCTCTTCAGCAGGAGCTACATTACAGTAATTGATATGTATCCTGAGACAGTTAAGTAAAACAACCTCTCTGGCCCAAGGCAAGAAGATTTCCCTTAAATGTAAATGGAGCTTGAAGAAGGTTGGGAGTGATTTAAGAGTCAGTCACATCCACAGCGGTATGCTAAGTCAGTGAAAGTGCTGAGTGCAGGGTGTCTGGTCTGTCTCCCTCTCTCACAGCTGCAGTTCATTCTCTCCATCACTGTCTCACTTTTTCTATGCCACCCTCTCCATTTCCCTCTGAAGTGAGCTGCCATAATTCAGCCTCTGTCCTAATCCTTTCTAAATGCACAAGCACACGTACACACAAGCACAAACATGAGCACATAAAAGTCCAAACAGACAAGAAATCACAAAAGGCATTTAGGTATGATCCTCTTAATCGTATCTTAGACTTAAAGGTAGAGGCTCAGTGTGGAAGCCAACCAAAGACCAATGTTGGCAGCTAGTGTGCTAATCAAAGGTCATTCTCTTTCGCTGCTGTGATAAATACTGAGGCACAATTAGGCTACAAAATGGGAGATCGAACCGTTTTTCTTAAAGTTTCTGCTTTATAGAGGAAATCTGAAACAATAATTATGCTGTGACAAAAAACAAATATCATGTAGCTGAGGTTTCCTTTGTCTTTTTTTACCCAAGTTTTACCAATTAACCTTTAAATGTTATTTTCCCTACCTACTTTAAAAAAAAGTCTAAATTGGCACATCTCATATCATTCAGTCTTGTTTCTCCACAATGTAACAGCTGTGAAAATGTTTTCCTCACTCCTTTTTGAGATTTTTAAAGGGCAATTGTAATAAATTTCTATATGGGGGTATTTTCCTATCTTTAATCTTGAGAGCAAGATTTCTGGTTTTCACGCTCAAATATTATCTTGCTCTCTCTCAAAAATTTTGCTCTCACACTCAGAAAGTCTCTTCTTGCTTTCAAATAAATTGTTCTTCCTTTTAAAACTCAGACTTGGTCTCATTCCCTTACACTCAGACACATTGTCTGCTCTCAAAACTCTCTCTTGGGTTGCTGAATGAGCTGTCTGTCAAAACTCTTTCAGCCAATAGAAAACAAGATATATCGAGAAAATAGTCCTCACCTTCTTCAAGGTGCGTTTGTTTTACTTGATACAGTGACACCACACTCTTAGCCCAGATATTGTTTTAACATAAAGTTTTTAGTAGTGACTAATTATCATTTTATGTTTGATATAAACAGTGTATCATTTTTAAAAAAAAGCTGAAATTCAACTTCTTTTTTTTTATTGCTGTGCTATAAATTTTATTTATGTGCTTTAATTCCTGTGCTATGTTAACAATTAGACAATGTTATACAGTTCTGCCCTCTTGAATTTTAAAGTTGGCATATTAAATAAAAAGGACAGTACAGGAAAAGAAACTCACCACCACGACTGACTTTGTACATTGTATAATGGGTAAAAAAATTATAGTTAATGACAGGCTCTTTCTCTTGTTTTAAAACTATTTTACCCATTGTACTTGTTTTCTTTTAAATTTCTTATAGCTCCTATGTTGTCATTTATAGCCTTTTATTGTTCTGATCGTTAATTTGCATTTTAATCCTTGTTCATCATTTGTGCTGTTTTAATCTTTTTTTCACTTTTTTCCATCTATTGCACAGAACTTGGGTCAACTGTAATGCTGTTTTTAAAGTGCTTTTTCAATAAAATGGTATGTTTCGTCTAGGATCATGAAGCTGGAGATGAGACGGCACTGAAGACACAGGCCGGGGATTTGGAGACTGAGGCTGGACAGACAGAAGCTGTATCTCTGCTAAACTTTGCTGCACTCTAACCTAGCCTCTTCCATCAGTTCAGGAACATCAGGAGTAGACAGCCGTTGAGCAACAAGCAGTCTCTGTCAGGGGCAAGCGTGCTCTGTGACAGTGTAAGAAAAAATTGCTTTCACAGCCTTGTGCACTACCAGGAGATCCTCCATAGAAAGCAGGACCACAGGGTCAGGAACTGGAAACCCATTGCAGGACTCCAGAGGCAAATGATGGTCGATTTGAAGGTTTAATAGACAAAAGAATGCAGACTAGACAACAGAAAAAAAATAGCAAAATTCATTTTCTAAAGGTTTTCTAACCTCAGTCATGTATGTCCTCATAGCCGCTTTATGAGGCTCCCGGCCCGGGTCCCAGGGGGGCCCGGATAGGAGGTACAATTTAAAGAAGCCGGGCCTTTACCACTGCTCAAGGAACCTGGAGAAGGCAGGCCCTTCCATGACTTGTGCCCAGTGGAGCACGGGGCATATGCACTGTTTACCATCATCTGTCATGTAGAGTTATACAGGGGTTATATAGGTTTTCCCAGTCAGGATTCAGTCATGGTTGCTAAAAACTTTACAAGACCGACTGACTTTAGTGATGGAGCAGGTGTAAAATATTGAATAAAATGCTGTGCTGCATGACTGGCTTTTTTTTCACTCTCACATTTAACTTTATGACACGAAAATTTACGAGAGGATGCCAATATTATCTCCAAATGTATTTTGGGTAAAACTCAACCGTCCACCAATGGTCACTTGTCAATAGATTGCAAATCAGGTGGAGTATTTTTACGGACTAAGTTACCATGAGTGGCACTTCATATAAGCATTAAAGTGGATCAGCAAAGCGAAAAGAAAAGGAATAAAGGGAGCAAGGAAAAGCCAAGTTACAAAATATGGACACTTATTTTGTTCGTCGTCCTGGAGATGAACCTGACTTTTTTGTTGGCAGCAATTCAGGCCCGCCTAAACTTCTAGCACAGCCAGGGCACCAGGTTAATTACAGGTAGCAATTCTAACAATCACTATACACAATGTGTGAGTTAGATGTATACAGGTGGTGGTTGTAAATTGTAGTAGCCCAGCCGCCTAGCTTATATCCTCTTCTTTCTGTCTCGGCGGTATAGCGGTAATGTCAGGGAATCAGCAGTTGCTAGCTGCTCCAAAGTAGAGCCAGAACTGGTGCCTGACCAGCAGCCCTCTTCATAGCCCGTGCAGGACACTGGAAATGAAAGCAGCAGCAGGTCTCCCCCAGCTACAGGTGACACGCAGACCGTGAATGATGAAAACCCTCCTCTGGAATGTTTTCCAAGTAATCGGGCCAATTTTGTTGAAAACATCCAAGACGCCAACATTAAAAGATATATCCTTAAGATAGGCCCATGCAGACCCAAAGGAACATTTCCCACTGATAGCGACAATCGGTGAACATGTCGGTTTCGGAAAGTTATTACACCTCTACCACTAAAGTTGGGATGAAACTTCCCCGCAGCTGGATGTGCTATTCCCCAAAATTAGACTGCTGTTACTGTGAGCCTTGCTGGCTTTTTGCCAACCGAAAAGCCCCGTATTACAACAGTGCATGGGTAAACGGAATAAGAAACTGGAAACATCTTTCACCCAAAGTTGAAAAGCATGAATCCACGCATATACATCTTGGTGCATGCATAGTCTACGCGCAGTGGAAACTCAACAGCACAATAGATGCTGAAATGGAGAGAAATGTGCGTAACGCAGCCTTGTTTTGGCGACGGGTCCTGGAGCGCATTATAAATGTCACTCTTACTCTGGCTTCATGCAACCTGACATTCAGGGGGCACAGGGAAGTTCTAGGTCAGGAAAATGCTGGCAACTTTTTGTCAAAAATCGAGTTATTAGCTCGTTACGACCCTGTATTGAAAGAGCTATTTAACCGACCAGAAGGGTCAGTGAAAGTCACCAGATTCAAGATGAGAATATTTACATCCTGTTTCAACGTGTGAAAGCTGACATAATTAAGGAAATAAACGAAGCCCCGTTTTATTCCATTATCATGGATACAACATAAGATGTGTCAAAGATAGACCAGCTGAGCCAGGTGTATCATTATGTAACTGTTGTTAAGAATGACATGGACATTGCAACAGATATACAGATCAAAGAAGTGTTTTGAGTTTCAAAACGACTGTGGGCTCGTCAGCGTCAGAGCTTGAAAACCAAATCCTGGGCTCTATAGAGAAAACGGAATAGATATGTCAAAATGCTGCAGACAGGGCTATAATGGGGCCGCAAATATGAGTGGCGCGTATTCAGGCGTCCAGGCAAGAATAACAGAGAGGGAGCCCCTTTCCCGTTATGTTCATTGCGCTGCTCATAACCTCAACCTTGCTCTCAACGACTCTGTTAAAAATGTCCCTGAAGTAAAGCAGTTCTATGATACTGTAGAGAACGTGTACAATGTTTTTGGTAACATTATTAAGCAATGGGCGCTTCTCAGTGAGTTAATGACGCCAGAAAGCAGAATTGTCCCATTAAAACACCTCTGTCCCACTCGCTGGTCTTCTCGACATGATGCGCTTTTTGCGTTAAGGCACAGATATGGAGACATTATAAAAGCCCTCGTCAAAATACTCCTGGCCAGTGACAAAAAAAGAGGAGCGTAGTGAAGCAAGTGCGCTCAAGAATTCCATAAGCAAATTTTCCTTTAAATTTTTGGTCAACATGCAAACCAAGATTCTTGAGTGTGTAAACGCTGCCTCACGACTACTGCAAGCCAAGGACGCGGATCTTCTGAAAGCATCTACTCTTTTGCAAAACACCATCAGCGTTTTGAAGGAGTTTAGGGAGCAATTTGATGAGGCAAAGTCTGCCTTTCTTTCTCTAGCTACAAAATGGGGAAGTCAAACGCAGTTTGAAGCAACTAGGGCCAGAAAAGTTAAGCATCACTTTGATGAACTTTCTGAAGACAGCCGCCTCACTGACACGGAGAGCAACTTTCGGGTGACTGTTTTCAATGCCTGTCTTGATATTATCATCCAGCAACTGTGCCAAAGATTCACCAGCTTAAATGGAACTGTGAATACGTTTGAGGCAATTCACCCCAACACACTGATGCAAGCAGGAGATGAGAAGATACACCAAGCTGCCCGGTGGCTTGGTGAGCACTACAGTCGGGACATCGCCCCCAGCTTCCCTGACCAGCTGCTTTGTTTTAGAACCTCTTTCAGGGACCAGATAACAAAGCAAAAGTCTGTTATGGATCTGGCAAAAATGCTCCTTGTCAATCACCAAGCAGTAACTTCTAAAATTTGCACCGTGCTCCTTTTATTTTTGACTCTTCCCGTCACCGTTGCAACTTCTGAGCGCTCATTCTCCAAGTTAAAACTCATTAAAAACCACTTAAGGAGCACAGTGGGACAGGAGAGGCTGAGTGGACTTGCTATGGTGTACATAGAGAATGAGAGAGCAAAGAAAATGGCGATACAGCGCATCGTATGGATGAGTTTGCAGAGCACAAGGCTCCTCGTATGCCCTTCAAATATAGGTGAGTAGTACTTCATATTGAAATTGTGTTTGTGAACATGTGGGCCGCTGTGCCAGTTTTACTGAACTTTATAGAGGCTCTGAGTTGAAATAGTTAAAGTGGGTGTCAAAATTATGCACTACATTACACTATCTGTGTAGCTGAAGTGCTTTGAATTTGTGTTGTTTTATTATTAGTAACCATGTAGCATAATGTTTTTGTTGTTCTCTTGATTTGTTATACTTCATGTCCATGGATTTCAAAATTACATAGTCACTCTCCGTGGTGCTGAAGCCTGTAAGCCCCGCTGTTGCGGGCATGTGTATGTTGTAAAATTATGATATCATGAGCTTTATTATTTTGGTTTAAAGGGCCCAGTCATCTGCCCCGCCCCCAGCCCAGCACTGATTTGTTCCGCTAGTGTCTGACACCCATATAAAACTGTTGAAAAAATGTATAATACTGGACCTTTAATGAACAGCTGATCGAACCGGTGAGAAATTAAGTAAATGTATACATAAACACATATGGGATATAAAGACATGGACCTGCTGCGTGCACAACCCTGCCCTGCCATGGGCGAAAATAACCCAGTCAGCTTTTCATTGCACAAGACACTGACATCCCCGTTGCAGTAATCCAGGCCCGGTGGACAGACAAAGCACAGTATGAAATGGCTGGACCAATACAATTTTGTTTTCTTGTTCTTGCAGCCTTGAGAGCAAGAACAACATTGTCGCATCTTGTGAAGTATCTAACAAACTTAAGACTGCATTGAACATAAAACCCTCAGATTATGACATATTTCTGCTCAAACTGTGAGAAACAGACTCCTTGAGGGTGGTATGACGGTCCAACGTCCACAAGGGGCCTGTGCTCACAGCCATACACCGTGCAGCCTGATTGGCATTTGCCAGAGAACATCAGGATTGGCAGATTGGCCAATGGCCTATGCTCTTCACAGATGAAAACAGGTTGAGCATATGTGACAGACATGAGAGAGTCTGGAGACGCCATGGAGAGTGCTGTGCCTGCAACATCCTCCAGCATGACCGGTTGACAGTGGGTAAGTGATGGTCTGGGGAGGCATAACCTTGGAAGGCCGCACGGACCTGCATGTGCTAGCCAGAGGTACCCTGATTTCCATTAGATGAGATTCTCAGACCCATTGTCAGACCATATATTGCTGCAGTGGGACCTGTGTTCCTTCTTATGCATGACAATGCTCAGCATAATGTGGCTGGAGTGTGTCAGCAGTTCCTGCATGATGAAGGCATTAATGCTATGGACTGGCCCACTTGTTTACCAGACTTGAATCCAACCGAGAACTTCATCATGTTTCGCTCCATCCACTGTCACCATGGCACACCAGAGACTGTCCAGGGGTTGACTGATGCCCTAATCCAGATTTGGGAGGATATTTTTTTTAGGATTACATCCGTCGTCTCAACACGAGTATGCCCAGATGTTTTAGGGAGTGCAAACAGGCAGGCGGAGGCCACACACATGCTACAGAACCTCATTTTGACTTCTCTTAAGGAATTTCCTCAGAAGCTGGATCAGCCTATGATCTGAGCTTTCCACTTTTATTTTGAGTATGATTCTGAATTCAGACCTCCCAGGGTTAATTATTTTGATTTCCATTGATCATTCTCATGTTATTTTGTTCTCCACACATTACGCTATGTAATTAAAAAAGATTTTCAACTGGTATATTTTATTCATTAGCATCTAAGATGTGCTATTTAAGTGTTCCCTTCAGGGGAGTTTACAGGACCTGGGATCATTGGGGGCTCAGCTCATAGCCTCGTAGAGAAATCTCGGTGAGCCAACGCAGTAAAAAAGGCTTTTTATTTAAGCTTTCTTGAACATTTTTCACCTCGTTTAAAGCCAAATACTGCAATATGTGCTTCAATATGTATTTGTTTTCAAACTTAAACTTGAGAATGTAAACAAGATTTCTAAAATCAGTATTAAATTTCCCCCCCCATTTTTCTTTCCCTGACAAGCACAAAAGTTAGTTCTGTGCCAAGTTGCATGGTGTACCTCTGTGTCTGCTGCTCTTTTCTCTCCATTATCTGCTCACTCCTTCCACCTTCTGCTGCCTGAAAAACAATGAAATGTGCCCTTCATGGCAACATTATAAAATATTTAACAAAATATTTAGAAAGGTTTTTAGGTTTTCTTTCTTTCACTCAGACAAATTACAGATAAATGCCATCTAGTAAAAGTGCTATACCGCTTATTTTTCCAGACATCTGCTGTTTATCTTCAAAACTTGCTCTTTAGTGCGCATCTTCTGCAAAAAAAAGGATGAACATGAACTGTTTTCAGTCACTTGCAGTTTTCAGAATAAATATCATGCTGTTGTATTTACAGTACCTCTCAAATTCAAGACCTTTTCCAGTGGGTATACCAGCGAATCACATAGACATCACCACTAGATTTAATAACAGAATAGAACAAGGCTAACAGTTTAGTGTAGCTAGCTTAACTTTCGAAGTATCAAGTATTGTCACGAATGATCTGCCTAATGTTCATTTAATTTTTAAGACATACAGGTTTTAAATTCTCTTTACCTGTTTTGTGTGTTGGCCCAGAGTCTTGCTGCATATTGGCAGCGACGCCACTGGTTCCTTTTATTTTTTGAGCAGTGTGTATGTCAAGTAGAGACAAAACAGCATGGACACAATGTGAGTCAAATTTACAAGCAATCTGAGACCCACAAATATGATTTGACAGTATAGATCTACAGCTACAGTTTAATAAAAGACAAGTTGCTGTATATGTGATAGAATCAAGCTTTCAGAATTTTTTGGAAGGTCAGGTTTTGAAATTTTTTTATGTTTTGATAACTACTTTGTTTGCACTCTCGACAAGAGTAAAATGAGAAGTTTCATTGGTGATCCATGAGTGAAAAAAGAAACATCTTGAAATCTACTTCCAAAATTACTAAGCCTCATAGGAAAACAGGAAAAATAAACTACTATATTGCAGGTAATTTATGTCAATTTGTGTCAATAATTTATGTGGCTTTTGTCCGACAACAACATGTTCTTTAAGAAAGATGCAATTGTAGTGAATATTTTGATCATTAAACAGAAGATTTTGGTATAGAACTTAAAAACATCAGGCTGACATGAGAAATGGTCTAGGTTCAGAGAAGGACTCCACCAACTTGTAATCATATAGTCAGTAAAGGCTGGTGTTTGTGAGGATGTAATGCTAAATTATGCTTACATGTTTAAATTTCTATAACTCTGAAGCCAGCTTTGGTAAACCCACTGCTGCTTCAGCAACAGAGTAGTCTCCTCTGATACTGATAAGATTTAGCAGTCTATCTCAACCTCATGTCTTTGTTACAACCTCTAGAGTTATTAACTCAGTCAACACTGGTTTTATGCACTGCTAAGCTGGGTTTGCAAATAATATATGTTACCTGCTAAGGATATTATACCAGAAGCATAATTCAGAGACTGCAACCTAGCTCATTATTAATTGGCAGACAATGGAAAAACACAGCAGAATGTCGCATAGCTGTCACCAAGTTCACTCTATAAGATCAGCAGTCCTTCCCTCCAATGTAGTTAGAAGTAGCTGTTTATCAACTTTTAATAATAACCAAAAAGCACAAAATCATTAGCTTAAATTTAAACTTGGGAGCTGTTCTGATGACTTCAGATGATTTTTAAAGGTTTCTGATTACCTTTTCCACTTCCGTGACCATGCTTCTAGAGAATAGAATGTGTTATCACGATTTTCTTTTATCAACTGGTCCCAGGTCCGTTAGGTTGTGTGATTAAACTATTAGTATATATGCATGTGTGTATTCTTACCACTTTATGCCCTGGAGCTACAACTTTACATCACAAGCTGAGCATTGTGAATTTAGTGGAAGAAGTTCAAGTAATCGTATCAGTGAAATGGAACAAAAAGTATAGTAAGTGTACTACGCAGCGCAGTCAATGCAAATTTGAGGTTAGTGCTATATAAACAACTGTCCTTTTACTCCCACCTCCTCCTAGAGAGATACAAGTAGACCATTTCACAGCTTATAATAGTCCTGGAAAGATATTGATGATGTGGTAAGAACACACCAAAATGGCAGAATTTGTCTTACTATGATGATACTGTTTAATAACTATTAAATTTATATTCAAAAAGACAATTTAAAATAAATTTAAAAAAAAGCTTTGTTTGTTGTTTATTTCTTTAAAGAGGGGCCAGTTAAGTCTCTTTTTACCACACTAATGTCAAGACTGTAGTAATTGCAGAAATGTGAAGCTCTTGCTGTTATGGCCATCAGACGGCTTTAAGCTTTATTGCTCTGTATGCAGAAGGTTGAATCACCAGATAATGGCTTTACTTCCTCCACTTAACCTTTTATTGTCAAGTAACCCAACAATATTGTCAAATTACTTTAAATCACCTCGTATTAAATTTATGAGGATCTTGTTTGACTTGGGAGGCTGTAGCTCAGGAGGTAGAGCAGTCACCGGCCAGTCTTTGGCGCATTTTGGCAAAATATCTAACCCCACTTCTCCTGATGTGTTCATCAGTGTGTGAGAGTATGATGAATAAAAATCATCTTTTAATGGTGTATAAACTAAGAATTGCAATGTCTTTTTCATGTAGAAACTCCTTTGATTGTTTAGTTAAGACTTTGATTCCTAATACAAATACCACATACAAATCTATTTACCACAGTTCCAAGGGTTCATAAGGACAGCTTAACATAAATTACCCTATTTTGGGAGAAAGCCTATATCTGGGTTACTTTGTGCCTGTGCAGCAAAAAGGAGCCACAGGGAGCAGCAAACAGGATGCACAGCATCCCATACTGTATCTGGCATGAATTCTCATGTGAATTCTGCAATTTATAGGAATACATTTTTTTTTGTCCTTTATTTTTCAGGGCTTTAACAGAGCTGGAATGCCACTAAAAGATAAACTAGGTGATTTAATGTGGCATTTCAATATAATAATAATAATAATAATAATAATGCTCTTAGAGAAGCATTTGTATATGGTACGAATACAGTAGTAAAGAGGATAAAAATAGATGTCTTATATTTCATGATAGTGGGTGGTTGGGAAGTTGACACTAGCCAACTGCTGAAGAGAGAAACTCAGCTCTTGTTAACCTAAAATATGCTGAATGCTTCATTCTTCAAACAAACTCTCTCCTTTGATCATTTTGAGGTCCTTGGAAGTACAAAGCAACAACAGTAAACATGCTAATTTATTCCAAAGAAAGGTTGTAGCAAGTATTTACAATTAAATGTGTATTACCAGAGGGAACACGAGCTCTCTCTAACTCACTTCTGTTCTTCTCTCTGATAAAAATTAAAGTTTCCTTTGTGGCAGTTAAACAGCACTCAGCCAAATCAGAAATAAGCTTGTGTTTCTTTAATGGAATAAACAGACAAAAGAGCCCCATTGGTTTGCCTTTGTGTTCTTATCTGTCTTGGGCCAGCTCATGGTGCATCATGGGACACTATGCGTGAGAGAGATCCAGTGTATCACATCTCTGACTGTGGGGAGCCTGTATCTCACCTAATCTGCAGGTCATTTACCAGGGTGGGTGGTTTCATTAGTCTTCTTTGCAACAATACTCGCTGATTGCCATCTTGCTTCACAGTGATTTATAATTCTAGTCCCTTGGAGTTTGCAGAAATACCTAAAGCAACTGCTCAAATAAGATAAGAAGCCTTCTTTATGTATGGTGTTGTCTGTGGTATACATCAGAAAAAGAGAAAGATGCCTCGGGTGTCGCGGTACTTTATTTTTCGCAAGCATTTACAGTTCCTGCCAGAGATGCAAGAATCCAAGAGGCTGTTCAACTTCTGGAATAAACACAGGCTGCAAATGAATGAGACAGTTGTCAGGTTCAATTTGGTTAACGCATTATGGTGTGCCACCTTTAGAGGATTGTAGAACATCTGTGAGAATAAAGCAAATCCATACACAAAAGACTGGCATCATGGCAGTTTTGTCATTTCAGAGGGAAAGATTCTGTCTTTTAATCACAGTGCAATTTACATAAAACTGTACAGACCTTGATGTGACAAAAAGTAGAGCTGGAAAAGAAAAGGTAATGGAAGCAGGGAGACATGTATTAACCACAAATAGATTGTAAAACAGAACAATTATAAGGACGGAAATAGGAAGGATCTTTGCAGAGGTGTGATGGTGTTAATTGGGCAGAGCATGAAAGATGTTTAAACGCTTAAGAAAAATAGTTTTCTTTCCAATGAAATTGTGAATTATAAGTCAAGTAAATCAATCTTTATCTTAATCTTACTGTAATGGGTTTATTTTATATTTGAAATGCAGTTAACTTCAAGCTGCTCTACCTTTACATCAATACAGTGACTGAAAGCACAGAGCCATGAATTATGCACAGAAGTTTTATTACTGCTGCAGAACGACTAATGGGCCATGCATGTACTCAGATTCACACTGGCACTACTTGCTGTGTGACTGTGTGTGGGGCTTGTTTTCCAATATTTATGGGGCCTAAAAAAACTGGAAGTCCACTGTAATTGTTGGGGCAAAAAATGTTTGCTGGTCATAACTTGGATTTGCAGTATGTAAAACAACATTTCACATGAGGGATGAATTCAAATACATTTGCATACAATTCAGCATTTTTCTTCTTTTCAAATATGATATATTTCCATTTAGGCTCAAGTACTGCAGCAGATAATAAATTCTTATTTCCCAAAATAAATTATTAACAGGTGGCTCAAGGTAGCAGTTTACAAGATTGGATTAAATTTATTACTGACAAATGATGTATTTCTCTTTTATTCCGAAAGTACAATCCATTATGGCAAGACAAAATCATGAGGTAATCACAAGGCCATGCAGAGCCTCATTATTGCCCTTGAATGTGCCTTGAGGGGTAATAAAACCCTCCCAATTCATTCACTGTCAGACCTCTCAAAGCTCATTACCAAAGTGCCCATCAATACCCTATCACACGGTGCTCCCATATATGCAGCGTTGTGGTAGAGCTACACTGCCTTCCCTATTAACTTAGCCACATGTCTCACCATGTTAGCTCGCTTTCTACGTGAGCAGCTCATTATTGTCATACAGGCTAGCTCATCCCTTAGTCCTTCCTCCTCCTCTCCCAATCAGAGTGGACAGGGCAGGAATTAGCCTGGCCCACAGCCTTGTGGAAAGTCTGTGAGGATGAATAGTATAGCCTGGGGTATGGCTTTGAAGTATCGTGTGTGACTTGGCTTTTACTGATGACTAAAGAATAGACTGTGTATAAAGTGTACGGTATGAAAGCAAGATGGTTACTTATTTGCAACACAGACTCATCATACTTTGCCCCCAAGAAAAGAAATGATCTTGTAATAAAAAATAAGGGGTATGAGCCTAGTGCCCCGAGTGACATCAAATTGCAGTAACAGTAATTGTTTTGTTTTTTTATGTCATACATGATCAAAAGAACAGTAGAAAAAGTGCCAGAAGCAAAAGCTGTGGCTTTAAAGTGTATTCTACACCGTATAGAGATGAAATGTATATCTGACAATTGTTTTATTAGAACAACCTTTAAGAGAAACTCTATATATTTGATGCATCAAAATCTATATTTCAATGGTGGGGAACACCAATGAATGTTTTAAAAAAAAAGTATATATATAAATAACATTCCCTTTTGTGTCTGGATGGTTTGGAATCAGATCAGGTTTGAATCAGTTCATGTCACTTGGGTATGTGTTGCCTTGGGCTCAAATTTCATGTTTGAAAAACCAAAAAAAGAAAAAAAAAAATCATGTATCTATGTAGTGCACTTTGCTTGAGGCTAACACCATAGCAATAGCATTAGCAGCAACTGGCTTAGCACATCTAAATCTCCAGAAAAGCATCATAGGTAACAAAAAGTTTGAATGAAACTGAAAAATTGAAAAGTTCATCAGGTAAAATGGTGTCTACAGTCTTACTAAAAGCTACAGTATATGGTATTATTCACATATAATGTTAAACTCTGCTAAACTATCCTAGCATTTACATGTGGAATATTTTAGCACAAAGTATTAGCATATAAACATTTTCTAATTTTAACTGTAATAGACAGGTAAAGATAAAGGGTGCCATTAATTTACAGGCTTCTAGGACTGTACTCTCTAAATGACCTGCATACCAGGAACACCCTGTATATAATTCTATAAAAAGCCTTCAACTAATCCAAAATGCTACAATGAGAGCACCACAATGCTTCAGTTTCTCCCAAATTAGGATCTCTTTATTTGCTTCCTTCAAAATCCACAAAAGAATGTAAAATTCTCTTAATCACCAAGCCCCATTGTATCTTAAAAACCTGCTAGAACACTGCAGCTTACTGGTGGCTCCAGTGGTATGTTCAGGCTAAATGTGAAATAAATGTTTGCCTCACATTGCTTGTGCAAGTTGGACCATGAAGTGTTACAGAATGTCAGAAGCTGTTGACCCTTCAGAGAGGAGAGGTAAGTATTTCCTCAACAAATGCTTTGCACTTTTTCAATTATATACATATTACTGTCATTAACTGTGAATTAAAATTACTTAGGTTGTTGTTTTGCGCTTTAAAATCCCTAAAAATGGCAAAAATGCTCTATTTGGGGAAGTCAGATACATCTTTTTTTAATTACTTGGTAATCTGTAATCTGTCAGATCATAATATTACTGATTCTTGCAACTACAGAAATTAAATTATCTGAGTGCTAGTACGCTGTTGTCACATGAATTATTCAATTAAGTTGGAAGCATTTATTTTTTAACTCATGGAGGTGTGTATGTCTATCCACCTATGTCAACTGATGACAAAATGGATCTATTTACATTCTTCTATTAGCTATGTAATCAATGCCACTCAGAGTTTCCAATAGTAGGAACTAAGACAATCATGTCACCCATGCAGTTTACTTCATATGGTCTAAATACAGCAATAGTCCTAAAAGTAGACTCTAACGCAGACCTTTTTGAGGAGACACATTAAGACAAGCCTTGATCTTTCTCATCAGATACACTTTCAGTTATTGTATAAGATTGTTGGGGACATACCATTTTAAACCCAGTGCTTGTCTCCGTTTTAAATGTAATCCTCCCATTCAATGAACATTATAACTTTTCACTGCCACTATTATGTATGACATAAAAGTGAATCATTATGCACTCTGATCATTGGGAGAGCAACCCAGAAGCTAATATTGGCTACCTCCTGTAATATGTTGGGATAAATTCTGAGTCATCCACACTTGCAGAAGTGTCAATATATGGATTTCAAATGCGGGCTTGGTTAAGTGAAAAATTGTCAGTTCTATCCAACACCACAAGTTTTTCACAAATTTAACCTTGCTGTTTGGATATGAACCTAACCAAACAGTGACTGAAATCCATCTATTTTCTATACCTGTTTTTTTTTTTTTTTCCAGTGCAGTGTGACAAAAAAAACAACATTAATTTAAAATAAAATGTTCCTACAAGAGTCTTAACCCCCAGTCTTTCGTGTTACAATTCATTAAATGTCTTAAGGAAGATTTTCTTCTTTTCTGTTGTCCAGTGTAAGCTAAGGAAGGAAAAAAGCTTACTGTATATTTTGATTTAGTGTTGTTTAGATACATTGAAATTTATCATTTTGATTAAATTTCCTGGAAACAAATGCTTCCAGTCATTCTGAAGGGACTAAGAATTATTTTGATCCAACTCAATGTTTTTTGTTTTTTTTTGTATGAATAATGATAGTGTATAGCCATTAAGTCATACTATTAGTATTGCTCAAAAGTATTCTGCAAAAAAAGTGATGGAAAGCCTTTCTTTAAAAACCGGGACAGTGTTAGGAAAATACTTGCAATTAGTGTAAATAAGTGAGACTGCAAGACCATTAAAATTCTGCAATTGAAACACAGCTCTTAATGAAAATACTGCTTTATTTCACTGGGTATTTTGCTTTTTGGAATATCCTGGTGATAATGATGGAGATAGCCTTGGCATATTGTGTACAACAATCCTGCATAATAGAAGATTCAGGTATCTCATGTTGTCTATTCTCTTCTCTGATGCAGGCTTTGCTTCATTAGCAAGATTCTCTAACTGCAAGATGTGCAAGGTCAACTTTTTAAGTAACAGTTTCCAGCTCCCCAACAACATGAATCTTTTTCCTTTTTTCAGATTGCAAGCAGCAGCTCACTGCAACAGAGAAAAAAATACTATTCTTTTTGAGTTTTAAAAGAATAAATGTTTGCTCAAGGTGTTCTCATACATGCAAGATTTACACTGTAAGAGACATACTGTACACCACCCTTTCTTTTATCTCTGCTATTGACTTATGCCACTGTTGGAGTTCATGCATCATTTAGTTATTAAAGAATACTACCAACCCACTACAGATTGGATTTTAAGCTTAAGGGATCCTTTTTGTTCATTCTACCCAAGCTGCTAACTGAACCTGACAGCCATTTGGCAAGAAAGGCAGGATCTGTCCACAGTTTAAGTTAAAAAGAAAACAGCAAACGTTATTTCACTGTACATTAAACCAATTAGAGGGTGGGAAAGAAGGAGGGGGTACGATTAAGTGTTTGAAAGATTGAGCCAAATGCCTGTCAGCTGCATGTCTTCGGATGGTTCACACATAATTTATTGGAATGAAAACCAAAAGAGTGCTATGCAGATTCTAGAGGCCGCCTACAGTTTGGTGCTGGGAAAATTCATTGAAAGAATGCAGACAGTTGCAAAATAATGATGTTCATGAATAATGATGGAGAAGATCTCAAAGGCTTCGCATGGATTTCAGTGCCAGGCAGCTAGAATCTGGCAGGATGGTTCTTATCGAGCCAATGCCATGAGATTCTTGGGGGAAAATACTACAAATCCTGCTTGGCGAGAAAACAGTCAGGCATGCGTGTGTCCATGTGTCTAAATGTGAACACAGGCCTCCCCAGCAGCTTGTCCTAGTGGGTTATGGATACAACATGTATGCACGAGCTTTGGCTTACTGACATTTTAGAGTGAGGGGGGTGAATGTGATAGAAGGAGGTAGCATAAGAGGAAAATTCAAAATAATCTCATGATGCTTTGGTATCACAGGATAGGGGACAATCACCGCCACAGGGTTTTCCTGACCCTTGATGTAGGCACCACGGAAGTCCCAGACGAGCACCAGCACCCAGGGCATTGCATGGAAAGGGCATCTCCATAAAGCATACCAGAGGCTGAGCAAATCAAAAACAAGCATGAATAGAGGGCATGCAGAAGGAAGTAGAAAAACAATAAACAAGTTATGCTCCTCAAGGGGATGGCTAAGGTCACCTCACCTCTACTGAATCACTTTGGAGAAAACTACTGCAGAAGATTGGGTTATTAACCCATGTGGACGTTGATTGGCAACACATCAATGGGATCATCACAGGGATGCAAATTCAAATGGCTTGCTATATTTTGTTGAAAACATACTCAACAGTTAAAGGGCAATTTCCTCTCGACCTCATGTATTTCATGAAGCAATTTCAGCTGATAACAGTTGCAACGAAATTGTGAAGATAAACTTCAGCACTGAAGATTTCTCTCTACCGACTTTATGGAAGAAAAGATATTTTGTAAAAGTACATATGCAGAAATTCTATACATATAGAACACAGTGTTCCAGATTTCCCAGATATCATGAGTCCTGTTAAGATGAGGGAACTGAGCACAGGGATTGCATTTCTTATTCCTCTGATTTCTCCCTTTCTGTCTCATGAAAGGTTCTGTCGGCTTGAATTATTAACATTCTCTCTGCACTACGTTTGTATGGTTTGTCACTTTTATCAAATTATATGCGGGGAGGCTCATTCTTCTCAACCAAATATTCTAACTCAATATCTATGGGAACATGTAGCCTTTATAATAACTCAACAGCTTTATCAATTGTTTAATGACCCAAAACTTTAATTTGTGATTTAGATTTAAAAGGAAGCCCAGGTATTTGCACATTTTGGCCTTAAAATGTAGTTTTAGCCCTGTTCTACTTAAAATTCTTAATTACTTTTAAAAATGTTTTTGAGGTTGCCAATATTTTGCATATAATGCTTTCTAGATAATTACATATGAAGGTTGCTCTCTAGACTAGAATACATGGAGGCGAAGGCAAATGCTACTTTTTGTGGCAAGCCTTTCTTCTTAAACCAAGTATCCACATAAATAATGCTGCATCGAGGTGCTTGTGGTTTCAGTTTCCAATCAAAAGTAAACAAAAAAACAACCCAGCATCGCTGTTTTTTGAGTGGAAAGAAGAGCAGAGCTGAATGGGATAAAGTCTGCGGACAGAGCACAACTTCCCATAGACCCACATTCATGTTCTCCACACTTCTCTCCTCTTTTGAATCAATTCATTGACCACAGATGCTAATGGAGCTAACAGGGCTGATGGGTAAAAAAACGAAGGCTGAAGCCAACAACTAAACAACAAGACGCCGGACTGCAGTTTGGGCTGGCGGTGAGAAGCACAGAGAGAAATGCTGAATAATCTGCTGGGGTGTAAACAAGCAGCTCCCCCTGTCAGCCTCTAAACCATCAAGCCAACCCTGGACACGGAGAACCCTGACGAACCATTGCTTCATTTAGTCCTGCAATCAGGAAGTTTCCAATTTTTCTTTAACTACAACCGATACCGCAACTCAAACAGATAGCAAGCCCTGAGATGTACAGCGGTAGCAGATGTCTGTTACCTGAAAACTATGTATCATATTTACACTTGTAAGCAGCTGGAAAAATAAAAGGGAGGATGTAAACTGCAAAATACTAGGGCAAAATGTTGATGTGTTAATTAAAGCAGAAGTGTGCCACAGGTTAAGGGAAATTCTATAGTTTTATCATTAGGATAGTTTTTATGTTTTTCTTATTTGTTAATTAATTATTCATCATCACAAAAGAGAACTACCGATTCAGCTTCAAATCTTTATTTGATAAGGAAACTAGAAACTAGAAGCACTAAGAGCAGAGACCTCCGACAAGCCATTGTGAAGTTTGTTTTGCCATTGATTGTGGGAATTAGTTAAGTTAGAAGGTATAATGGCTAAATTGTCCCCGTCACCCCATAGTAAAGAATCCTTTAAAAATCCTGGATCCAGGCAGTGATCTGGATGCCTTATTCCATTTCTGGGAGTTCCTGAAAATTTTCCTCAAATTCTGTCCCTAACTTTTTGAGTTATGTCGCTAACAGACGGACAAATGCAACCTAATGCAGATACATGACCTTGGTTGAGGTAAATATAAATTTTACCAACAACTGTATTGGAAACTTTTCTGAAACATATAATAAAATGAAGCTACTTAAAAATGCGTAAATCACTGCAAACAATTCTATTTGTGATGTCGTCTCATTGCATTTTTCAAGGCCAATAACCCTGGGGAGGTCTGACCTCCAAGGAATGACATGTCATAGCCTGAGCAGTGAACACCACTATTTTGCAATAAAGTCAAGTGATATAAAATAAATGACTAGCTGCCTGTCTTTTGAATCATATAGTCTCAGCTGTGGACAGAGTGAAGGCACTTGACCCCTAGTTGCCTCCTAGTTATTACATGTTCTGAGAGTGATGGCAGTCCATCTCTTATTTCCCAACTCTATCTTTGGTCTTTTTCTCTTAATGGCAAAAAGTTGGTTTGCTGCGAGGCAGTTGAACAGTTCTCATAAAAAAATGCCCTGAAGTGGTTTACTACAAATACTGCCACATCCCCAATAATAGACAGGGGTTCCAAAAGAGTTCTATCACACCTCTTTAATGACCGGGGTTGTAAAAAATTACACTGTAAATTGCTCATTAATCTTCTCTGCAATATCCAGCATTTCTGCACAACATAACATTCTGCTGTGCTAGCATCCTATGAGTATTTCCTTTGATTGAGTGATAGTCATCTGTTTTCAATTCTGCTTTGCTGACTTTAGATATTTGGAGAGGAAAAAGGAAAATCAATTCAGCAATCCTGCTAATGCATCTTTGAGGTGGAGGCTCAACAGAGGGATTGAGACATTCCCTGCCTGTACTGCAGGTTATCTGCTTCACAGTGTGTGCTCTCAGTTTTACTCTATTTTGAATACTGGATTGGTATTTTAAATTGTTTCTGGCCGTCTCATATAGGCTGAAGCATGTTAGGCAAACGTTGAGACCTGAAATATTTTGAACACTAATGTGATGTTCAGTGAACCATTACAGTGCCAAGATTGACATCATTTTTTATGCAGCCCCCCTCATTAGTGTCAGTCAGCCTCTACAGTAACACATTAAAATAAACAAATGATGTTTCTTCACCAAAAGTCTCATTGAGTATTAGCCGAAAGGGTGGCTGTGCTGTCCTTACTTCACTTTCACCAAAAAAGTGTTGCAATAGAAATTCCCGACGAATCAAAAATGCATTTGTGTAAATAAAAAGCTAGGATTGAGGTGAAAGCTACATGTCTCAGGGGGGTATTCAATATCATTCAAATGACACAAAGTGTAAACCTCCTTCTTTTTCAACCTTTGTTCCCTGTGTTGACCATGGTTGCTTTCTTTAGGCTGTGCAGTGATGCAAGGGAGGCGGATCAGTGTCAGTAAGGCAGGCATGAGGCTTAGTTCCAGCCTAGGGCCATCCCTGCTGCTCTACTGGCTGCATAGACAACTATTGAGGGCCCTTATGCATGGACACCCTTCTCCCCAACTCTCTCTGGACACCACTCTGGAACTACTGAAGGGGAAATTGAAATCTGCTGCCTCTCCGCAAGGTCAGGCTGAGGCGGGACTGACACTTGCTGCTGGCTATGTTTAACATGGCATCTAGAAAGCTTTTCCCCATTTCACTTCTCTATTGTGTGGACTAGCAATGCAGCCAGAGTTTACTTTGCTGGAATTATCTGAACTGCTGTTCTTAATCAGGGCAGAAAAGTCGAACTGATTGGTGTCTCTTTTCTTTTTGCAGCCTTGTCGTTCTAGTGTTAAATCACAAGAATCACACATCTCACAATTTCTCTGGAAAAATAAAGTACCCCGGATCAGTTAAAAAACTTTACAGAAGCCTAAAGAAGCCTAAAGAAGAGAATTAGACCTCCTGGTCACCCGGGAGAGAGATTTTTCTCCCGGTTGTGCCCCTCCCCGTGCCCCTCTCCTCCCCCGCCACCCCACTCAGTACCTGCCAGGAGTTCTGGGTGGGGTGCTGCTTGGCGCCGTTTGCCCGAGGGGCGGTCCTCAGTGCCACATCGGGGGGCTGGTGAGACCACTAGGAGGATGTGGGTCGGGTCTGGGCCCGCCTTCCCTTGGTCTGTCTGGACTGTCCCTGGTAAAGGGGGGAAGAACAGAGGGGGGAAGACATGCAGACATGTCCTTGTCCCTGGGATACCTAGACTTTTGTGCTGTGTTGGTATTGTCCACAGTGGTTTTGCCTGTGGCGGTCGGGTTCCGTCGGGTTCCTGGGCAGAGCTCTGCCGGGGGTTTCCGCTGGGCCTGCTCACAGTCGCCCTGGGCTGCTCGGTGCCCCTGCCCCAGCGCGCTGGAGGGCTCTGGTCTGGGGGCCTTCCTGCTCTGGGCTGCTCTCTCTGCTCTGGCTGTCCTGGACTCTGCTCTGTGGACCTGCCGGGCCTTTGGGGCCTCGGGCTCCTCTCTGTCTCCCCCTGATGCTTTGGGGTACGGCGTGGTCACGGTCCCCTTGCAAGCACACATTTCATTCCTGTTGCATGGTCACACATGCACGTGCTCACAAATGTGCTTGTCTCTCCATCTGCTTTCAACTAGATGTTGCTGATGTTTGTGTGTTGGTACATCTCTCTACCGGTATGTTTGATGACTGCTGTACATTTTCATCATTGTCCTATTTTCTTTATTTATCATGTAGTACTGTGGTAGTTTATATTGTTTTAGTGAATAATGATGTGATTTAGGCAGCCTAAACAACTTTTATTTCCACATTTCAATTCTGTCCTTTTCTCTTTTTCTCTCTTCCTCCATCTCCCTGTCAGGTTTGGGACTGACATATCAAGACTAAAGAAAATAAGATTATAAAAAAAATATTTCAAACATCAAGGACAGCCATTTATATAACGTGTCTTTCTTGGAAGAGCAAATCTGTTGGGCAAAATATGGCACACAGACTGCCGTTATGTATGTTAGGATGCTGGACAGGACAGGTAAAAAATAAAAAGTGTCTGACTTCTAAATGTTATTTGTTTTCCCAAATCGTAAATTCAGGTTGCTCCTTTATCACTGAACTTGTCCTTCCATCATGACAAATTGGCCTTGGTTGAAAGTAGTGTACATGAGTGACAGATCTTAACACAAGCAGCTACACATGGGAACAAGTCACAGGGAAATGGAAGTAGCTTCTCTTCACAGCCTATAGGAAGGTTGAGTTAAACCGTCTCACTATGCCCACATCAAAGTTGGCAATCTTGCTAGCTACATAAAAAAAAGCCACACACTTCTTCAGTTCATTCTCAAAGCTCTGATCGGGGGCAGATGACATTAAATCAATGCCTATAAAGACAGATTTGGTGTTTACAGGACCCTCTTGCCTCAACATTTAGTCAAGTTCCTTCTTAACATATCAGCTTCTATGTTATTTACCGAACGAAATAGTTGCTAAGCATAGTAAGCCATTACCATAGAAACCATGGAGGTTTTCAAGAGGGGTTATTGCACTGAGTGAAACTACAAACATATGGCTTGATTAAAGTTCAAGGCACATTTTTTAGTCTTTTAATGAGAAAACAAGCTTCCGCTAGTGTTAACGTTCGGGCCCGCCATGTTATGAATAGCTTGGTTGCCTATACATTACAGCAAGAAATTCAACATGTCTGCCAGGGGTACTTGGGGAAATCACATTCCTTGGTGTGTGGGAGTGTTGCTTTTTATTACCTGCCTCAGAGCTTCAAATCCAATTCCATCTCCCCACTTCTCCCTGTGCTTTCCACTGACAGTGTACAGAGAACTCTGGATAGGCAATGATGCAGCCGTATGGATAGGAAGGCTATAGCCTGCAGGTGACTTTAAATTAACACCCTTCATTAAGAGCATCCATCACAAGGAATCTATAGGGAATTTCAATGGAAAACCCTTGATTCAAAAGTAAAGAGCCCGCAAAAAAGAGGTACTAATGCTTAATACATGCACATTAGTCTTCAATGAAACAATCCACCTGTCTGACAGAAATGCCACCAATACATTATTCCCAGTTTAGGTGACTATGTCAAGTTTTTTTTTTTTTTTTTTTTTTTTTTTTTTTTTTTTTTTTTTTTTTTTTTTTTTTTTTTTAGTTCTTGCTGTAGAAGAAAGTCTGAACCTTTGTGTGACAATTCATTGTTGGAATGACATGGGCATAAATTCACAAGAGCCCCCTCCCCCTTTTTTCGTTCTCTCAAAGAGCACATCTGCATTCTTCATGAGGTAGAGAATGGCTAACCAGCCACCCAAAGCAGAAGACAGACCAGGCATCTGGGGTGACAACTAAGGCTGCTTCGTTTACATTCACGGGGACTTAGACAATATTCCCCTTGCCAACTTATCCTGCTGAAACAGTGGCAACACTTGGCCAACAGAGCTGTAATTCTTTTTTTTCTTTTTTTTTTCAGTGGCCTGGAAGCTCCAAGGCTATAGTGGAGGCTTTAGCAAGGGGAAGAGGCAAGAAATCTGGGCTGCCGAGCACACCACTGGGCTGGGAGCCCTGAGTTGAATTTCTGAAAGGCTCATTATTCTGGATTGGGGAGAAAGTGGCATTGAGGGGTGGAAGGGGTGAACAGGAGCTCAAGGCAAAGTGTCCATCAGAGCTGCTGTGGTGCGTTTAGACACATCACCGCTGGGACAAATGGGGATCAGGGGTTGGAGTGAGATCACATGACTCATTCAAGTCAGCACCACCATGTTATACTGTATATATGACATGTCTTATAAATGAGACTCTGCAGTCTAACTTCTTTCTCTTTCCAACCTGATCAACCAACTTGACCTAACAAATGAGGTCAAATTAAAAGTAATTACACACCTGTAAGATTCCAGTTATGGCAAAAAATGATGTTTTTTTCCCCTTAACCCGACCGAGTCCAGTCTTAGTGCAGAGGAATACATTACAATCTCATCTTATTGCACTCATAACTGACATCTCACCAATCTACATTCAAGGGCTTCAGAAGGGAATAAAATTATGAGGAAATTACAAGGCAAGTGAGTTTTGGTCCCACACAGGGAATTAAAACTTATTATCTGTGACAACCTGTCAGCCAGTGAGAACTCAAACATGAGCACAAAGCTCTGAGAGCCACAGAAAGGAGCAGGGAAAAAAGAGAGTGATAAAAGAAAAGAAGAAGGAAAAGAGAAAGGGGCAGTTAAAGACATGTTGTTGCATGGAAAAAAACACCTCCCGGTAGGTTGAACAGTAAATGTATTTGACAACTGTGATTTGACAAGCTTGATCTCAATGTACAGTGTGGATTTTTTTAGATCTTCTTTGTGTTTTGTATTTGGACTGATACTGTTAAAGTGACACACTGAGTACTTGGATGCAATGTTTTTCAGTAGCTGCCTCTAACTAATGGATTTACATTGAATACATAGAGTTATTCAACAGTTTTATTTTATATTAAAATTAATGCTAACAATGAAGAGTAGGCTAAACAAATTTATACCATCGGCCATTAAAACAGTACAAGCATAGCTCATCAGTCACTTTAACCAATTCAAGAGGATTACGCTACTCTCTGGAGTCAACAGTCAGATGCAATTAGTTGTACTGATGGCAAATTAGAGTAGATGATCACGCTATCTGTTTTAATGGGCCTGGAGTGGCGCTCGCTTGATCTCCCATTGTCCTGATGTCATCAACATGAATCCCAAGAGGCCAAGTCAAACATTTTACTTTAATGTTCCCCAAGGAAATCCACTCCGATTCGGTCCACCCGCCTCTAGCATCCCAGCTGGGAATGCCCAGAGAGCTGCATGAAAGCACAGTAAGGCTTAGAGAAACTTGAAAGTGATTCTCAGAAGTTGGTCCAAATATCCAAGCACTCTCAACTCAAGTTCAGAAAAGCCCTAAAGATTGGCTCCTTGTTAGAGATCCTTTTTCTTAGAGTAATGGAAAAAGTAGTCTTATGTTGAGCAGTTTTGTCCAGCTGTGTGCTTTCCCACAGGTTCCAGAAAGCAGAGGTAGATTTGGTACAATGAGATCCAGCAGACAGAGGCCATCCTGTAAAATAATAGGGATGCTGGGGGATGAGGAGGGGTGAAATGGGGGATGAGCAGAATTTTGGTCGCTCGTTCCTTGGCTTTGTGTCATCCTGCTGACATGTGCTACATTTGCATGGCAGCTGGAGATCCTTGGATTAAGCGCTTACAAGAGTATTGCCATATCTCATTTAACAACATAATCATCTTATGAGGAAAGTGATGTTTCATCCCTGATGCTTTACAAAGCTTCGTGCACAGTTTCCACTTGCTCTCCCCCTTTCTGCCTCTCCTCTATTGCCTTGTCTCTATTCTATCTTTTGATACAATGTCATGTAACTTGCAATTTTGCCTAATCTCGGTGTGCGGGACATAATGTGTACACGAAACAGTGTAGATCACTTTACTTTCCAGGCAGCTCTTTCAGTGTTTTATCTTTCTTGCTTGTTTGTTTTTCTCCAAGGCTGTCTGATTCACAAATGCTTAGTCATTTGAATTTTTATTTGGGGCTATTGCAATATAATGACCATGTTTAGCAGTTAAAGGGTGCATTTATTACATTTTTATCTTAAAATGTCTTTTAAAAATGATATTTTTATCAATTTGAAAACTCTGTAGGAAAAGTATATTTTGCTTGTTTTACATGGATTATTTTATGGTATTTAAAGATTACAGATTGAGTTTAGCTAAATATCAAAATGTTGATCTACCACTTTAGTCAGGCCAATACTTTCTTTAGAGACTGCAATTCGTTTATTTTCACAATCCCCTACAATTTCTCTAACCACACCATATAACTTACAGTTAAAGTTTTGAGTAAACTTTGAAGTACTAGTTAACATACATTTTGCCATACTAGACAGACATACAGACAGACAGATATAACTTACTATGTGACTAACTATACTCAACAGACATTTACTGTTAAACCAAGAGCAAGATATCTGCCCTCTTTCAATCCAGTTACCTGTTTTCCCATTTCTCTCTCATTCTTTTCTCCCTTCAATGCCTTCAGGAAACCCTGATCTCCGTTCTGCAGTTCTTCTTCTTCTTTATTTATTTTTTTTTTTTTTTGGCGTTTGGCAAAAATGAATTATTGCATTACTGCCACCTAGTGAGCGCCCAAGTTGTCAAAAACATTAGTTTGTCTGCTACATTTTCCCAATCCCATTAGCCCACCCATCACGTTGCCGCCCCCCAGAACTAAGAACAACTGTACTAACATTATTAACATGGATATTAGTATTTTCTTAGCATCAGGATATTAGCTTAATCTTATGTATGCTAGCTTGTTAATTTATGCATTAAAAAAAAAAAAAAAAAAAAACAAATGGGTCACATTTTTCGTTTTTGCATAGAATCAATTGGATGGAGAAAAGAAAGCATTCTAAATCAAACATATAAATAATTAACTAAAAATGATTTAATATACTTTTTTTACAACTTTATGAGCAGAATATTCCTATTGATTGAGCAAAAGTCTATTTATTTCAGTGGAATATGAAGATACCTGCAATGCTTCATTTGTGCTAGCTCTGGCGAGATTGTGTTTGTTTTTAGTATTATTCACAGATATGCAAATATTCTTGTTGCATAACATTACAACAGTGATACACATTTTTTTCTTTCATTTAAGTTTCAATTCTCATATATAATTTCCAAAATAACTTTTTCCTTTTCAGATGGGTTAATAAGTAAGTTCAACATTGTTCACTTCTTTTAAAAAAGTAAAATCAGGACTGTAAGTAATGGGCTTTAATAACATACAAATTCTAACAGCCAAACTTAAATAAAGAGCTAGTTAAGCTAGGTGCTAATAGCTAAAAACAAACTGTGTAAAAAACAGAATAAAGTTTCCCAAACACCTTCAACATTCAACTACAAACTACAAACATAACTTCATGCACATTTTCAGAAACATTCAAAGCAAAAAACATTTTTTTCATACCTTGGTTAGGTAAATATTTGGAAGGACGCTCAGACACAATGCTTCACCTGTAGCAGCTCTGGCTAGAATGAACCATGCCAAAAGAGCACCCACTCCTGATCCCTGCAGACGCGACTACGCCAATCTGAATTATTTCTCAGACCTAATTAGACAGAGACGTCATATTTCTCTAAAGAAAAATATTTGTAGATCCACAGCACTGTGAATGCAAAACATTTATTGGAATCCTTTAAAGCAATATTGTTTGTTGGTGTAACTTTTTAATTTCTCTTTTTAAAAATTTTAATGTAATTTATGATTTTATTGTAATTCTTGCTGTTTGTTGTTGCATTTTACTATTTCTTAATATCTGTAATGCTTTGTTTTATGTAAAGCACTTTGAATTTTCCTGTACGTGAAATGTGCTATACAAATAAACTGCCTTGCCTTGCTTTACTTTAGAGGCTTGATTTTTCTAGTGATGTAAACTGCCACTTTTAAGTAAAAAAAAATGTCAAACATCAAAGTTTTTACACACCTTATCAAACAATATGACTTAACAGAAAATTTGTTCTTAATGTTGCAGGGGATGTAGACTTAAGATGATCTGCAGCTTCGTCTCAGGCTGCAAAGTGTGTGGTGGTTAGCAGCATCACCACACAGTAAAAAGGTTCCTGGTTTGAACCTCAGCTGGAGCCTTTCTTTGGAGCATATTTGTTAGGTTAATCTAATTTAGTTAAGGCTTAGTTTGCCTTTAAAAACAATCATTATGTTTAGAATTCACAATAGTCAGAAAAAAAGTAATTGACTCTGCAGACTAGCTTAATGAAATTTTAATAGTATGGTAATAATGAAAAAACTCAAATGATATCAAAAGCGACAGTTTGGTACCTTTGGACCCACCAAATGAGCAGTTTTTTCAACAGAAAATGGCTAAAGCATTTAGCCAATAGCTGTATAACTTGTAACTGGTAATATTTTAATTCATCACAAGAAGATATGAAGGTGTTGTCAACCACCTAACTGTTAAAATAGCACATTATGACATTTAACACGAGATGACTGATAAAATATATTATTTATATCAAAAAATGTTTTTTTTATTAAATAGTACAGTCTACTTAATATTGAATATTTTAATTTGCAAATGACAGACTACATTAGCATTACATTAGCATTTGTATGCCAGAAATAAAGGTGAGTTATAATTGCAGTGTGGACATGTAAGAAAATCTTGATAACCATCACCTTGAATTTATTTCACTTTCCATCTTATTTTTTCTTCTTTTCAGTTTATTTTTTTCTCTCAGTATATTGAGTAACATATTTCTTCAAAGTTTTTAATATGTCTCATGCTGATATAAGAAAAATAAAATCTTAGTGTATTGCCTTTTAAAGCTTGTGTGGATGTCTAATGATCCCATATACTTACACTTTTCAATAATGTCTTTACAATATGATTCAATTCAATATAAAATGTACATTAAGGATACTGTGACTAATAGAAGGGAAAGAAATCCCCAGTTGTTTTTTCAACAGAGGGGTATACTACAAGTTCCATCATTTATCAGGACTGAGCTCCTACCCACATCACAGTAACAATATTTTTGTAGGTCAGAGAAGCAAAACCACTCAGGACACCACAAAGCAACAACTACAAGGACAAGGTGATATTAGTCCTTACATGAATTGTGTATAAAGGAAATTCACCACGGGGCATATTTCTTCCCCTTTATTAGGTTATTTTACGTCTAAATTCATTTGGGGACAAAACAGGTCACTGCCTTTCTTTTTATTTTTAACTTATGCTACAATTGCTCTTTACATGATTTAGCTGAGGTAATTCAAGAAGCCACAGAAGCAGTCTCAGCTTCTGAAAAAAAAGTGAAGGATTTGGTTTTCTCTGCAGAATTTATTGAGCCACAGGGATACAAATTTTATGGTAGTGATCTCAAACTCCGGTGCAAAAGTGCCACTGTCTTTCATGTTGTAGATGTTTTCCTGCACAACACTTAAACTACACAATGTAACTTCAAGTCAATCACACTTCCGTGAAATCAAACTGTTAATTTAGGAAGAAACACTGATTGACAATAAATTCCACATGCTGTTGTGCAAATGGAATCGAAAACAGGTGGAAATTATAGGCAATTAGCAAGACACCCCCAATAAAGGATTGGTTCTGCAGGTGGTGACCACAGACTACTTCTCAGTTCCTATGCTTTTTGGCTGATGTTTTGGTCACCTTTGAATGCTGGCGGTGCTTTCACTCTAGTGGTAGCATGAGACGGAGTCTACAACCTACACAAGTGGCTCAGGTACTGCAGCTCATCCAGGATGGCACATCAATGCGAGCTGTGGCAAGAAGGTTTGCTGTGTCTGTCAGCATAGTGTCCAGAGCATGGAGGTGCTACCGGGAGATAGGCCAGTACATCAGGAGACGTGGAGGAGGCCGTAGGAGGGCAACAACCCAGCAGCAGGACCGCTACTTCCACCTTTGTGCAAGGAGTAAAAGGAGGAGCACTGCCAGAGTCCTACAAAATGACCTCCAGCAGGACACAAATTTGCATGTGTCTGCTCAAACAGTCAGAAACAGACTCCATGAGGGTGGTATGAGGGCCCGACGTCAACAGGTTGGAGTTGTGCTTACAGCCCAACACCGTGCAGGACGTTTGGCATTTTACAGAGAACACCAAGATTGGCAAATTGGCCACTGGCGCCCTGTGCTCTTCACAGATGAAAGCAGGTCCACACTGAGCACATGCGACAGACGTGACAAAGTCTGGAGACGCCGTGGAGAACGTTCTACTGCCTGCAACATCCTCCAGCATGACTGGTTTGACAGTGGGTCAGTAATGGTGTGGGGTGGCATTTCTTTGGGGGGCCGCACAGCCCTCCATGTGCTCGCCAGA
>JBAMHW010000005.1:13978873-13997713 GCA_037177495.1 Rhadinocentrus ornatus | reverse complement strand
CTGGGAGGAGATCCCTCAGGAGACCATCCGCCACCTCATCAGGAGCATGCCCAGGCATTGTAGGGAGGTCATACAGGTACGTGGAGGCCACACACACTACTGAGCCTCATTTTGACTTGTTTTAAGGGCATTACATCAAAGTTGGATGGATGGATTGAGTGTGACTCCAAATCCAGACCTCCATGGGTTAATAAATTTGATTTCCATAGATAATTTGTTTTGTGATTTTGTTGTCAACTGTGTAAAGAACTTAATAAAAATAGTTCATTCATTCAGATCTAGGATGTCATTTTACTGTTCCCTTTATTTTTTTGAGCATTGTATAATTCACGTTCGTCATTGTGCAATAGTGGGTGCTATGGATGCGTGTTTGAATTATGTTTGAGGAAAACCAGATAAACTTTTGCGATGGAATGTAAAATGACCGGGTGAGAGCACACTTTGTGTTACCAAGGAGGACAAAAGCAGGACAATTTCCCAATAAGAAATTACAAAAACACTAAAATAAAATGCCCACAAAATGAACTACAACCTAATAGTTCAGTAAAAAGTGAAATGCCTACAAGAATCAATTAAAACACCCTAAAAAGGAAATGGGCCCCATCCAGGGCAGGGGTACCAAAAAAAAAAAAAGGGAGTAAGGCGGATCTTCCTACCAATCCAGGTCTGTGGGTCCACCTCTGTCACATGTACTGGGTCATCTGAAACCGTAAATATGTCAGCACGGGTGTATGACACATCAAGGCCTTAGGCTATGCAGATGGAGTGTGGCTATAATACTCACACAGCAGGCAGAGTTCCCCTCTGCCCCGTGTATTCAGCATCAAATTCCTTTACCCGTCTCGTTCACTCCCAGCTGGGTCCAGTCTTCATCGTCTGGCACACCGGGACACCTACACAAAAACACAACATGAGGTGGCATACACACTTCTAATTACATTTATCATCTGCTTAGCCTGCACCGACCAGCATTACTACTTTTGTGCTCAGATAATCATACGACAGGAGGGGTCCTTGCCCAGCCTTGCCAAGTCACCTCGAAACACTTGTAGTCTCAGCTGCCCGTGGTCCCCAGCTCATGTGCCTTTATTCTTCAGATTGGACCTCTTCTACTCTGCTTTCGTGCCTTTATATACCTGTGTATCTTCTATTTGGAGCAGGTGTGCTGATTGCATTAGGGTGTGTAGTCAGATGGTTGATGACAGCACAAGAGGTGGACAATTTACATGCCCCCCCAAAAAACCAGAGCAACTTAAAACTATTAACAAAACAAATAAAAAATAAGCAACACATGGTTAACTGTAAATACCACACCACTCATGCTGGATCACAATTGTGCAGAATTTCATAAACTCCTGAATTAAATTAATTTGAATAAAGTGCATTGGAGCGGGTTAACATCTAACACCTGGAGGACAGCAGCCCTCAAGGACTGGAGTTTGATATCCCTGGTTTATGGCATGATAGTTTCACTCATCAATTGTGAAGATTTTGCTAGAATGCGAAGCTAAGAAAGTGCAGGTCTGTAGAAGATGGCTGGGAGAAAAAAGAAGAAGAAAAAAACAAAATAAATAAAATACACTATACAACTTCACAAAGTTCTGGTATAGTGGTTTCTAACCTGTAGCATACCCTGCACTTAACCAAGTGGGGTTTGGGGCCTCTGTTATGTCCAAGAATACACGGACCACCACGGTTTAGCCTGCTGCCTTTATTGCACGCACATGGCATTACATGTACAACTAACAACTTCGGAAGTGACGTCTCTTCCATGTTCCCTTGTTTCCGAACCATGTACAACCGTACACCACAGTCTCCAAATAGAAAGTAAGTAGTTGCAAAACTGCCTTTATTTCTGGAATAAACAACCGTGGCTGAGCTGTGTGGGAATGCATGTCATTGCTTACTGCAAGCTCAATTTCAAAAGGACACAGAGTAAAATATACATTTTTATTCTTTTTAGGCAATTTTAAGGAAACCTTCGGGGTTGCCCACATTATTATTATTATGATTATTATTTTATTATTTTTTTTTATGCAGCTTATGCCAGCAGTTTAACCCTGTGATCTCTGAAGGATTAAACAAGGACAATTATTTCTTTTCTGAATAATGTGGAGTTGTTCACACATGAAACAAATTATCCAGAAAGAAACGTTTTATGTAGATTGCAGTTTTATGTGTTCGGCTTTCAATTGTGGTTATTAGGAAACTTTTCTATATACAAATATTTTGCAATTACTAGTTGAGGTCAATGACGTCCGTTTTTCATGATCAAGATAGCAAAAAATGGCTGAATGAGGAAAAGAAAGGAAGCGGAAGTAGAGCCCTTTTTACCTTTTAATCACTTTATCCTTGACTAAGTTGCCATATTGATGTACACGCAGGATGAATAAATGGGTACTTGAAGAGAGACTTAATTTGCTTGGTTATTCCTGAGCTATATGGTGCTGTTTAACAGTCGCAGCTAAACATATGGTGGTGTAAATGAAGACATCTGACAAGAACAGGTGGTCAGTCTTCCGGTGCAGGGCCATATGAGGAAAATACAGCAACATGGGTTTGTACGCTTCTTCTTATGGGCAAATTAAACAGGAAACAAATTAGATTATTAAGTGATGTCATCAATTGGGACCCCTACCTTATTGAGATCTCAGGATAAGAGCCCTTCAAATGAGATTTCAGGAATTTTGTGAACATTTTGATAATAGAGCAGTTGGATACCTCAGTTGGCGTGGCATCCATCTTGCAATGGGGAGACCCGAGCTTGAAACCCACAGAGGACATGTTACAATGGGATGAATATTAACACCTTCCAGTTTGGTCTTTGGGCAAGACCCTTAATGCTACTGTCCACTCTCAGATGTAAGTCGCTTTTTTTTTTTTTTTTTTGAGAACGTATTAAATAAAAAATCAAACAGAGCTTGTTCTGACCCTTTGATCATACCACAACTTTGTCTCGTGAGAGTTAATGCAAGCTTTTGACTAATGTTAATGAAGTCCACGCAAATTGGCTGCAGGGAGGCCAGAGATAGAAGGGGGGCTGGCCCAGTGCATGCACAGTGCGTCCAACTCTAAAACATCAACAGCTTAATGATGCCGAGCGAACCTGACCGAGCAGTAGCTTATGGAATTCAGCCATTTACATGTGAACCAAACTCCGGACCTGAGAGTGAAGATACCGCAATGGGGGCAGAAGCATGTTTACAACAAGATGAAAACACGGGGCTAATTTGTATTTTGCAGGGGGTTAAACGTTCAGGCTTGTCTCTTAGCATTAGCATTAGCTGACTCAGCAGTAAAGCATGACTTTATATCAGTAGCAACACTTAGGGATTGCATTGATGGTGAGCCGCCCAAAGTTGGAATTGCCCCACTTCCCAACGGCAGAGTTGATGACAACTTCGCCTGAAATTGTCCCAAATTACTGAAACATTCAGGTGGAAGATGTTTAGCACAAACATAGAGAGCGGCAGGCAGAAATGCAGGTACATTATTACCAAAAATTAATTTAATCAATTTGTCCCTGGTAGTTTGATCCGCTGCTTCAGGGAGACTAAAACATTTTTATGTTGGTCCTGGCAATTGACAACCTAGCAGGTGACATAGGAGTGCCGTTTTGACATCTTCACACAACTTGTTGTTATGGCGACGGTGACATGGAAGGCATAGGCATGGAAAAGGGGCTGGCTTATTCCTGTGCTGACAAAATCCCAGGAGCAAATTAAAGTCACGCGTTTGCGAGAGTTCACCCTTGTTTGCTGTTCTGCTGTGAAAGGGCCCAGACGGAAAAGCTCGACCATCTTAAAAAAAAAGGCTTTCAGGGAAGTAAACACTTTGGTCCAACACCAACACACATGTTTTACCTTGAAAAAGTGCAATTTCTGGGTGATGACTCCTTTAAAGGAATAATTAAACTTCCCTGGTTAAAGCATTCATGGAAATATGCTAGTTTAATTGACACATCTTAATGAGTCGATCCTTGATTACTGATTGAGTTGATGGATTTCATGGCATAGTTTTGTAGATTGAGTAGAGCTCCATCGCGATTTGCTAATAAGTAAATTTAATAACACGCATGCACAAGATTTCCCATTAAATACAGAGTGTTCTTGTATTAGCAGCTTCTTTCTCCTCCTGTTCACACACAACCTCCCAAAGAGTAACTCTTCCACACAGTTTACACCACGGCATCTTCCTCCTCTTTCTTCTGATATCTCCCTGGGATGTAGCCTGGGGGCACCCGTTTCCTTGACAAAGCAAAGAGCAATTGCACACAAGTCTAATAAAAGTCAAAGAATATACTGTATTTCCCTCTGAATCGCTTTCTTACCTCCTCTCATCTTCTTTCATCTCTACTTCAAAAAACAGAATCTAAAAAATTTGATTCTGCAAAAAGGAAAGGCAACCAAATGCTTGTTTGTACACTAATTTTTTTATTTTTTTCAATGACAGATAATGAAATAATGATAAAACAACTAATGCAGAACATTTTGTTTCATGACAACAGCACTTTTATTACCTGTGATTGTAGATTATACTTAAAAAAAAAAAGTAACAGTTGGGCAGGACATATGGCAGACTAAGCGTGGGCAGTCTTGTGTGGCACCACTCCACCGTTCATGGCTGCTTGGCACGAACGAGGGAGACATTACAGAGAATGAACTCTGCATTCATTAAAAAATCTTGGCTTCCTTTGTTGACATTAATAGGAAATATTGTGCGGTTATTATTTCATTCGGGGATGAGATTAATTGTTAAAAAATGAGGGAGAGCATCGACTGCTGCTCAGACAAACACCACTGTCTCCTTCGATTAGGATGTAAACTCTCAGCTTACTGACACAAGCCATCGATAAGATGAATACCAATGGAAAACTAAACTACTGATGAGTGTTTAATTGAAACTCCCCAAACTGCATGTGAAAGCTACATCTGTGTGTTGGTGATGAACAAAGTAGCAACCAGGGCTGCAGTGAAGGAAAACGACACAAGTGTTTCCAAATGTATGTCATTTTATTAAATTTACAGGAAGAAAACCACCTCAAGCAACTTTTACCTCCCTTAAAAATGACTGGAGACAAATGTAAACGTCCATTCAGCAGCTGGATTTTCTCTTTTCTCCATATCACCAGAGATGCAGGTTATATACACATATATATATATATATATATATATATACATTGTCTTTCTTGAATGAACCCACAGATATTTTTAAACAAGAATAAGAATAATTATCATGAGAATCATAAGAATCATGTGATTTTGCTTTGTCTCATGAAAGGTCTCTTATGTTGACCATGTCCCAACCTGTTCAGCATACATTTTAAATAAAAATTCAGTATACTGTTTGTTTTTTCTCTGTGTAACTCGTTTTCAGTTAAATGTAGGTGGAGAGATTCGTCAATCACTGCATTCTGTTTATTCATCAGTTAAGGTAAAGACAGGGTTAGGGTTAGACATGATTACTGTGTTTTGATCTATATTATAGCTGTAAAAGTGTTAATAAAGAAAGGTAAAATACTCAGTGTAGACTGGATGAGGCTTTTTAGGTGAGACAAACACAACATCTGTAGATTGAGGCTGTACTGGAAAGGCACACTCCTGGCACACACTGAGGGTCCAGCTGCGGCCAGTGCTGCTGGCTTTGGCTACCCACCACTGACATTTCCCTAAACGACTACAAACTGGTGTCGGACAGGATGTTGGAGCATTTTTCACCCCCTGCACAGCTCTAATTTCCTCGGTGTATTGCCAAACTGAAAATACATGACCAACAAGCCCAATCCAGAAAAGCTCTTCTCTGAGCAGCAGCAGTCACAACAACCCTCCAATTAAGCATTTTAAATAAAACGTGAGGAATTATGTGCCGAGTTCCGTGCATGAATCACATTGACTCTCCAGGCCTGATCAGTCCATATAAAGTCCTTAGTATAATAATGTTGTCAGAGTGTTTGGTGTGAGGTGTCTTCACACTGCCAGTGCCAGTTCATTTAGATGCTCCCTTGGAGTCCTAGCAGCTATCGTTGCTCATAACCACCATGTCAGTCAAAGTCGCCTGCAGGAACACAGCATCTTGCCTCTCAGAGGTGCTAATATAATGAAAGAAAGATGCCACGACTTCATGAGAGAGTGTGCTAAATGTTGTTTCTATTAAAACCAGATGTGTGACTTGGGCAAGGGGAACCTATAATGGAAGCAAACTACTTTTGACACTCATGTCTGTCAGTTTGCTTTCACAGTAAAGCGCATTTACCAAGACACCAGCACAACCCAGCAGCCAGGGACTGCTCGCCTCTGGATCCTCCACTTTTCAAATGTTTTTCTGAGATAAGCATGCAGGATTTGTGTTTTGATTGCACAGCCTCAAATGTCACCTTGTGCTGATCATCATTAGATAACTTGAAGTCTCTTAGAATCACAATATCAAGAACGGAGCGTCTAAAACTAATATCAGCACATATTAATAGATATCTACTCTCAGATTTGTTAGCATGAGTTTGTGTTCATGCAGCACTAAGATTTGCTGTACACAATGTAGTTTTTTATTAAATGTAGAAATGCAAAAAGAGAATGTCCAGCATAGACCAAAATCTCAATTTTAAATCTGTATTCCACTGCCAGGTGCCTACACTATCAGACTGCATTCGCTCTTTCCCCATCATGCATTCATGAGATGTATTTATTGACTTACAGCAAGCAAAAACATGTTGCAGAGAAAACTGAAACTGGGCAGTCAGTGCATGGTTGTGTCTAGAAACCACAGCTACCATGTTAAAGTCTTACCAGTTTTGTTTTTGCTGAGGAAAAGGCTTGAGATTTTAATTTGCATACACATTTGATTGAGTTGCTTATAAAAATTTTGGGAACAAAACAATCATATGCAAATATCATTTTAAACAAGGCGATTTAGGCTTGCAAATGGAAAATGTTCCCATTCAACCTCAAGGCTGATGCTTGTTTAATATTAATGATATGAATGCTTCATCAAAAGAAAACTTGCAAGCTAAATCTATTCTTTATTGTCATGTTCGTCTAATTAAAGTAGCCTACATACGTACCAGATTCAACTGTAAAGCCACCTGTGCAGGTGTAGATCTCTGTACATTTGACTGCTAGAACAGCTATGACCTGTCAGTACATGGATATGTTACCTCTTGAGGTGCACTGTAAATATGTTAGCAGTGGATCTTTTGAGATTGTAGAGTGGAACAATTATGGATCTGTCTTCTTCAAGCAAATTGGGATCTCAGGAGTTTGAGGGCCAGGTCAAAGCTTTGGGCTCTTTGTGTTTTTTAAGCCGTTACTGGACGTTTTTTGTGATGTAGATGGGTGCACTGTCCTGCCAAGGGGAGGCAACTGCTGTCAGGGTGATGTTGCCATAGAGGTATGTGCTTGATATGAAACAATCTTTAGGTGGTATGTGTCATCTGTATGTCAACCTTAGGTTTCAGAGCAGAGTATTGCATTGTAAAGAGTTGATCAACTTACCTATCAATGGTGTTCATGGAGGTTCGGTGTTTATTTTTAAAATTACGTAAAGATTCCCCCTCTTGGCTTTTCAATCTAAAACACCTGTATGTTTCATGAATTCATTTTCAACCTTTAGTTTTATAACTACTGCTAATGTTTTTTTCATTCCCTCTATAAAAAGGCACAAAAGTTAGTAATTTTTTCATGGTGATTTTCCATCTCCTTTATTTCTCCCTGCGTTCCACAACCCAATTAGGCTTACGCAGAGCTGTGCAATGTTTTTGAAAAGCCTTGAGCGGAGCGATGGCTCTGAATGCCCAAGGTGTGTTATTATCTTGTATTAGTGCACCACCTGCCTTGCCATAATGATTAGGTAATTGGCTCAGTGTGTGTCTTGAAATAATAAAGAAAGGAGACATTTTACTCTGATTAACACAGGAAAGTAGATCAATTGAGGGAGAGGAAGGCCACCAAACTCCACATGAAACACTCTTGCTGGCTTACAATTGTAACGGGAAGGATGTGGACCCAAATGCAACACAATGAGTCAGGAATAAAGCAAGAACAAGCTTTATTATTTTTTCTGGGTAAGGTCGGGTGGCTCGGTCTGCAACTGCTGTGGCTTTGTGTTGGTATTGATCCCTAGTCTCCTGCTTGCCAGGTTAACAGGTTTTCCTCTAGACCAACAGGTCTGACTGAGAGATAATAGGACTGGTGAGTGAGCAGAAGTTCAGGAGGTTACAACAGGATGATGTGAAATTGTTCAAAGTGGGTAAGACTCACTGTGAATGCCTGTCCTTCCAGACGTGATTCAGGTTGATTTAGAGATTGAACAGGGCTGAGACGAAAAGCAAGGTCAGAAACAGGCAGGGTCGGTACCGGGAAATCCAGGACAGGGCTGAGCTGAAAGACGATGGTCAGGAGCAGGCAGAGTCGGCAACAGGGAATCAGTCTGGAGATGAATGCTGGAGAGTCAGGCATGGGAGCAAACACAATTTGGTAACTATGGAGTGAAACAGGACAGGTTATATACAAACACTGATTGGTAATTGGCAGGTGGCACCAGCAGGTTGAAGTGGTCGAGCTAACAAGGTAATGGCAGAGCCAGAGAGCTGGAAGCCATGGCAATGTTATAAGACAAAAATAATAATACATTATAATTCTAAAATGATCAGTGATTTAAAAGCAATTGTCTGATCATTAAATACCTGTAAAGATGGTAGCTACTGGCTAAAAAATAATAGCCACCAGTGATGAAACCAGAAGTAAAATCTAAAAATAATGAAGAGAAACTCACTGGGAAATGTTTGTAGCTGCTTCCTCATTGCCTTAATAAGATGAACATTTTCTGTGGTATCATGAAATATTTTTTTGTATCTGCTGAACAGAGTGAGCCAAGAGAAAAAGAGCTCTAGTCCTATACTACATGGGCTAGTTCTTGAAACATGATGGCTGTGTCCGAATACCCACCCTACTCCCTAACCCCTTGTTCACTACATAGGGCTGCACTATATAGCACACTACATAGTGCACTCATTCTCTTGGCGATTCGGATACGAAGCTGCCTATTTTTCCCTCGCCACAGACCACGTGACTACCAGCCGTCACCACGGCAACCACAACGCACGTCAAGATGTCATTCCAAATTCAATCCAAAGTTGTTTTTAAATATTTTTATTTTTATTCCTTATGTTGCATTTATTCTTTGTTGTATATCTATTCAAAAAATTATATATTTTCGCCTCCTTGCGCCATGTTGAGCTTCTGCCCGCAATACATTGTGGTCCATATTTACCCATTTAGCGACCATTTATGCTCACTAATTTTCAAGGTGCATTGTGGGTCATTTTGAGTGCCCTACTTTTTTCTCTCTGGACAGTCGGACACCCCTACAAAATGGCGTGATCCCTATATAAGGCACTATGTAGGGAGTAGGGTGCACATTCGGACACAGCCAATGTTTTTTGTCACCACCTTAAAGTATTTTAAGCATAAGACTGTTTAAAAGAAACACAAACTAGTAATATTTATAGAACCTTATATGCCCAAAAAGCTCTCTCCTAAAATATATAAAGAATATTTAATATTAAGTCATTTAAATGTTATCAAAATTTGTTTTTACTTTAAGTAACTACAGAGTAAACCATTACTTTAAAGGAAAGTAGGGCCCTGTTACTTACCAGCCAGCAGTAAATTTTTTATATTGTTTTTTCTTTAGGGTTAGTTCAAATGCAAGGGGGCAACCAATGCATTACTTCACAGCAAAAGGAGCAAAGACAGCTTCATTAAAACCAATAGCTTTGTTCTTGCCATGTCTCTCCTAATCTATGTGATACCTTTGTAAAGCTGTGTTAACAAAGAACCTGTAAGATATTTTCCTCATAGTTATTTAGTTCCATTCTCATTCTAAATACAATTTATAGGCAAGCTGGTACTGCTTTTCCATGATCTTAAACAGCAGCTCTCTGCAGTGTAACAGAGAGATATAACCATCGCTATATACTGCTTCGGATGCAATAGAAATGAACCTAGTTCTCGCCTAAAGAGAACCTCATGTCAGGATTGGTCATTGTTTGTCAGAAACGTAATGCTGTTTGAAAACCAACAGTAGAACTGAACCAGAATTTCATCACAAATACACATTTGGACCACAATTTTGCAGTATCACGAGTCCTTGGATTTACTGGCATGGGCCTGACCTCAGTAATAGTGGCAGCCCGCACTGGCTCACTGCAATACATTTACCTTAAATAGTTGATGATGTAAGGTGGAGCTCATCATTTAGTGTTGAAAAGCAGTTCTTGTAAACAGCAGACTTTGACCCACTTTCACCTTCCCAGGGCTCTGATCTTCTTCACCCTTGTACATTTAGAATAATTCTACAGTGCTGTCTTCACCACCTACACTGTGCTCAAGGTTAAGGCTGAATAAAAGACAGACTTTGATCTTATAGTACAGCCCAAAAACTAAAGCTGTTTGTGACTATCTTACATCATTACCAATGCAAACAACGATGAAAGATAATAAGTGGAGATATTTTCATTTGTAAAGTCACCATAAGTCTTACAAATGTAGTAACACATTTACTATAAATAGTTAATGCCAATGTTAATCTAACATACCCTGAATGGTTTATTTACTCGGGTTATTTAAAGCTCCTACGCATTACAAAGTGGCTATTTTAAACAACAGGTTGAATAAAAAAGCATTATCAAGCTTATTGAGGAAGATCTTCATGTAGACATGAACAAAAGAACAAAGACATGAAAATAAGCTTGGACAGTGCAAGCTATGATTTGGGGAATTACTGCTCGTAACCAGCTCTACACTAGCACTAGATGAAATGATTTTCTAGAGTGCATAATGCCATACTTATCTTGTCTTTCACTGGTCAAGATTTAAAAACATTCAAGTACACAAATATTTTATCCTGAATTTCTGTACTTTTTTCATTTAATTTTCCAGCTTATATTTGCAACATTCTTGGCCAATCTGGGACCTGTGAAATGTCCAAGGATTGCATGAGCAGCCATCTAAAACGGTGCTGCAGGGAAGGTTGCCAAGCATCTGCTCCAGTCCCAGGTCGCCTCTGCTACAGTACTTGGGTAGGGGTTGTTGTCAATGGGACAAATAGTAAGAGGAAGACAGTTAATTGTAAAGATTGCTGTGGGAAGTCCCCAGGCTGAGGAGATAACATGATCACTCCACTGGGGCCTTATCAATGAGCGATGACCTTGCCTGTCTTCCCTCACACATGTGCTTACATAGAGATGCATAACTGCACAGGCTCCCTGGATAGAGTGACATCATGTCAAGGTAACCCAATAGATGAGTGGGAGTGGGTTCGGTGGTAAGGGGTTTGGTTCCATTTTTAAGGTTCAGTGGGAGCCTAAGGAGAGTGGTGGCTAAATTGTCCATTAGCACTGTTTGAGGATGGACTCCTGGGCTTTGGGAAGCTTCACCAAAGGAGCTAAGATTGCATGCTCAGTAAAAGTGGGGAAAAAAAACAACATTTTTCCTAAAAGCCTTTCAGCTTCTTCTTCTTTTTTTTCTTTACTACCTTGCCTCTCAAAAAGCTTGAGACAGGCTGTGCATGGTAATGAAACAGAAGAAATATAAATAATTAATCTGGGAATAGGGCGGAGCATTACAGCACAAACAAACTACAAAAAAAGCCCTAGAATGTATAAATCGATACAGCCCTCAGTGCAATGTTATTTCATCTGCATACAGATGACAGTATACGATAATAACTTCCATTGGAGACAGTTTACACTATCAATTCTGTTTCCTCTATTTTCTCTCTGATTAACAGTACAGTGTTGTGACTGCATGAGCAAACTCAACAAATAAGTGTCGTCAGGAGAAACATAGTGCTGTCTGCTACCTTGTCCCTATTTCTGCCTTCAGTAGAGCCTTACGTTTAACAAGAATATAGTGTTTGCATTCCTCAAGCAATAAAATTATTTTAACTGTTTGGGTTCATTAAATAAAAAAATAGATTCATTAACAAATGAATAAATAGACTATGCAAATGTTCCATTTCCGTGTTTGTTCTTGCTATTAATACATGCAGAACTACAACATTTTTATTTACACCATCTAGGAAAGATGTATGTCTGGACTCATCATATTGTGAAAATACAACGAATTTTAATTTTTTTTTGTAATTCGTTGCACCCCATGCTTTGTTAAGTAATGAGATCCCGATGCCTGGTGTGTGCTTATAATCTCCTAACTAAATGATGCTTTATTTATCCCCATAGAGAAATTATAATATTGCACCACAATTCATTGAAGACATATAAACAGAAAATCAAATAGAGCAGGTGGAATTGAAGCAGAGAGAGGTGTGGTTGAAATCTCCAAAGGCCACCATAAATGCATCAGGGTGTTGGAGCTTGACAACAATTGAACTGATAGCAGGTTACAGTACATATAGGCTAAAAAGTCAACAATTTCATATCTTAGGTGAGAACATGTTCCTTCTCAGTAGCATATCCATGATATCATTGGTTGTTTATGAGCGCTGCAATCTTCCTTTACTCCTGCAGCTGTGTCTGCTGTCATCGTCTGCAAACATATCTATTATGTTTACCAGTGATTTAACATTTTCCATTATAGTTAAGCAAATAAATGGCTTCCTCCCTTCTCTTTTCTATCTTTTTCTGCACCTGCTCTTTACGATGTCATGTCTCCTTTTTATAACTGTTAAAATCATCACCTGCATTTTAACTTTGTATCCTTCTGCTGACGTCTCTGTGGGCTTTCATGCTATAGAAAGAGAAGTGATAACACCCTGCCCCATACTTTACACATACATACTCTAATCCATTTGTTAAGTTGTTTAAATGATGTAAAGTGACATATAGTACTCAAAGCGTCAAATGCATTTAAATGACATGCAAATGTGCCCAAAGTGGCATGCTGTTTATAAGCATTGCCTCTGAATTTCATTGGAATGTTATTTGTTTAATCTTTGGTCTGGCTGAAGCCTCTCCTTTTCTTTTTTACACACACAACAGTGTAAGAGCATAAAACCCTTACTAACACATAATCTGTTCCCTTGTTCTAAAAGCAAATCGATCCACATAGACCCCATGTCAAAATGCCAAACTAAGAAAAAATAATAACTCGTTTGTCTAAACTGCATGAAATCCTAAAATTGCACAAAATTATGGGGTGCTAAAGGTAACATTTATCTTTATTGATGTTTCTTGTTTCTTTGTGTATTGTAACAAAAGAAAACTAGTGCTTTCATAAGGGGCTTAAAATCTCAAACGGAAGCACAGTACAAGCCAGAGCGGTGATTAATAATGTATACTTTAACAGCATAGATAACTTACTACAGTCAAATGACAGAGAGATTGTTGGGGGGGGGGGCTTGTCATGTTTATACCCCCAGTGTTTTTTGTAAGTCTGCATTTGCAGTTTTTTTCTCCTAACCCAGTTTCTAACAGAGTGTATTTCACCTTGGAGCAAGCAGAGAGGCACTATTCAAATGGGGATAAAGTAGGCTGACAGTTGCTTTTCCCCGCAGATATGTCCTGCTTCAAAACCTAAACATCTCTCCCTCCTTGCACCCAGAGAATAAATAAAGAAATAAATCGACGACAAGCAGAAAAAGAAGAAATACTAGCGTGGCTGCATCCTCCGGAGGATAACAAGAATAATGCCTTCATTTGCTGCAGGGCCTCCACTCTGCACAAAGTATAGACACGGCTTTTATGGCTGTAGTATTTCTGATTGGCATCCTAGGACAGCCATTTGAATTATTTAATAGATATCCCATTCCCTTTGTGGAGAAAGAAAAAGAAATATGTGTTTGTGTGTTTATGTTATTGGATGTTTCTACGGCGCCTCTTTCTTTATTGTTTTTGCTTTTGGACTCTCTCAGGCTTAACTAAATTCAAGCGAGGCTATTGTTTTAGCAAACAACTGAAATATTTTTCCTTTTTTTCATAGAGTAACAAGGAGGTAATATAACACAGCGAATGCACAAAGCAGTTAAAGTTATTTTAAATAATCTTAACGATTTAATGTGAAATTAATCAAGCACTGCCAACACTTAATCTTCTATCCCACAGATGCCCAGAGCTGAATCAGTCAATTTAAAATCACAATGCAGAACACAGGGAGGATATCGAAGAAACCTGGGCCTTAGGCTCTTACAAACCTGATCCATTTCCTGCCGTGAGAGAGACAGACAGACAAATGAGAAAGAAGAGTTAGAATCTGTGGTGTATCTGTCTTTTCCTAGAGCTTAATGTAGGTATGTACATGTTTTAGAAGATGTCTTGTTCCTGTCCATCAGCATTCTTCAACTGAACCGCTCCATTTTTCCTTCTTTCTGTCTCTCAAGGACGGTGTTTATTATTGATTTAGAAAGACTTTAAAGGAAATTTGACTAATCTACAGCAAGCAAATAATTTCCATGTCTTATAAACATTATGCATCGTGATCGAGGCAGATTATGTTTTTGTGCTTCACATAAGTCACTTAAACATGACACGGTGACGATTTGGATACGATCATCAGCATTTGGGGACGAACTGTTTGGCCAGCCTAATGCCTCTCCCCCTCCTTCCTCATCCCCACATCATGTCTTTATCAAAACTGATCTCTCAAGCCTGTCTGACCTTGGAAAGCAGATAAAACAGCAGACAGATAAGGAAGAAAGAGGCCAGGTGACCAACAGAGAAAAAAGAGCAAATAGGAGTAGCTTGCTATGAGATGCATTTTTCCTAAACTCTGTCTGTTTGAGAACCCTAATTTACATCTCCAGGGAAATCCTCTGGGAAGCTTTATGATAGATGAATAAGACTGCCTTTACCAGGGGGAGGAGATGAAGTCTGGGATGACCCGCTTTTGCAAATTTGGCTCCAGGGAGAAGGAAGAGGAAGTCGGGAAACTTAAGCTTTTGCACAGTGGATACCACTGTTCAGCCTCTGAAGTGACTTATGAGTACTATATTTATCAATGTGTCATATTTGGGATTATGAATAATTCTCAATGCACTGCTTATGCTATTACCGGGAATGTGAATGTTCTGAACTTATCACATTTTCCTACTCAAAAAGCCATTTAAACCTCAGTGTTTTGCATTTAATCTTTTTTAAGTGAAATGTGTTTTTGTAATGATGATAGGTGTGGTGTTCAACAGGTGGCAAACATATTTTTCAGAAGGATGCATTATCATTAGATTAGATTCATTTATCTCAAGTAAAATGAATTAAAAGAAAAGTTTAACTGAAACTTGAAAGAAAAAGTAATCAGCGTTCAAAATAATAAAGTGTGACCACAAATCAGGAAGCTAAAAACTCCCGCCCGAAGACACATTGAAGGTATATAAGTCTGAAAAAAATGACCACCACTAAACAAATTTTATTTACTCAGCAGTCTAGATAAAAAAAAAACAACAACTTAACAAAACAGACTCACAAACAGATAAAATAAGAGACATTGTTGATTGAGCAGATAGATGGAGCAGTGGCTGAATCATTAATGGACAGGCCCCGGCATGGTGGAGGAGGGGTACTGGTATGGGCTGCTATCATAAGTATGAGCAAGTAGGGATTGATTTTTGTACAACTTGAAGAAAGACTGGGAACAGTCTCCCAAAGCTTCTGCCAGTTTCAGGCAATGCTTTATATGAACAGTTGTACAGAAAACATATCAAAACATGGAATCTCTAATGATGAATGAATGGTTTTCATTCATTCATTTTCTGTACCGATTCATCCAATTAAAGGTTGTGGGTGAATGTTTTTTTAAAGGCTAAATTATATTTATTTATTTATATATATATATGTTTTATAGGTCTGCACGCATATTTTTTAATGACATATGTAACAGAATTAATGTTTATCAAGTAAGACAGAGGGGAACAGGTGGTGCCGAATTGTGCCAAACTGCCAAAAAGGAGACATCACCTGAATTATGTGTACTTAAGCCTCTCTTATTTAATTCTGCTTCCCTTTATCCTTTAAAGATAATGTTCTCATATTGTACTATGATTTCATAGAGGTTTAGAGCCGCAGGAACATCAAGCCAAGGGGATATTCACATTTTTCATTGTGCTATTTGCCATCTGCATTCATTTTTCAAAAGTTACACATGTACTCATATTTACACATCTTATTAAATTTCACAAGGGCTCCTTTTGCTTTGACTCCAAAATAATTTAAATAGACCTTGTGGTTGCAGAGATACACTAAATTTATTATGGGTATTTAATTTTTAAACAGAGGCCTTAAAAAGGGGGAATAATAAGGCTCAAAGGGTTTTGACTCTTTAGTGTCAACTAAATACAAAAAATTTAATAAAAATAGAAACACATTCAAAAGTGATAACAGGAAATACATTACTATTTTCTATGTAAAACAAAGCTGTTTAGAGGATATAAAACTCCAACAAACTGTTGTCAGGCTCAGAATAACATAAGAAATAAATGTGGGGGCTCATTACAACAAAGTCACTCAAACCAAAGCTGTTTTGGTTTAAGTAATTTAATCTTTTGATTATGACCATGGATTATTAGTGATGGCACAGAGAGATAGTTTGCTCTGACGGGCACTAATAATCAAATTGCGACCCTTAATTATGTTGTTATGTTATGGTGGCATGCAATCACCATAGATAAGACAGAGTGAAGGATCAGCTTCCCAGTTTATTCACAAAACCAGTCAAACCTGACTAAAAGCACAAGATGTTTCCTAAAAAGTGTATGGATTCAAGGATTTGTATTGTTTTTTTTGTTTTTTTTATTTTTCACAGATACATTTATCCTAAAATCTTTAAAACAGACACAAAACACATGGTCAAAGATTACTAGTCAGAGACGACAAGTTTTCTTGATGTACAACCACAAAAGGTTAGCCCAGAAATGTCCAGAGAGCTGAATTAGCTTTAAACAGTCTCACTGACTTAGTTCTGTAATTGCATTGCTACATGAAGTGTTGCCCTGAGGCTATACTATTCCACACCTCCATTTCCTTCAATCATGACAGCTGTATCTCAGCTCTGATTGGGTGCTGGCTTTGAGGCGTTCTTGACCTTTCAGATGGAGCCCATGTGGCCCGATTCGGTTGGCTGGTTTACATCCTGTCAAACACGAGTCTGTGAGGCACAGAAAACTGCATCCCTTCCAGAAAATGTCAAACTGTTGTGGCAGGTCTTTGCTGGCACTGTTCTGTGATATTACTTTTGAAGAATCTTGGCAGCGGCTGACACTTGTCTTGTGGTTGACCGGAAGAACTCTGATTTGCATTTGCATTTGCAAAATGCTTGTTCAAATAAACAACTTTTGATGTGGTTCATAAAGATCGGGCATTCCAAAGAAGTTTGAGAATAAAGTGCATAGATGTTGAATCAGAAATAAAGTAAAGAAAACATCAAGGCCAGAGAAAGAAACGGCTTTGAAGCCACATTAAGTCTCAACAGAAGGAGGGGTTGTTTCACAGGACACTTCAATGCCAGCAAAGGCTCTAATTAGTAAGTTAATTACTCTTGTATTAATACTTTATTTGTGATTCATGGAGCTGACTTCAGGCTTGACACATGCATTTCATTACATTTGATTTGTGGGGATAAGAAGCCTCTGCAAGAGCCTTGTAGAAAAGTTTTAGTATTTATTACATAAACTGAAGTTTAAAGTCTACTAAAGGTGAATGGCATTATCTTTTACCAATGTATAATTTAGGATCTGATAGGTTCTTAAGTAGGGAAACATTCATGTGGTACATCTCTGTGTCTTTGCTAAATGTTTTGCTATGCTAACTGTAGTTTGGCAGTACGACAATACGACACGACACATACGGCAGTATGACAATCACTCATTTGTGTGTGTATATATATATATATATATATATATATATATATATATCATAGCTCATAGTGAAAGATGTTAAATTCATATTCAACATTTTTTGCCATTTGCAGTATGCGTTAAAAAATAAAAAAAAAATAACTCTGGCAGCTAAAGGGTTAATGTTTCTACGTGTTGCATTTATTTAGACTGTTGCTTTACTCTAATAAAAACCTGATATTATGACTAGAAATGTTTTTAACCGACGTTTAAAACAGGATCGGTGCTGTGATTTCAGCATGTGCACATGTACAATGACGTGACACAAGTGAGAACCTGGTTTGATCTGAAAAGTTAAAAGCAAGACCATTTGTATGCAGGAAAATCAGGAATGTGATGCTTTCTAATAAGAAATTAGGAGTACATTAAAAAAAATGAGGTGCCTGTCAACCAAAACGTATGGATCTATATAAAGAAAGCAGAAAAGTAAAGCCTGGTACACAAATGAGGATTTTTTTAATCTTATGAGATTTATTATCGGTTCGAGACCTCACACGTGAAGATAAAAAATCAGACATTAAACAGTTTTGATCATACTGTATGTGGTGTGCTCCGATAATCTAATCACAGAACAACACACACATAACGATGCTGTCCAATGCGCAAGATGTAACATACTAAATATAAGCAATTATTATTATTATTTTTGGCCTTAGCATTTATTTACATTGGAACCTAATTTCAAATTTAGTCTTTCCAGGCTCCCAAAACACTGGTTACAGCCAAACAAAATGCCCAAATAATAATAATAGTAAAAAAATAAATAAATAAAAAAACACGTAAGTACTTACATCTCAGCTTGTGTCTATGTAGACAGGCCTTAATTTTAACAATCTTAAAGCCTCTGCAGTCAAAAACCTTGCAGAACCTCAGTGCTCTCTGGGGACCCCAGGAACCACTGCTCTAAAATGCTGCATGACTCTTCCATATCTGCGATGGACTGGTGACCTGTCCAGGGTGTATCCTGCCTTTCACCTGAAACACTGCTGGGATAGGCTCCAGCTC
>JBAMHW010000005.1:13953833-13969689 GCA_037177495.1 Rhadinocentrus ornatus | reverse complement strand
AAATATAAATAAAAAAAATCAATACATGAGTGTAATTCACATGTTGCAAATTGCAACTGCCTGTGTTTTAGAGCTTTATGCTTCGCTTGGCTTTCAGCATCTTTTCCCTTGGCTGCTTTCTCAGGTAGTCCAGCTCTCATTTGAGCTCCAATCCTCTTTGGATAGATATTGACCTCTGCATCCATCCATACTGAAGCCCAGATGATCCCTCATACCAATCAGCTGTACAGGAGTTACTGAAGGAAGAAAAGGATGGGGAGGAAGCTGAACAGTGAAAAAGAAAACAAAGTCTGAAACCAAGAGCAAAGGAGTAGACAAAAAAAAAAAAAAAAAATCAATAATGCTTATAAACTGTACAGTTAATCTGTTTTCACGATCCATCATTTTCAGCTATTTCTGCGAAAAAAGTGGCTAACTGACCCCTGTTGCCTCTTTTTATATTTTTGGTGTCATGGTAATACCCAACGTATTGATTGTGCTACACTTAAAGCTATTGATCTGGGTTCAAAGGTAAAGGGTGAGATGAAACGGGGGAGAGCTTGAAGAGCTATATTGAGGGTGGCGGGCTCATTTAGCTTTGCAGTTCCCGTGCCATTTAAGCAAGGGGATCGGTTTCACAGAGACAGATCACTTCCGATATGGTGAGGAGAAGAAATTGATCACCGGACAAATGCAGACAATGTTAGATGTTTTAAAAGCTGTGACTTGAGTGGTTCCTCAGAGTGTGCAGTACAACAATTATTTAATTGCAATTTTGTTATACTGCAAATTAATTACCGAAGAAGGTTTTTAGCAGCTTTTGCTAAATGAAAGTTAATCAATCCCAAATGCAGTTGACCAAAACCTTCTCTTTTCTTTATGTAATCCTATCTTATTTCGGCCTCTTTTTGTACAATTAGCATTTTTTAAACTAATGACAGCAAACAATTTAGAGTAGTTCTGTTTGATTTTTTAAATGTATTCAAAAGAATATGTTTGAATTTTTTTTTCTTTTTCAAAAGAAATGTTTAGTTGATGGTTTTAGGACGTCTCATTAGCCACGTGCAAAATGTTCCACAGTCATATCCCCTGAGTTTCCCCCTGGCTGAAAACAAACATCTCATTTGACATGAATAACCTTGTAGAGCCAAATATTTTTGGATTCTTCTTTCAATAAAGCTTTCGTTTGACTTTTGGTCTAATTCCATCGTTGTGGTTGGGTACACCACTATGTTTGTCCAGTTTTGTGAGTAGCGTGTCTTCCCTGTAAGTAAATACCACTATATGTTTAACATAAAAGCACGACATGTGAACATTTGTTCCCACACAGGTCACAATATACAATGCAGATGTTTTCCAGGGTAATCACTAAAATGAGTATTTTTTGTGTTAATGCCATAATTTCCCTTCCAATTAGCAAATATTCATCTTCACTTCAGGATTTTATGACGGGGAAAAAAATAGTAGTCTGAAAACTATATTATTTTTAAACCAAGCAACCTGCAGCTGACTGCTTCAACAAACTGTGCTGTCACAGCATCTGTAGTCCACGACATGAGCATCGAACATACTGGTTTTCGAAAATTGCACTATATAGATTTCTCTAAGAAAGTTCCACTTGTCAAGCTAAGAACTTTTTCCAGCAGTCATACAACTGTCACCACAATAAAGTTACAACTTCAGGTACTTTGGTAAAGTCAGCAGTACAGAACAGCAGTGTAATGAGTTTCAAGTGCATGAGGTGGATAAAGTTATGGGGGATGATTTGTACACAAAGCTTCATTGAATCACTGTTGACTCAAAAAGTGACTGTGTTGCTACAGCATGCAACTTTGCAGCATCTATGAAAGCAGATGAGGACAGTGAATAAAGACACAGATTTCACTGGCGAGTAATGATTGCAGTTTTAAAATTATGGTTGAAAAATGACAATGATATGCTCTGAAATTCTACAAAATGTTGCTCAAGTTCAACCAGTTTTCTTATTTTACTCCACTTGCAAAAAAACAGCAGTTAAACACCATACGTTGTCTTTTCAGGTGCTATTCTTAAAGAAAATATCTGTGGAATCATCTCAATTCGTTTGTATCCGTATGTGTAACAATGAATCATAAAATCTACCACAAACGAGCCTTGTGGTTTATGTGATAGGCTGACCTTTGTCAAAGCAAAACATTTTAGTTGTAACTTTCTGCATTAAGTGCAGTTGTGAGGCGGTTAGCTCTGTCGCCTCACAGAAAAAAAAAATGTATGATCCATATCTTGGCTGGGGTCTCAAGGCCTATTTTTTCTCTACACCAAAGACTGATATGAAGCCTTCCATACATTTCCCGTGTCCTTTACAAGCATAATGTTGTCCACTTCCACGGATCTTGGGGATATCTTCCTGTCAATGTATGGGTTCTCCTTGGGTACATTTTAGTTTATTGGCCCTTGGAATGAATGTTATATGATGGACTGACAACAGTATACCCCATCTTTTATCTTGGACAGGCTAAAGTCAACCTACTACTCTGAATAGGATAAAGCAGGCATGAAAAACATAAATGAATGATTTTTTGCAATACCTATAGCGGTCAGGTTTGAGGATTGACTGTAGACACATATAAATTCACAATCGGCTAGAAAACAATTGCCAAACTGAGCAGATCATGTCAGTGTTACAACCTTTATATCAAGGTGATCCAGAGAGGAAGCCGGACATAAGCGCAGTTTAAGATTAAAGGGTTTTATTCAAGCTCTAAGCACAAAGCTGCCTGGTAAGTCAATAGAATGATCATCAAAACTACACATTGTAGCAGTCTGTGCAGGACGAATATATAGGCAGCTGACCAGGTACAAACTGATGATAATGATGATATGAAGCAGGTGTGGTCCAAGATGGCTGGAGCAGAGGGTTTCTGGGTAGTGTAGTGCTGTAACTGAGATCAGTACTCAGGAGACGTGGAGCGCAGCCGAGAGGAGGGAGCAGGCATGACACTTTACTTGTTCATTCATTTATTTATTTATTTTTAATGATCACTGCCTCTGTTGATTATGAATTAATCTTAAAATTTTCTTCTTTTAAAATTTAACTGTCCAGGCAGCAAATGCAACTTGAACCTCAGCTGTAAAAGCAGTTTGTGCCAGTAATTATTTGCATCATGTGCTGTTAAAAATGATCATTCAGTGAAATTGTTCACGGCTTATGTGTGTGTCTCGCTTCACCGCAACTGTGCTGCCACTGGAGTAACGTCCAAGCTAGGACATGTGACCTTCAGCATAGCTGGACCATTGTTTAATAAAATTAAACCTCTGATACCTCTCTCAGCTCTGGAAAATCATAGATAACAGCAAGAGAATGTGGTCAGAAAACCTTTTCTAATGCAGAATATGTGAAATGGTTAGTTTTTTGTTTTTTTGTGTGTGCTTGCTGATCTGCCTCGTTGTCTCTTATCTCTAACCACAGATACATTCGGTGACTCACTGAGGACATGTAAAAGTGGAAAAGAAACCTGATAAGAGTACATTTATTTAAGCCTGCTGCTGATTTATTGACAGAATTTACAGAATCTGGGCAAATCCATAAATTATTAACTTGATAAGACTACTTTTTTTTTTTTTTTTTTTAAAGGCAGCATTTGTCAAACACTGCACGGCAGTTTCCTGTGAAAAGGTGTTATAAAACAGACTGTGTGCTTTCATATGACCCTTTTCCCTGCTCTAAAGTAAAGTTTTGCTACTTAAATAGAAGCTACAGGTATGGCAAAAGAAGGCAAAACAACATACAGTACCACTGTTAAAAATCAAACCCATGCACCGGCAGATGTGTCACAATATTACATATACTACCCAATTTTAGTGTGTCTGGCTTAGATCTGAGTCTTTGGCGAGGCTGCTAAAGCAATTAATTATTGATAAACTCACATGCAAGTCAATAATGCAAATATGCAGACAACCACAGTGGTTTGTAGCAAACAACACATGTGCAAACAGTCACAGAAATGAACACAGACACACATATTTGTTTGATTTTGCTCTCTGAGCAATCTCTTTCATTGGCCTCTAGTGTGCAAAAACATGTTTATTTGCAATCTATTGATTTATTATTTATTTATTGGTCACCTCAGTGGTTTATGGCTGTTTACGTCTGTGCAACCCAAGAATGAAGTCATCAATTGTGCTTTACTGACATCACAATTAAAATTAGTCATCTGAGAGATGGGCACAGACTCGCACAGACGGAGCGACAGATGCAGATCAGCCTCACGGTAGCTGGGAAGTGGCTCAGCCTCCCTTCATACACAAACTCAGTGCGGGTTCTTTAAAACTGTTAAGGAGCAGCTGATTTTCAACCCGTTGCTAGGTGCATGATGTAAAAGTACATCTTTGTGGCTCTGCACCCCCAACCACATGCAAGACAAATCATTTTCCAGCAGAGCACACAGACACAAGAGCACAAGCACACTCCACATTTAATGACCCCCATCCTTTCAACAAAATGACGCTAGTCTCAATTGCACGCTCTGAACTGGCATCTGTAAATTAAGCAAATTACAAATGATTGCATGCTCTCTCCTGACATAGCACTATCGAGTGTGCAATCAAGTCAACAATTACCCAATCTTGTCTATAGCTAAAAATCTGAAGGGTAAAACAGGCGTTGAGTCTCATGGCTACACTCTGGCTTGTTAGTGTTGTTCTGTTTCACAAAATTCTGGGAGGATTATGTTACTTGCCAGGGAGCAATGTACAAAGACAATGTTATGGATGCAGGGATGAGTCTTTCAGTGTTTATTTACTGCAGTTTACAGTATGTATTCCTCCCCATGGCTTTGGATTTATGACTCTAGTAAAAGCCCACAATGTCAATCAAAGTCAATTTAAGCAATCAGCAGGTTTTCTTCTGTTGTCTTCTCACGCTCTCACTTGGGTCAGTGAATTCTTGTTAGCTGGACATTTTCTCTAACAAATAGCATGGGTCAAAAAACAGAAAGCAACAAGATTTCCTTATGTTGTCTTTAAAAAACACCAAAGTTGTTATCAGACCATGTCACTCCCTCCACAACAGCATTCGAGGCAGGCATCCCGCGTGACCACCCATGCTGGTGGAAGCATTAAGTGCTAACAAAAATAAAACCCACATTTCTTTCCCTTATCGCCACCTGTTTAACTCATGCGGTGTGCTAGTATTTCCAGGCATTCACATCTATCCTCACAACATGTGACACATCCACAAGTCCATCCCCTCCCTTGCCCTCCCCTGCTGATTTTGCTCCTACGCCTTCTTATCTGGCTTCTATCCAAAGGCATCAGTTGGGGACAGGATTATATTGTGAGTTGTTATTAACTGCATCTCTTACTTCCTCCTCCACCTCCACTGCGCCTCTTGCACTGTCTGCTGGGTGCCTTTCTTGTTAGATCCTGCAAGCTTATAAGGAGTAACAGCAAGTGAGAGGGAGAAGTGGCGCCTTTATTGATCAGTATCTACACCAACATCAGAAATCAGTTTGTGAGGAGGAGTATGCAATGCTTGCATTACATAGATTGATTTGATTTGATTAATTTGTTGCTTTTAGAAGAGGTTAAAGGGAAGTTGACTTATTTTATAACTTATAAAATAACAAGGAGCATAATTTTCTTTCTTATCTTTTTGTAAACAGACTTATTAACCTATATAAAATGGTGATTCTTCCTGCAATGCATTCGGTAAGTAAAGCTCAAATCTACAAAACAGAAAATAGGCACAAGAATTTACTGAATCATGCAAACTTACATGGAAATATAGTCTTTGTGAATCCTTCTCCATACTTCTAGAACTTAATGTTGACTTAGTTTAGTTTCATTCTTTGGCAAGATGATATCTACGGATGCTTAGAGTAGCCATGCTCGATTAGTATTCTTTTAATAGATAACGAGTTCATTTTCTTGTTATCTCAATATACCAAAGTTTGCTTTCTTGAGATAATGAGAGGATTCACTTGGGCTCAAAAGTGTGTTACACCTGATTTCATTGATCAAACTAAATCCTCATGACAGCTGGTGCTGGTGGTGGACAGTCATGGTGTATATGTGTAATTCTGCTAATGAGCAATTGGTAAAACTTAATTGTCAGACACATCCCAATTTCAGTCTTTGTCAGACTTGATAGAAATGAAATTGGATGTATTGCTGAGTGATGGATGTTCCTCGATCTGACGCCAGCTTGCATTCGTTGCTGGCTTGACTATACAGAGGCATGTAGAGATATCAGCTCTGTACTGGGATGCCCTTCGGACCCACCAGTTGAGGTGGTGGGATATAAGAGGATAATGGTTAAGCTGCCATCCATGTTGAAGGAGTCATCATCCATAGGGCCTGTTTCTGTTGATTTTCAGTGCAGTTCTTGTGTCAACTGGCACAACTCAGCCTTTTCTCCAAGTTTCTCTTCCTTAAGGCTTCTTGAAAGCCACCCTTTGATGGAGACCATTTCTAATGAGGTTTAAGTAAACAGTAAATGGGCAACATGCATCTCTTAGGTCATGTGTAAGGCCATTGCTTCTTTTTTTTGTCCCTGTTTCAGCTACTATTCATTTGCTGTAGATGCACCTTTTGTCTTCCACTTGCCAGTTTCATCAAATTATTACCATGCTGAGAAATGTAAAGCCTTTGGCTTTTTGAAAATCATGATGTGGGTAAAAAAAAATATGTATATTTTGTCTGTAAAACTTGATTATCTTTGTCTTTTAAACAAAAATAGATGCAGTTAAAAGAGAGATCACATTCTGTGCCTTGGCAACAGACTGCAAATAAGAAAGTGCTTACAGATACTATTTAAAGTTGTCTGCTCTGTATGATCGCAACACTGGTTGATGTCTTACATGATGTCCTTTTTTTTGGTTGAATGAGTCATTGGCTGGCATTAAGTGGCTTAACAAGCAAATAATAAAATCCTATGAAAATGGTCAGGTACATGGACTGGGCTGGAAATGATTGAAAAAGCAGCCAAATCCCAAACAAAATGTTTTGAAAGACCTTCAAAAACCAGGAGAACTGTTGATCAAGACCACTTTCAAAGACTGAAAGAAAGCTTGGCTTTAGACTTTTGGATTGTTGTGTATATTTACACTGAAATACACATTTGATAAATGAATGGAAGTATGCACCTCCTAAAACAATGTGTAGTTTTTGGCTTTTTTCAGCTTTCCATTAAATTGAGTGACATTTTAGATGATATATTTAAATGATATTTTCTTGCAATATATTTTCTGATTCAGATTCAGATTCAACTTTATTGTCATTGCGCATGTCACAGGTACAAGGCAGCGAGGCAACAAGGCATTTTGGCATGAAAACAGAAAAAGAAATGTGCATGTAGCTTAACTACATTAAATTTTATGCATGCTGGTTAACATTTTTGATTTTTTGCCCAGTGTTAAATGGTTTTTGGTAAGTCTTACTGAGAGAAAATTATGTTATCAAATGGGAATGGAGCCTCTGATTAATGTCTGTGTATTATTGCACTTTGCTGCTAAGCTTACGATTATCAAAACTGGACCTTGTAGGAACACATTGTCATTATATAAAACAGCTTAAACCAGGGCTACTCAATTCAGTTCTATGAGAGAAACCTGCTGGATTGTGGCCATTGTAGGACCGAATTGAGTAACCGTGGCTTATAAAACAAACTGAAGAACATCCATGGTGAATCTGTTGCACTTACAAAAATTTACCAGTTGCTGGGTACAATTTGAACAACAGAGAAATTCTTCGACTGTTAAGTGCAGCCCCAAATAAGACAATCTAATACAGTGGTTCCCATCCTGGGGTCCGGGACCACACAAGGGGGTCCACCAAAGAGTACAGGGGGTCAATGAGGCTCTGAACATTCAGAACCATTGTGAGTAAAGCTATGGCCACATGGCACCGAAGCTGGTTCAGGTGTGAAAACGGTGGCGAAAACTAGGAGAAAGTCTTCAAAATCCCCACAAAGCTGCTGTAGTACATACTAAAAGGCTGTGGGTGGTGCTAAAGAGTAACACTGCAAAGATAGAACAAACAACGCATGTACAGATAAAGGCTCACTGCGTGTTGCAGGAAGTTAGCTTGGAAGAAGAGAAGAGAAGAATGCTGAGGATTCACTGCACAGCAAAAGGGAAACATTTTTTTAGACTAATGAAGAAGTCGAGCTTCTTCTTCAAGTAACTCTGGACTGCAAAGCAGAAAAAACTTGAGGAAGGGTGGATTGGGAATCGGCGCATGTTTGTCTCATTTATGTCATATCCTCTAGTGGTGCGGTGACGCTGTCTGCACAGTACCACAGACGGTAGAGGACTCAAACCTATCCACTTTGGTAGCTGGTCATCATTGGTTTCATGGAGGCTAATCCCAGGTTTCGTGAGGATAAAAGTTGGATTGCTAAAATACTTTTGTGGTTTTGCTGCAGATGACCCTTCTGTAAGGCTATATGTTGTTCATTTAACTTCATTAAAGGACAGAACTCAGTCAGAATAAATATTTATAGTAAGAATCTTTTTTAAAGCATTAAACGAAGAAAGGTTTCAGCATGGGGTAAGGCAGGGGTCCATGGCTTTTTAGTACTTGCATAGAGGGGGTTCTCTTGGAAAATAGGTTGGGAAACACTAATCTAAAACAGTATTAACCAATATAGCATAACAAATTGGGTTTTAAACGGATTAGATGGTCAAAATTTGCATGACCTTCCTCCATTTTAATACCTGTCTCCTGTTATAATTGTAGGCTTGAGTTTGCCATTACAATTTCAACCCATTTCAGTAAACTGAGAGCTCTCTGATCGCTGTCTACTGCAGAAAAGATGCAGAAAACTCTACTTAAAGAAATTTGTTTAACCCATTGGTTCTCAAATTTTTTCTACCTTGTCCCCTTTGGAGGAATAATCCTTGGAATTGGAATCTATGGTGAGCAAGTAGATGAAACACTAACAAACAGCACTGCATTCAGTTCAGTAATACCCTTAACAGTCAATACTGTACAGAGTAAGAATAGACAGATGAAGTCTTTCCCATTTTGTAGAGACATGACATTTCATCATACCACAGCAATAAAATATCAGTTATATATTTATTTAAAAGCAATCAGTCAAATTTTGACAACGTTGAAAGGGACGTGTATCCTGGTGATATTTCTCTGTGAAGATAGCGGAAATGAAAGGCAGAAAGGAATAAATAGAATCAAAAAGCAATAACCTGGCCTTATAATAGAGCCTGAGAGGGCACCAAAATAAATACAGACATACGCGTGTTTCTACTGACAGCCTGACAAATTAATATCATACAATACAGGCACCTGTGGTTAACCCTGTCACTGCTTTGCTGCATCAGCTGAAGAATATGAAATATAAAGAAATAAGAAATGTGTGTTTTGTTGTCGGTGTGTGTGTCCTTTTGTAGACACATATATGAAATAAAAATACTGTGGCTGACTGCTACAGAATCAAAAATATAATCATTAAATAAATTAAATTTAAATTCAGATATATAATAAAACTTTATTTCATTTAGTCATTACTGTATGTATTTATTTATCATTAAATTTATTCATTTTAACATTTATTTACCTATTTATATATTCGTTAATTTGTTTAATTCTACATTTCTTTTTTTCTACATCTATTAATTTCTATATTTTCTTTTTGAAGTTCTAAGAGGTTTCTAATGTAGTTTTAAAGAACCAGACTCCTGCTTTATTCTAAGTTTAAAAACATCAACTTTATTACATCACAAGCAAAGGAACACAAAAATAAATAAATGTGCCAATTTAATATATATATATATATATATATATATATATATATATATATATTCTGTTTAAATACATACATTGAATGATAAAAAATACATTAATAAAAATGAAAAAAATTAAATGAAAACTTACATAAAAAAAATAAAATGTAGACTTCTGTTTAAGATCCTCCAGAGTCTGCATGCTATAGAGGAGAGAAAAGATGGGGGATGAGCACCTGTGCTGGAATATATTCTCATTGCATACCAGCTCCAGTGCCTTTTCCCCTGCACCTTGTGTGTGAGTCACAGTCTGGAAGCATTGTCCTAACAGATGGAGAAAAAGTGAAAAAGAGAGACGGAAAGAAAAGGAGGGAGAGAATAGAGAGAGGCCTGCTGAGTTAATTCTCCTCAACCGATCCTGTTTCTGTTCTGTCAGGGAGCGCTTCTTCTATCCAAAGCCCTCTCCCTGGACTTCGCACTCGCTCCTAGGCATGGCAATGAGCCTCCACACGCACACGGGCACACACACACAATGGACGACAGAGATGAGTTTATGAAAAGACTGAAGGAGAGGTTGAGGTTGGATATAGAACAAGAAATGCAGAGAAGGAACAAGTGAAAGGAAAAAAATCAGGGGGCTGGGGAAGGTGGGATGATTTGTGGGAGACAGCAGAGTTTGCTGAGTGTGTCAGGAAGAAAGAAACATGGGTGGAATGACTGAGGTAATCCAGGGATGAAAATGAGTGATGGCGAGGTGGTGAAAAAGACTAACACAAACAGATTGAAAGAAGACAAGAAATGGATAAACAAGAGACAGCATGAGAGTTGCAGAGAGGAGGATGAATGAAAATAGAGAAAAATGTAGTAAAGGGATTTGGCCAAGCTACTCAGCTACATAATCCACCCAAATAGAGCAATGTATTCCACTCATGGATGAGCAAACTGTTGTGCATATGTGGAATATTTTGGTGTTTTGCATATTTTTGTGAAGCTTTGTGAGCTATATTCAGTGGGTTAAAAGAATTTTTTTTTTTTTTAGCCTGTACATGACATACAGGAAAGCATAACTTTTAGAATAAAGTGTTGACTTGAATGAAGTAAAGGTTTTCTGCTCTAAATTTCTGCACAAATTCATCCATTTTCTATGCTGCTCAGTCCAACTCAGGGTTGCAGGGATATCGGAGCCTATAAGAGAGGCAGGGTCCACCCTGAACAGGTCGGCAGTCCATGGCAGGGCAAACACAGAGAGACAAACAACCACTCACCCTTTAGGGAGAATTTAGAGTAACCTAACATGCATGTCTTTGGATGGTGGGAGGAAGCCAGAGTACCTGAATAGAACCCACACATACACAGGGAGAACATGCAAACTCCATACAGAAAGCCCACTGTTTGAACCTCCCCCGAGCCAAGGCTCGAACCAGCAACCTTCTTGCTATGAGGCTGTGGACTGGCTGAACTAACAATCTCAATCCCTAAAATAAGTTCTAATGTCACACTCTAATGTTCAGCCTTTTCTTCCAATCTGATAGTTATTATCTTCAAGTATTATTTGTACTTTGGATTCATTCTTGGATTAAAAATGAGAGCTAAACAAAACTATATACACTTGATAGAGCTTTAAATTACATCTAGATTCTAAGTTTAACGTAGAGCAGAAAAAGCTAAAATACTAACAAGAATTAATAACGGACAGGCATTTTTAATAATATTTTAATAATGTGCCAATATCTCTTGTGACTTTAGAAACAATCATCAGACAACATTTCAGAAAACTGCAGGTTGGTTGCAGGACTGTCCTTTAAATTTTTAATTACATCAAACATAATTTAGAAAGTTAAATATGAAAAAAACAACAACATTTTGCTCAACCGGAATAAACTAAACAAATGCTGTTTTTATACATGAACACCAGAGAATAAGGTGTGAACTAGGTGTGTCCGCATTTACCCATCAACACACACACAGTACTCAGCAGGGGATTCAATAGACACATTAACATGACTGGAAATAGCTCATAGTGGCTCCTGGGAAAAGCACAGAGGAAGTAGGATGTAATCCAAAAAGTATTTTATTTACAGCACATTGAGAATTTAGATAAAGCTTTTTTACTTATCTGTAATAACTGTTCTTGTGTTGATTTCTATCCTACAGCCATACAGAGCCTTGAAAAGGTATTTAAACAAATTAGTCATATTTCCTAATTGCTTTGCTCATTGTGTTTGGAAAAACAAGAATAGGAAGATAGAATAAGAAAATCACTAACCCTACATTAGATCAGAAGCTGACCTTGACAAGAATATAGATTAACCATAGCAGTCTCAGTTTTATCCCTTTTGCTGCACTATGTAAGTATAGATTTTTCTCAGCACTTGCAGAGGCTGTTCTGAAACAAGACAGATTTCCTGGATTTTTGTCATGTTTTCCCCCAGACAGGCATGCTTCTTTAAATGACAACCAAAACCATTTTGGTCTACGGAATTCCAATTCGTAGGGTCTACTTAACAAACCTGAAATTCAGATCAATTCTTTTTCTGATCAATTTTCCAGACTAACATATTAAGATCAATTAACCTTTAAAAGTCTATCCCAATAAATAAGGGGCTGATAAATTATTCTTTTTCATTGAGATTTATTTTTTGACCCTTTAACTAACTGTAAAAAATTAAAATGAATTAATAAATCAGCAAAAATCATTTGCATATTTCAACCTTTTATTACTTATTAGAGTTATTGTAGTACAAAAAGTATCCTCTAGGGGGCAGAAGACTTGCATTGACAGCTTTGAGAAAAGTTTTTAACCATAAGGTGATGCAATAACACTGTCAAACATGATAGTACTAACAAAATTGTGGTTACTTAGATGCTGGAACTCTTCACTGTTTGTATTGCAGTTTAATCAGTCCTAAGTAAAGTAAATAAAATCTGAAGTACAAAACTCATGGGTAAATTTTACCCTTCTTGGAAACTTTATTGCCATGCACAAATGACATCAGAGATAAGATGGTAATACAAATGTGAGCCTCTGTTTTTAGCTTAATACGAATGTTAACTTCTGTTACAACGACTCAACTCTGCTAGGGAAGGAGGACGTATCACAAAAGAAAGAAGAGACCCAGATGTAAGGCGTAGTGAGTGGGAATTTAATGTCCTGAGTGGCAAGTGGAATACAAACAAACAGGAGGAATGGGAAGTTGGTGCTACTCAAATCAAAGAAACAAACCAAATAGGAGGGACTATCTGGAAGCACACAAACTAAATAACTGAGTAATGTTCAAATCAAAAGAAACAAAACCTAACTGCGTTAAATACAAAAACAACAACAGGGAGAAGCACAGATTAACTTATACTCGAACAACCAAGGACTACTGAGTGATAGGATGCATATAGAATCTAAGGAACCTGACAAAAACAAAGCAAATGAATTTAAAATAAAATGCTTCTGATATTAGTTCATACAATCCAGCACTAAAGAGTCACAATCAAACTAACAAACAAGCCTCAAAGAGGACCAACTGTCTGGCAAATAAACACAGCTGCCACTGAACCACGGGATGCCGTGCCCTTCATCCTTGGAATGAGGCAGCAGCAATTTGTCCATAGGGCAGCAAACCAGGGAGCAGGTGAGGAAGGTGTGGTGGAGTGCAGCCAATCTCAGCCAGGCGATAGCACATGGCAATTTACATACAAAACGAGAGGGAACAATTAGACCAGTGGCTTGCCTACAAGCTTGTAACAACAATAACTGACAAGCTTTTAGTAATATGTCCTTTATTTTCGCTGTGACAATTTAATGTCAATTGTCTACTTTTTACCACTTAGCAAGAAAGATAAAAACGTGATGTCATTTTTTATTCAGATGACTTGATTTTCAATGTATTAGCTTCACAGAACAGCGTTTATCCTGCTGCGTCTATAAACTGCATAATAGGCTTGTTTTAACATTTCTGAATTTGCTTAGATGGAAGTACTGGTGTGAATACTGATTTCACACACACTGCTCAGTGACTTTTATAAAATAAACATGCAGCAGCAATCTTAAATAAAATTTCATGGTTGCCCTTGTGACATAAATGTAAATAAGAAGCTGGTTCACACATGTTATCGAGGTCAAGGTTAGGATTTATTAACTTAAGCAGTACATTTCTTTTGCATCCTTAGCCCTCCTAAAGATGACAGCACTTCAGTCCCTAGTATCTGAAGATTGGTAAACTACCAGAGCTGTGGAGTTATGGTAATAATAGAATGGGAAGTACATGACTGACACAATCGTTTTGTTACATGAATAAGACTTAGTTTGTGCATTAGTAGGACTATAAATCACAAAATACAAAATAAGGAAAAAAATGTATGTACATTTTTAAATAATTTCATCATAATATTAATTTAACAACCTATCCCACCCACTGCTCTAGTCTCTGTCTCTCACTTTTTTAATAATTCCATAATTACTGACCAAAGCTAATGGTACTTTTCTTATGGCAAGCTCCAAAACTACTGACATTCTTCTAAAAAATAGACAGTGTAGGTAAAACAAAAAAACAAACAACAGCTCCCAGCTGCACTGTCCAACTTAATCTATTAACTTCAGCAGGTTTCTAATTTAGTTTAGGATGTGAAAACCTGCCAACAGCATCAGGTCTTTAACAGAATTATCTCATTAAAGATATTTTTAAATCCAACATATGACTGTGAACTGCAAATGACTAACTGTTACTGTGACAATATTCACAACACGTAACTGCTTTCTCACAATTGATTTTGTTACTGAGGAATATTTTATTTTTACAATAAAAGGAAATGTTCCAAGAAATTAGGTTTAATATTCTCCTCCACTGCAGATAACCATAGATTACACCAACGTTTCTTACCCTACTTTAACACACCTGAATGAAATGAATGGCTCATTAACAGCCTTGCAAAGAACTTGATGAGGAAGAAAATGTATCTGAATCAGGTGTGTTGAGAATAGGAACACCTCCATGCAGGACAGTGCGTCCTGAGGACCTAGATTGAGAAACACTGGGCAGGGGTATCCAAGTCCAGGTGCCCTTCTCAAACACACCTGAATCAAATTGCTGAAATCCCTTGTTCCCTGTTCGCATGTCATTCAGCTCTGCAGAATGACACTAACTAATGTTAGTGGTCTACTTTTTGCTGAAGAGAAAAGTATGTGAACATGGTGTAATCACAGTGTAAAGGTATCTAAAAATCACAACATTTGCTTACCATATTAATGTATATAAAAAATGATGCATCGTGTTAACCAGCTTTCTATATCTTTTCAAAACATGGAGCCTGTTCTGTCTAATAATGCTAGTGTGGATTGGATTTTCTTTCTGGTATGGTTTATTGAGGGTTCTGATGTACAGCTATATGCTATTTTTTAAGTCTCTGTTACAGCTGCTTTTTAATTATTGCTTATAAATTGTCACTGCAGAAGTTTCCATTCTCAAAATATGGAAAGCCCTCCCTTTTCTCCACAGCTTTAAAAAAAACAAACAAAAAAAACAATAAAAAAAAACAGCACCAACAAAACACATCACAGTGATTTTCATATGTATTATTAATGACTTTCTTTTCAATTGGAAAAAAAAAACTAAAACATTTTTTAGACACAGAACACCCCCTTAGCAACCAGGTGGGTGCAGCTTTAGGATATTCTGCATATTTGACAGACAGGTGAGCCAACAGGGGGTCAAAGCAGGACACCTGCGTGATGAATTTTAACCTGTAACTGCAGGGTATCCATTTGACTGTGGATTTACAGGTTATAATGAAGAGCTCAGATTGACATTTTTTCATTACTGCTATTTGACATGTTTGACAGTTGTGGGGTTTAACCAAAGTAACTAAATGTGATGAATTTCTTTGTAAGATAGTGGTGTTGTGTGGGAATTTTTAAAGCATTCTCAAAATCAAAAGCATTCAGAATTGTGGAACTCAAATAAATTGAAACAATCTAAATATAACATATTATATTCCCGAGGCTAGGGATTGCAGATTCTTCATTCTTTTATTAAGTTAAACTGCGCCGTACAAGATCATAAGATGACTCAAATATCTGTTTAAATAACTAACCCTAACTTTAAATAAACCACCCTACTTACTCTAAATTACTAAACTACTAACTTACTTATATAAATAAATATATA
>JBAMHW010000005.1:13927151-13944340 GCA_037177495.1 Rhadinocentrus ornatus | reverse complement strand
ATAGAATAGAATAGAATAGAATAGAATAGAATAGAATAGAATAGAATAGAATAGAATAGAATAGAATAGAATAAAATGTGGAGCATAGAAGCTGAATGCAGCTTCTCCATATGTGGTTCTGACTCTGGGAGCTAATAGGAAACATGAACCAGATGACGACTAAAGATAAAAGCATGGACTAGTTTTTCCAAGTCTTGCTGAGACATCAGATCTTTTACTCCTGATATATTCTTAAGGGGATAGTAGGCTGATTTAGTAATTCCCTTAATGTGTTTCTCAAAGTTAAGGTCTTAGTCCAGGCTTGATATGTCGTCAAACACTTTCAAATCCTGCATGTTCTTCAAAGTATCAGTATATGATGATGCAGCTCATTTGCATAAAAAATATAGAGAATTTAAGAATGAGTTCCCAGAAGGTGTCAAGGAGAAAACTGACTTTGGTTTCTGGAAGGTAAAATGGCAGTGTTTTACTCTGCTGCCTAGGCTGTTTCTGTGTGATAGAAGATCATGTTCACAGAGAGTTTAAATATTTCACATCCAGTTGGCTGATTTCCTTCTCACCTTCCTTCCTTTAATAATAAGGCCTTTGGCCTCTATTGCTGGTCACGGACATTGTGAGGCCATCAGACAAGACTGTAACCAAAATTAATGGGAGACCCAGCTTGGACTTTCTCCTGGCTGACCGCTTAACGGTCTAGAGAGCACAGGCACAGAGTAAAAGACTGCTAATGGGAATTGGACAAGGTAAAGCACACATCTTACCATTCAATTATAGACCATAATATGGTATTGACAGATCACTGTGGCTATATAACAGGAATATATTTCCTTAAACCAAATGATATATTGCAACGTGAAATGCTTTAGCCATTACAAACGTGCAGTTATGTCAGTTGATTTCCTTCAATAAACCTCCACATTTGCTTAAAAGTTATAAACGACAATCCTTGTGCAACATGATTTCATTTCTTCAGCCAGCTTTTGTAGTTTTTCAACTTTCTCAACCTAAGGGCAAAAAGTGGTAAAGTACTTCTCCTTCATCTTATCAGCAGCTGAAATAAAGCCTTGGAGGGGGCACCTGTATCTGATCCCTCACGCTTGTCATCATCAAGCCTCTCATCAAGCTTTGCACTTTAGTCTGCCGCCTTTTTCTTTCCCTTGTGACAGCATTTTGTTTGCCTGACGAGAAACACAAAGAGGAACATATTGAAAGGAGGGGAGAGACATATCTCCTGGCTAATAATCCGACAGAGGAGACAACAGTCATTCATCTGTGCACCGGTACTAGCAGGTTGACTTTTCTGACTGAAGAGACAGAGTAATTGCAAGGCTCTTGTAACTGATGAATGCAGCTGAGACTGTAGTGCCGAAAGCGTCCCAACTCCGATTTTTTAAAGAGCGGAAGAAGATGAAAAGAGGAAATGCACACAAAGGAGCATTTATGTAACAACACAAGGAGTATGTATCAAACAAGCTGTGTTCCACTTAGCATAGCACCAAAGCCAAGCGAGAGGAATCAAAAGGCACCAGCAATTTTGGCCTCTTGAGAGAGGGAAGCTATGAGCAAACAAATATGCAAGGTTTTCAGTCATGTATCTCTTCAGATTGAGACATCTTTTTCTAAAATGTTTGCCATTCATTATAATCAGTTGAGATGCATTCATTTTGTTTATCCTTGGACGTTCTGCATATACAATCAAAGGATGGGTGTTGGTGGAACTAGTCAAGCTAGAAAAAAGTAAAGATTTGGCAAAAAAATAAATAAAATACAATACAAAGTTACTTTCCTTTTTCTATGACACTTCTTCAGTGTCCTCTCATTCTGCTTTATCTTTCCTCACCTAACCTTTACTTCTCCTTTCCTGGCTCTCAATTTCCTGTCTCATTGTTTTTGTCCACTGCCCCCTACCCTAACCCAACCCCCTCCCATCTTCAAACTTTTGACGGCGCTTCATTTGCAGCACTATCCTGCTGTTGGCGGGGTGGGTGTGGTACAGAATGTGAAGTAATCTCACTTGCTTGATTCTATCAATCCTTTTTTTCACCCGGGTTTTGAACACCTCAATCAAACCTCCCCTCAAGGTCGCCTTTGTTGCACGCTCGGCAGATTAAGTCCCCCCATCCATGTGCAGTGTGTGCTTTGAACTGGAGACATCACCCCGAGAAAGATACAGGAATGAGGGAAGGAAAGGAGCGATACAGAGAGAAAGGAGATCATTTGTGGTGAATATGCAGGTCTTAGTAAAGATAAACCACAGCAATCACAAAAACTTATTTGAGTTATTTTAATTCTCAATGCCACAAAGTAAAGTTTCCATATAAAAATCTAGACTATTTTTTAGACTAACTAGACTATTTTCTTGGCAGTACACTAAAGTTTGCTCCCCATTTAAACTTGTACTTTATGATTTCCATCCAGCCATGGTTTAACCTTACATTCTGTATGCTATAATCAACGCTTTAGAAATTTCCAACTACCTCATTCAAATTCTAGGCTGTCAGTGGAAGACTTTGCCGTATGATGTCGATGATAGCATCAGGGAAGCATAAGTTGTATGAATGGTCGGGTGGACGCAATGTTCAATTTAGCAGCCTGAGATTTTCATCTATCATCGGCTCATTGAAAGACGGGAACCAAAAGAGAGCAGCAGAGAGGAGAGACTCTGTTTCCCCTGTTCTACCTCATGAACCATATGCTAAGCAGAGCGCTGTGTAGAGAGGAGCATGTGTGTGACTTTGTGCATTCCTTACGGTTTTGGTGACTTGAGATATGTAAAATATATATTTTTTTGCTTTCTTTTATCACAGCGGTGCCATTTACTTTTCTCTCCACTCTTTGCTTCAGCTGCTCTTTTCCACCACACCCTCTTTTCCTATCACTGTCTTTCTCTCTTGCTTCCTCCTGCTTCTACTCAAGCGCACTTCCCAAACATACATCATTGAGCATCATCGCTATGCTTGAGGCTCAACGGCATTCATCCTGATATCTACATGCCATCCAATTTGCAAGAAGAATGAAATAATCTCACCAAGACAAAACAACCGTTTATCAAACTGTTAGACCACATCACAGTTATTGTATCCCCCACCCTTATCTTCGTGCCTTTTGCTGTAACGCCAACAGGGCAGTTACAGAAGTACAGACATAGAATTTCCTGTAGCCAGCTTTCAGCATAACAGATCAAGTTATGCACATATTTGATGACATTAATAGATTAGTTTCAGATCCCATGATGCCAGTTTTGTCTATCGTTTGAATTTGATCCCATCTGCATGCTTGAATGACTCCTAAATTGTTAGCACCATCCTCTTTCTGCACATATATCATATAAAGCAAGACATATCAGCAACATATTTAATGTAAAATGCTGCCAAGACCCCCACCCCGCCCTGTCTAATTACATGCACTGAAGATCTGCTGCCTGGAAAAAAAGGTTGCCTTAAGCCACAATCCCCATGTGGTTGTTCCCCACTCCTCATCTCTCCCATCGTGAGATTTTTCCGTCTTTCATCCACAAGGCCTACTTCCACCCAAAAGTAGCCCCTGGCTCTACCCATCTATTGCTATGATTCAATTAATTAGTGTGTGACTCGTCCAGAGGTTTAACACGTAATGATATGTTAGCCCTGCCACTGTGAATGTCTTAAATTGGTCTAATCCCAGCAGACCACGTGAGTAACCTCTTGTTTCTTGCAAAAGAGTCGCATTATTAGAGAGCAGTGAGCTGTGTGAAGGGGAATAAGGTGATGCAGAATCCATGTCGGACTTGTGGGACAGAGGGAATGTAAGAATCAATGAAAGCAATCACCATGTACAATTCAATTTGTTGTAAACTGCACAAAGGACAAAAAACAGATGGATTATACAGAGGTCAGTTAATCATATAGTCCTTTAGAGTAATAGGAAGAAAAATCCTACTTTGATTTGAGAAGCATAGTATAGCAGATTAAGGAGCTGACTGCTATAGATTTTTGAATAAGTATAAGAAAATAAAAATGTCTTTTTGCTACAGAAACATACCAGCGCACATTATTAATGAGTAAAAGAACACTATGTATATTTGCCAGAGCTTCACATCCAGCAGATTTTACAAATGCATTAAAGAGGGTGGTGGAGGTTAAACAGCAGGTGCTGGGGAGGCTCAGGGATTAGGTGAAGAACATTACAACTCACAGTAGGTGCTTTTATCCACCAAACCTGTTCCATTACTGCTTCAGAACCTAACTTAGACACTGATTTTTTTTCTCATTCCACTGCCACCACTGAAATAATGGTGTTACACTGGAACCAACTCGTTGCTGGGCCAGAGGAGAGAAGTCCTTTCGTTGGAAACTTGGGACAGGATTGTGGATCCAACGTTTAAACAGACATGCTTAATAATCCAGACACATTGCAGTGTTTAATCTGCCCAATTCGTACAAGAAAAACTGGGCTGCAACATACGTAGATATGAATTCAAAGCAGCAAAGGAAGAACAGGAGCTTAATGTTTTTTTTATTTTTATTTGCCTGCTATTACACGGCTATGCTTATTCACCAACTGTTACGAAAAAATGTGTTCTTAACAACGCACTAAAGAATTTTTCAAGATTTTTTCAGTGACGTGCCCCCTATCGATAGCCAACTCAGCATCCATCTTGCACCCTACCTGTACAGTACGATCACTCCAGCCAGTAAAAGTCAGTCTTATATTGACTTTTGTCTTATCTCTCGCTCTTCTTTTCCTCTCGTCCTCTGATAATGTCTTCTAGTTTTTTTGTGCTGAGTCAGCCACAGTTGCAGTGATGTTTTTAAAATATCTTTTAATAATTTACAAAGCACTTTGTTTTATTTTAGAATAAATAGCTAAATATTGCTGATCATATTCTGGCCTCCGGGACACTACTGCCCAACGTTCATTCTCACCTGGAGGTTTAATTTTACCAGATGCACCACTTGCTCCATCTGAGTATCTTAAAATAGATGTGTTTGGACCCAGCAGGTGATTATTTTCTTAACAAGTTGTAGAAGGTACAGTGTCTAAAGGGAGATGAAAAATAATTCTCCCCTCTCCCCTGTCCCCCTGTTCATCCTGACGCTCTCAGGGGACAAGACTGCAGGCTCCCTGTCCAAGTTTGGACACAATTAAATGCCCATTTGTACATATTTTGGCATTCTGTTAGTTATTATTCCTCATCTGTAAGAATATGAAAAGCAGTTTCTTAATCTGGTTCATAATGAAATCATCAGATTCATTACTGACCTCAAGATCATTTTTAAATTAGATTCAACTTTATTTTCATTACACATATACAGGTACACAGCAACGAAATGCAGTTTAGCATCGAACCAGAAGTGCAAAATCAGCAAGTGCAGATATAATAAGTTAAAGTATACACAGATAAAAACGATATAACAATATATAAAATTTATACAGCACTTTTCAGGGCACTCCATATTGAATCTTTTATTTATTCAAGACACATTCACATTCTGGTGGTGGTAAGCTAAAGGTGTAGCAACTGGGAGAAATATGCCAACAAATCAATGCCAATGGCCTCTCTGACTACCACCAAATATTTATCTGTAATCTTGCACACACTGGGGTCAATAAAGGTGAAATGTCTTAATCAAGGACACAACAGATTGACTGGGATGAAGTGGCTAACGTTGGTTGTCCAGCCATTGGACTAGTACAGCTTGTGTTACTGCTGCCACTAGATAGTTTTCTTCTGCAGAAGCAGATAATCCTTCTCAAAGATGAGTTCCAAAGCCTCCATAGAGGGGTGACCTGTTAAGTCATAACAACACCTGCATTCTTGTACTTCACAGGTGAAGTCAAGAGATAGTAAAAGGGTACATTTTGGTCCTTTAAAGGGGTAGTGCACCCAAAAATGCATTTTTTTGAGCTGTAAAAAACACAATATTACTTAATTGTGATAATAACTTCTTATACTGTGGATAAAATTTGTACATATTTTTTGTTTGTTTATTTTAAAAACGGGCTTTTGTGGGTGAAAAATGGCTCATAACACCCTCTACAGGGTTATGCTTTTGTGACATTGAGCGGAATATTATAAATATTAAAAACCCCACAGCCCCTCCCTCCAGATGCAGATAGACGGGTCATCGCCTTGCTGGCATAGAAAACCTCGCCCACCAATGCATATAAAGGGAAGTGAGCTGAATTGCTGTCTGTCCATCATTTCTGCCTATGTATCCCGTCCCCCCTACTCAAACCCACACCTCCCACCCCAACCCTTGCAGTTACAGGCATTTTTTAAATTTGGCAGTGGGTGGAGTAACACAAAAAAGTAGGCTGTGTAGTTACACGTAAAACAAGTTCAGATAATACTGGAGGGTGGTAGGGAGGGTAAAACATGTAGTGGATGCTAGGTTTAAAGTGATGTAATGATATGGTTCTGTAGTGGCTCTCTGGTTGTGGAAAACCAACTCAAAAATGTGTCAACCACTGTAATCAGATTATTTCTGTGAAGTGTTTATAGTGTGTTTAACAGCCACTGTAATCAGTGATTTGGGTAGGCTGATTATACTGTATTCAGTTGGTAGCAGTTTGCAATATTAGCCTCTGTATGTCATTAAACCCCACACACTGGACCTTTGATATTCAACGTATGAAAAATATAAATGATGAAATAAGCTACATTAGAAAGCCAAATATTCCATGTTACACTTTAACTCTCTAATTAGAAAAGATTGTTGATAAGTTTTTGTTCAAATAACTAAAGGTAGTATTTATTTATTTCTTTTTTTGCAAATATATAGAATTCAAACATTATTATCCAGTACTTAAGTAAAATTGCCGTTTACTTGTTTAGGTAAAAGATGTTGTTTGGAGCATCTCTTCTTTTATCCACCTGCACAAAAATTTATTAAATTAACAACTTTTATTAAAATTACTTAGCAATTGACCCAGGAGAAAAAAAATGTTTTATATAAATCAAGTATTGGGGTGCTAAACAACACATTCCAAAGACTATTTTGTTTTTACCTCATTTTATTTAAATTTTAGAACATGTGCACTGTAGTGCACAATAGGACTTTATTGATTGTGAGAAACATTAACTCATTTCAAGAGCTTATTGTGAGAAATTTAAATGTCCACTAAAATGTTTGTAAACAGGATATTAATTCATATTTAACATATTTACACTTCATAAAAAGGTTTGTGATGCATAAACATAGAACTCACTGACTTTTTAACAGCCATGGGCCACTGGTCTTGGAGCTAATTTCACCAGGCTTTTCTATTTAACAAAAGACCTTCTATTTATAATAGATGAGAAAGCACTGGGATTTTTTGGAGACACAGAGGAACATTTGGCACTTCACACATCTCACATATGTTTTGCTGTTGCATCCAGACATTCGGCACCTGAAAGGCCTTGGACTGGTAACCATTTCAGGTATGGGGAGTGCACCATATTTTCTGATCATCTCATCAGGGTGCGGCTTCCTTTTCTTGATTTCTGGTGAGAACTCTTCAACGCTTGAATCATTTAGATCTTGTTGACATGTTTGACCCTGGGTTATCAGTTCCTCAGCTAAGAGGAGTTTGAACTCCAGGTACTGGAAGGTGCTTTTTGCAGCTCGTTGCAAAGCCTGGCTGTCTTGTCTACACTGAAGCCACTAGTTGGTGATGGCTAAATCAATGAAGTGAAGAATGGTGCGAACAGTCCACTTCTTGGTCCGGCTAGACATTCTGTAGAATCTGAGTATGCAATCACACATATCAACCTAGACATTCTGTAAAAGCTGAGTATGCGATCACACATATCAACCCCTTCTATGTTGATATTGTATTCTGCAACTACTGCAGGCCTTGGGACTTGGATTTGCCTCTTTTCTTTCTTTGACCATCTGGTACAGGTATCTCGAGGCTCAATTCCATGGGCAGTCGATGCCATGACAACAGGCTTGTTGTCCATCCACTTGGTGATTGCTATTTCATCAGGTTTCCTTACAATCATTTCTGGTGACCCTCTTGGTTTTGCGCTCAAAATTTTGTCAGCAGTGAAGTGGCACTCTTTTGGAATTCAATTTTTTTTTATTGTTCCTGTAGCAGCCAGGCCTCTTTCTTGAAGAGCATCAAGAAGACTGATGGTAGTAAAATTCTTCAGAACCGGTCTGACTTTCCAAAGAGGATCCTTTTTCTTTTCATCTTCTGGCAAGTTCAAGTCATTGACTACTTTCAGTGAAGACCTGATCTTGTAGAAGCGATCCCCTGTCATGGAATCAGCTATCACTGGGACTCTTGTTTTGGCTGCCCAAAACATCCTGATTCTTGGATATCCATGACATGCCATATACATTGAGATTCCTTAAAAGGTGTTGATCTCTTCTGGTGTTGTATTTAAACTACACCCTAAATCCTGTACCATACGCTGGTATGTGAAGAAAGACAGGTCCTGAATAATTTTTTTGTCGATATACTGCTGGAAGTACTGCTGTGGACTCCAATCACAACGGATCATTAGGGTACCATTTTCTGGAATTCTGCGCTCCTCCTACACAGGTATGAACCTGAGATAGAAAAAATGAATTATAAAAACACAATTTAGCAGAATAAATATGTTGAAAAAATATATCTTCTCTGATATATATCAATTGTTAATTTACAACACTATATTGAGAATTATAAATTAAGTTAGTTAACTGGTGTTACCTTTTTTTGCTCAAAATCAAAAATTCCAGATCCCTACACACCTTTTTTTTTGCCCAGATAGGACGGTGGCTCACTTCAGCTGGCCCTGTGTCTTTGTCCACTACTTCTGGCTCAGCATCTTGGTCCTCCACGTCTAGTTCTTCATCAGAGTTCTGACCCTTTCCTGTTTCGCTCACTGGACTTTCATCTTCTGAAAGATCTAAGTCTGAATCTCCCTCTATGATTCTTTTAAGAATTCTTTCTGCATCTGTTAGAAAGCTGTCCACTCGAAAAAAGTGAAATAAACACAAGAGCAAAGTCCTGACGTGTACTTCAGTATACATTGATGAATTAGCAATTTTCCCTATTAAACTAAATATGTTCAGTACTGAAAACTTACTCAAATTACCTATTAGATGTTCATTTTTTTTTAAATAATCCAAAAAAAATTAAAAAAACATTTCAAACATAAATATCATGCTTACCTTTCTTTCTTCCATAAAATGTGCTTGTTGAGATGCTAGCCATTTTGGAAAGACAGGAAAAGGAAAGTTGGCAAGGCCACACCCCTACACATGTGATGTCATCTTAAAGCTATAGTTGTCCTCTCTAAGAAACATCAGTACTTAGCAGAGTGGAATGTTTAGTATGAGAGAGATGAGCAGAAAGTAAATGTGTACTACAGTGCACAAAAATGCATTGCAGGGTCTCAGGAAGATAATACTGGAGGGAAAAAGCTCATGAACGGAGTTGCAAAATAGCAATTGTTTAGCTAAGTTTTTGCTTTTATTTTTTTTTTATTATATAATGTTCCCAACACCAGGTTTAAACATCAACTCTGTAAAAAGTAATCTGGTTCTGCAGAAACTACAACATAAAATGTTGGAGAAATGGAAAAGAGAAATAAAACAAAGCAAATAAACTCATCTGATGTTTTGATAGCAAGCTAAATCAATCATTTTGTGGCAAACCTTTCATTTGCTTGACACTTTGATCTGATGGTCCCCCTTTTGGGTCCCTTTGCAGCACCTGACCTATCATGTTGTTGTGTTTTACACATCTCTGTCAAACTAATCAAGCAATTCATCAATTTGTTAAAAGAAATGATTTTTCTAATGTTCTGACTGATAAATTGATCACTCAGAGGAACCCCAAGGTTAATTTAGCATGTTTATGAACAATAAAAAACAAGAAGACTCAAGATATGACCACACTGAATACATTAGAAACTATTGCAACCTCATGAGGACACTTAATGAAGAAGACATGTTTTGTATGTTGACTTTAAATGAGGTTGGTTTGTATATAGATACTGTTTGGTATTTCAAATGTAAAGCATGCCATCACATTTGATGGGAAATGTTTCTGAACAACACCAGATTGTGTAGATAATTATATGCAGCACCAGATGCTAAATCTAGGCATAACAAAAGGCATTCCTGTAATGAATACAATCCTTTGTGCATCCAAATGAACTGGACATGAATACTGGTAAATTGTACCCCAAACAACAGTTTATTGCCTCTCTTCCCTATCTCTCAGGAGCTCAGCTGTATGCAGCCCATTTCAGAGCTGGTTGATGGCTTCTGCCAACAGAAGGTAGAGATCACTTTTCCTACGATTAGTTTCATTTATGCAGCTTCTCTTTGCGTGGTAAATTGTTGCTGGTGAATAGGGGCGGAAAGACGCCCAGTTGGTGGAAGCTAATTTTCCACTTGAGGAAACTGTCTGCAAAATAATAATCTACGGTTTGTTATGTGAAAATGATGATCTCCCCCAAGCCCTGCCGGGAGCTGGGTAATGACACAGCACTGGGGAGGTCTTCATGCCACAACTGTGCTTTTCCACAACTGGCTTGTTAGCCAAAGAACCTGAACCTGTCAACACACAGGCAGGCAAACTGAAACTGAAACAGCTGCCACAGACTGGCATGGGGATATTGGGAAGATGGCACTGCATACTGAGCAACCTATTTTAGTCTGTATATTCCTTTTGTCATGATACATCTGACAAATATGTGAAGCAATTTACCCAGGTTAAAATTCAAGGTTCTTTTCCATTGTACTACCATTCATTGGTAAATAATCAGTAATTAGCTTCACAGATCTAGATTTTACAGCAAAATATATGATGGCCTTGTAGAATATTATTTATTTGGGCTGTACCTGTTTTCAAAAATCAAATATAAATAGATTTCAAATAAAGATGCAGTTAATACTTCCAAAGATCACTTAATATGTCATGATTTTCTTTCTAAGACCCTTGTATGCTACATTTAAAAACATAAAATCATACATCCATGTCAATGTCCACATACTCCCATGCATGCCTTACACTGGCATGGTCATAAGGCAATAGAGGCCAGTGCAAAGTTCAGAGTTCCCTTCTGAGTTCCAAGGTCACTTTCAATATCAATATAGCAAACATGATGATGATTATGATCAAGGCACATTTTTAGATTAGTAAACAAAAAGTGGCAGCATAGGAGAAAGCAGTTGTATGTGCAGCAGGTTCATTTCTGGCTTTGTGGGGCCCCTATGCAAGGTGCTGTTGTGGGTGCCTAATTAGCTCAACTGCAATGGAGAAATGCATAATCCATTTGATGATCTATGAACATGCAACAGTCTGTTAGACACAAGCTAAACAGGATACAGCCATGATAATCTCTCATATTAAAACTAAATATCTCACGTTGAGCCTTTCAAGCTAATAAAATTGATAAAACAATCCTCTATCTTTTTTTTTTGTTAGTATATAAAGCGTTGTTTAAGCTTTTAAAGTAACAATACAACTTGTTTTCACAGCAACACAAATTATTACACCTTAAAATAATATTAGAATAAATAAATTAATAAAGTGGGCAAAACCCAATATTAACCGAACATAAACTGGCTATTACATGCTTATCAATGTGCAAAGCAAAAAACATGATGTGTAATAATATCACTGATTTTTGGAAAAAGGTGAGGGCCCCAAGTAGTGGTCAATCTTTTCTTATTACACTGTTGAAGGCATCTTTGGAGAAGATAATATTGCAGCATTATAGTTCCCTGTTTAACTGCATAAAAAGTGATCCATTTGAGGAGGAGTTGTTATGAGTGACAAATAAAAACGTATAAAGACACATGAGGAATATGATAACATGCAGGGTTATTGAAATTACTTCCCTTGATTATGAGTTCACTTCTAAACCAAAGCACTGACATGTATATATGCTCCCTTACAGTTTGGTAACATTTACTTTACTTAGGTAGTCTAAATTATCAATTTCTATCTGGATTACACTCTATTCCATTATTCTGCCAGGTTGAGACAATAGTTTATTAATTAAGTAATTTTCATCATAGATTTGCCTCAACTATGAGAGACAAAATGAGAAAAGAAAATCCAGAAAATCACATTGTTTGATTTTTAAAAAGATTATTTGCAAATTATGGTGGAAAATAAGTATTTGGTCAATAACAAAAGTTCATCTCAATACTTTGTTATACACCCTTTGCTGGCAATGGCAAAGGTCAAACGTTTTCTGTAAGTCTTCACAAGGTTTTCACACACTGTTGCTGGTTTTTTGGCCCATTCCTCCATGCAGATCTCCTCTAGAGCAGTGATGTTTTAGGGCTGTCGCTGGGCAACATGGACTTTCAACTCCCTCCAAAGATTTTCTATGGTGTTGAGATCTGCAGACTGGCTAGGCCACTCAAGGACCTTGAAATGCTTCTTACGAAGCCACTCTTTCATTGCCCAGCCGGTGTGTTTGGAATCATTCTCATGCTGAAAGACCCAGCCACGTTTCATCTTCAATGACTTTGCTGATGAAAGGAGGTTTTCACTCAAAATCTCACGATACATGGCCCCATTCATTCTTTCCTTTACACAGATCAATCATCCTGGTCCCTTTGCAGAAAATCAGCCCCAAAGCATGATGTTTCCAACCCCATGCTTCACAGTAGGTATGGTGTTCTTTAGATGCAACTCTTTCTCCTCCAAGCACAACAGGTTAAGTTTTTTTTACCAAAAAGTTTTATTTTGATTTCATCTGACATTCTCCCAATCCTCTTCTGGATCATCCGAATGCTCTCTAGCAAACTTCCGACGGGCCTGGACATGTACTGGCTTAAGCAGGGGGACACGTCTGGCACTGCAGGATTTGAGTCCCTGGTGGTGTAGTGTGTTACTGATGGTAGCCTTTGTTACTTTGGTCCCAGCTCTCTGCAGGTCATTCACTAGGTCCCCTGTGAGATTCTGGGATCTTTGCTCACCGTTCTCGTGATCATTTTGACCCCACGGGTGAGATCTTGCGTGGAGCCCCAGATTGAGGGAGATCAGTGGTCTTGTGTATCTTCTATTTTCTAATATTTGCTTCCACAGTTGATTTCTTCACACCAAGCTGCTTACCAGATTCAGTCTTCCCAGTCTGGTGCAGGTTTACAATTTAGTTTCTGGTGTCCTTTGACAGCTCTTTGGTCTTGGCCATAGCGGAGTTTAGAGTCTGACTGTGTGAGGTTGTGGACAGGTGTCTTTTATACTGATAACGAGTTCAAACAGGTGCCATTATTACAGGCAACATGTGAAGGACAGAGGAACCTCTTAAAGAAGAAGTTACAGGTCTGTGAGAGCCAGAAATCTTGCTTGTTTGTAGGTGACCAAATACTTATTTTACCAATGAATTTAGCTATTAATTCATTAAAAATCAGACAATGTGACTTTCTGGATTTTTTTTCCCTCATTTTGTCTCTTATAGATGAGGTATACCTATGATGAAAATTACAGGCCCATCTCATCTTTTTAAGTGGGAGAACTTGCACAATTGATGGCTGACCAAATACTTTTTTGCCCCACTGTATGTGGTTGTGTTCTTATGGGGGAGGTCTAGTAAAAACAGCACACTTGCTGCCCAGCAAGATCAGGGCTTCTTGTATTCAGCTTAAGTGTGGCTGGGGCAACAACTGACTAATCCTCTACCCCCCCCCCCCCTCTGAAGTTTGTCTATTGATTCCCATTTTCTTTATCTTCCCTTCTGAGCTGAACTTTAAGCATATAAGAGGCGATAAGATGTTGTGATATAGGGGTGTAAGAATCAAAGTCAAGGAAAGAAGGTATAGTATCTTGCCCTGTTTATTCTTTGATGTTGAATATTTAAACTTTATTTCTCGTTTTGTGCTAATTGGGCATCTAAATGCTGGAGATAATGTAAGGTGTAAATATATTTAAATATCATGTATCTCCTTGTCCTTAATTTTACCCCAAGACTCTGCATATCAGTTGATATATTTAACTTCCTGCTGTATATGTTTGTGCACCAGGTTTGTGAAAGATAGGCACACAGATATTCCCAGGATAGATACCCTAACCTGACATACTTGAGGAATTAATTAAACACTGTATGAATTGTTTGGTGTGAGACATATTTTCATCTTGACAGATTATTGTTTTTTTCCATTACACAAGCCAATATTCACTGGGGTAACTTGCTATTCATAAGGCCACGTAATATCTAGCATATAATTTTTCCTCATTTTGTATTGAGTCCATGAGTGTCTCTCTGCCGGAATTAATCACTTGAGCTGACTTAATGTGGAGCTATTGAGTAAGACAAAGAGCGCAGGGTTTCCACTCACTCTCTTTTTTACTTGAGTCTATAAGTGAATTTATAAGAAGAGCATGAAACACAAAACAGTTTAATTTACTGTGATTATCCAATTAAGGGTTTTAATTACATCATATTGGTGTTTTTATTTGTTTATTTATTTATTTTCAGACTGTTTTTGCACTGCATTGGGATTTTACATGAATTGCTGTTGTCTGCCTGTTTAGCTGTTTAAGAGTAGGTTAATGGGTCGTGCTCTTTTTACCTCAGGCTATTAGGTTTGCCCCTATAAACATTTCCATTTACATCCACACATACATTCACACACATGCTGATTGACTCCATTGCCCAGTCTGGATTTTATGCAAGTGCGGGCCAACTTTATAATTTCCCTGTTCAATAATCCATCAACATTTACATTCCATTAATCATCCTGCTGTCTGAGTTGGAGTAAAGCTCCAGGAAGGGCCCCCTGGGCAGTGCATCAGCCCTCCCTCATTAGGCATCACATGAACACACACAGACACACAATCTCACAAATACACACTCACGTGACTTACAGCGCAGGACAATATTGACCTCAACAGCTCGATAAATGTGCTAAAATGCACCGAGTGATGTGCAGACAGTATTTATCAGAATGGAGAATATGCAGCATGAAAGTACAAAGGAACTATTAAATCTTTTAAAGTTTCTGACTCAAAGAGAAGAAAGTAACTGATTAAAAAATAGGTTGAAGTTTGTGAAACAAAAAAAGGTTAAAAAAAATCTACTACTTAGAAGCTAGAAGAGTTTATATGGGACAACCACCTCAGTGCCCATGTCTGCACCACCACGGTGTGTCAGGCTCCCCATCTCTCTGCCAGGATCTCGTGTATACACACACACACACACATACACACACAAAACATGCATTTTAATGGAGCTGAAGAGTTGTAAAATTGGCATGTTACTAAGCTGCAGTGACATAGCAATAGGGGTGCTCATGAGGTGTTGAGGCATGACACAACCCTTGTGTGTAAGGCCAGGGGATGCTTTACTATGGCATGCACCAAACACAGAACATCACAAACACAAATAAACTACTTGCTTTTGTTAATCTCTTATGTGTTAGTACATCACAGGAAGAATTTTAGGAGATTTATTTCCTGCTGTTGTAAACATGAAGCATAACTTCAGGTTCTGACACTGCAGCGTCTGACTGTCATGTATGTTCAGTGGAGGATAAATAAATGACTGCTAATGTCCCAGTGTTCACTCTCTAGTGAGTTATTGCATGCAAAATGTTCAGTCACATAACCTTGTAATGTTCACCGGGCTCTTATTTACTTGGGAAATCTATAAATCCTAATGGCACATATCTGTCGTCCTCTGAAGCTGTTATCAATTATTTTGTGAACGTCTTTTTCTGGACTTGTCATAAGCGATCAAATATAAAGAAAAAAACTGTGAAGAGACAAAGGTTTGCCTTATAATTTGACAAATAGTGGCAAATTCCATAAAAAAAACTAAGTCTACTACAACAATGTAGTTTTTTCTGGTACTGGTTGTTCTGTACAAATATAGTATTAACCAAAGACTCTGTGGTCATCATCTTTATCTTGTATTTTTTCAGAAGAGCAAGGTATCTTTATACAACTTTTTCATCTTTTCAAAAAATCTATTCTTTGAATTAATGACGGAATGAATAAATAAAACTCAAATGTATCTACAAGATGTTTCAAAGAAAATGATTTAGGAAAAAACATTGAAAACTCAGAATGAAAGGCACAGATGCTATGTTTGATTAATGTATAAAGACAAAATGCACAAACTAAAAATTTAAATGTCAAGCCTTCTTGTATGTTCAGGTGTCCACTTGCAAAAAAGTTTGCTATTAATGAGGATATCATCTATTAAGGACAAGATTTGTTGCAGCAGGGTTACACAGCAATGTCTGCAGAGAACTGCAGTTAAGCAGTAGTCTGCATGTAAAATAACCAAAAAAAAACCCAAACAAACAAACATAAAAACGTCATATTTTAGAGTTTAAAGTAGGGATGAGTAATTAATAGAAAAGTAATCAAAACTGACATTCAGAATCAATAACTGATTTAATTGTGCTCATGTCAGTTTATTAAATTATTTCTTAAATACATTTAAAAAAATTCATTCAATGACCATATACTGTGTATATATATATATATACATATATATATATGTATTTGTCAATTGATTACCATCTGCGACTTTGCTAACAAATCTATAGTGTTAACTGAACTTCCCTTGGGTAAAGATAAGATTTCCAAATGTCAGTAAACGCAGCATGTAATATACTTCTATATGTTGTTCTGCGTTATCTCTACCGTGTTTTATGCAGAATTTCTATACAGCATCATCTCACCAACCATTTCCATGGTGATATCTGTCATAACACCACCAGATGTGACATCTGTTAAACAGCCAACATTTTTTTTTCTTTTACATCAGATGAACACTTTAGTTGAAATAATCAGTTCAATATTTCATAAAATATAGACAAGAAAAAGGTCTCATTTGTGCCACCCATTGTCCTAGTCAGTGCTCCTGTCTGGCCACCTAATAAAACTTTTCTAGACCCGCCCCTGCATAACTGAAGCATAAACCAGCCAACTACTGTGTTACAGAAGGGTCCTGCCTAAATACTTTGGGGTATCTGTGAGGGTGTGAACCATTAACCGCAAGTTTCCTCCTTCTCAGCTGTACGATAAAAAAACGCAACAAGATAGAAAAGCCGATCACTGACAGCCATCATGATTCACGGAACATAAGAGACGAAGGAGGAAGCAACTGCTGCACAAACACTGAGACTACCAGAGATCCACTAGTTGAGACATCCATCCATCCATTATCTGCCGCTTATTCGGAGTTGGGTCGCGGGGGCAGCTGCCTAAGCAGGGAAACCCAGACTTCCTTCTCTCCGGCCACATTCACCAGCTCA
>JBAMHW010000005.1:13890331-13927051 GCA_037177495.1 Rhadinocentrus ornatus | reverse complement strand
CCGACAACATAGCCGCTAGGATCGTCGGGACGCACAAACTCCTCCACCACGTTAAGGTGGCGGCTCAGGGAGGAGTTGAGACATGTTGGTGCAAAATGCAGAAAAAGTGACAAAAAACAAATAACTAAATAAAAAATGTGGGAAAAGTTCAGGTGTAGAACCTTCTCACCTCAAAAGGAGTGTGTGTTAAAACACCCTTATTCTCGTCCATGGGTTGCTCCATTAATGTTTATTCTCAAATTCATCCATAGACCCACCCAGCTCATCTTCTCCATCTCGCCTCTGCATGTCCCACCTCAATAACAGAGAAATGATGGATGTACGGGGCTTGTCATGCAACACATGCGGTAATTGCGTTAAGACTATTAACGCATTTAATTACATAAATTAGTTACCACCGTTAACGTGTTATTTTTGACACACACATATATATATATTTATATATGTATATATATATATATATATTTTTTTTTTTCGTTACAAAAATATCATCTGAAATACCTCAATAATAAAGCGCTGTTCAGAAATCCTATCACATAGTCTGGTAAATAGATGCATAAGAGCTTTAAGTCATGCAAAGGATGAGTGTTGCAAAATCAGTGTATAAATGGTTCTGACATAGTGAATATATTAATATAGTGCTAATATAGTGAATAAAACTTTAAATACTAATGTTTTTAAATTTAGCTGCAAGCAGCTTCAGGCAAGTAATCCCTCAGGACAATATCATGTTCTTCTCATGTGTTAAGATTTATGTAAATCTGTACCATCCATCTAAAATTTGTCTCATGATCTGTGCCAGTTTTGGGTTGAAACAAATGTGGCCTGTGAAAAATGCTTCTAATACTATTAGGAAAATGTCATTAATTGACATGGTACTACAAACTAGAACAACTATTTCTTTAAATAATCTGCTTCCATTAAGAGCCCATTTATATGTTTATAAAAAATATATATATTTATTTATTTTTTGCACATTTGCACATTTGGGGTTTTTGTTTCTTTTCTTTGGCCCAAACCAAGACATTTTCTTCTATTTTTTTATGTTCATACCACAGTGCACCAGGAAAACAAATCAAGCTTACAGAAAAGAAAAAAAAAAAAAGAAAAAAAGAAAATTAAATAAAATACAAGGAATTGAATGATAAGATGAGTATAAAGTAAGAAAAGCATGGAAAATTAATAGCAGCCCAACCCCAAAAGGATAAGCTCTGAAAGAAATAAAAATAGCTGTTATACAACTGGGAAATTCACTTTCTGGCACTGCATAGGTTTTTGTTTTGTGTGATGATATTAAAACTGTACTTAATCTTACTGAACACAACTGCAAGGTGTAAATTAGAAGATTAGATGAGATGTATTAGAGGAGGAAGGCCTTTATTATAAGTTCACCCTTAGAGTTGTCCCCTTATACAATGTGCATCTACAGCCCAACAACACACACATAGACTACATTTTCATCTTTTATAATTGTACTGGTTCCTGCAATGTGATTCTTAGTAGGATTTAGAATGTACATAATTTTTAAAGTGAAAATTACATTATCATATTCCAGCAAATACACACACAGGCTTTGGCGCAAGTTGTGTGAAAACATTGCTTTGCAAATGAGTTCCAGGCATACAATTGTAAGTTTACACATGTGTGATAATGTCCTTGCAGTTACTTTGGTGTATGTATGCGTATGTGTTGACTTTTATTATTTAACAATAACCGTCATTAACAACAAAAGCTGCAGTCAAACATCACAGAGTGGCAGAATGGAGATAAACTTTCACAGTGCAAAATCATGGTAATGAGATTGCTGGTGTGCATGGGAGTCTTTTATGCATGTATAAACTCCTCTTCTTATTGCTGCAGGTATTATAAGGAACCCCCCACATCTCTCCTTAAAAAAAGATGTCTGAAATTGCAGAGTATCCTGGCTGAAGGTAAGAGGAATAAAGATGAAGACAAAACGGAGATGAACTGCTTGTCTCCAGAGATCATGACCTACATATGTAAACTGAAAACCAGCTGCATACGGTTCCTTAAAATTACACCTTGGAAGGTAATTGGGTCGCATGGAGTGGCTTTACACAGGAGTGATAATGCTTTCATTAAAATGAGCAGTGTTATTTATATGACATATATTGTAAATATATTATTGGTTGCAAACTGTTTAAATTTTTTTCCAATGTCTATCAACAGGTATAAAAATATGGGTTAGGTCAGCATCAAACAGAGATCCCCTTTGTAACCAGCAGACTTATACACCAAAGGCTCGGCAATGGCAGCAAATATCTAATTAAATTATTGCTGTATTTTCACACCACAATAGGGAAAAGTAATTAATTTTTTGCTCAAGCAGTTCATTTACCAAAGGCAATATCAAGTTTAATAAATGTGACAGAAATCAGTTTGATAAATTATATTTGGGAAGTAGGAAACTTTATACACATAATTATACCTAATTAAACTCTGAGCTGCCTGTAGTTAAGACCTAATCAAGCAAACCCAGAGCTAACCGTAGCTAACCAGCTAACGAAGGTAGGCTGGCTAAAGCTAAACCGTACTGTTAGCTAAAAAACGCGGTTGTACTGCACTTTCCCTTCTTGCCGCAGATATTGTATACCTATCAATCAAAAGGACACACCCCTAATTATGCCGAATTTCAAGTTAAATAATATTCAAACGGATGAGTTAGAAAAAAAACACCCCCCTCACAGTTGTCATGAAGGTAAACTTGACCTATTAATCCTAAAATGGATTTTTGTACCAGGTTTTAAAAATGTTTATTTCTGCTGTAAAATTGGTCTTTTTAACATGGGAGTCTATGGGGATTGACTCTGTTTTGGAGCCAGCCCCTAGTGCACTTCCGCATAGGCTTCATATTTTACCGCCGGAGGTTGCCGCTTGCATCACCTGAAGCAGCTGACAGGTACTGAATCACTAAATGGGCTGCGGCATCAGTAATTGTAGAAGCTAAAACTCAGGAACAGGAAGAATTAGATGAGGCACTGGAGTAGGACTTTGAGTTGGCCTTATAGAAGTTCTGTGTCCCAGGTAGCTCCTAGCCTTGATGGTTAACTGCAACTGGGTTGTAAATTTCATTGAGCAGTGGAAGGAACACTTTCAGGATTTCTTTTGTTTAGGGCAGAGTCATAAGTCCCATCATCTTGGCAGGCAAAAGAATCCTTGGCAGCAGTGGCACCCTGACCCTCACAGGGTCCACATATGGTCACAAGCTGCTTTAATGAGATTCCAGATAAAAGCAGCTGAAATTAGCTTCTTTCGGATGTGGGCTAGGCTTGGTGTGAGAGATCAGGCGAGGAGCTGCTGCTCCACTGTATTAAAAAGACGTAGATTAGATGATTTAAGTATCTGATCAGAATTCCTTTAGGTTGCATTCCATTGGAGATTTTCCAGACATGTCCTATAGGGAGGAAACCTTGAGGCAGACCCAGAACTTGAAGGGAGGGATTATATATATCTTTTGGTATGGAAGCACCTCGATATGCCCCACGAGGAACTGGAGAGAGTTGCTAGAAAAAGGGATGTCTGGTTCTCCCTCCGGTGCCTGTGCAACCTAACAAAATAAAATAGTTTGATCAATAAACAATGAAATGAGAAGAAAAACTTCTTTCTGTTCTGTTGTGAAACTTCCAGTAAATAATTTATAGCTTCACTTATGCATTAATGTGATTTTTATTTCAGAATAAAATCACAAATTTTATCTTCCCACCATTGTCATTGACATGATTGAACTCAACATCATTGACTTCCTTTATATTTCTTCTTTTCATTATTAAAAGATTAATCAAATAGGGGATGATAAAGGGGGAAAAAATGAACATGTATCCATTTGTGCAATCCTCTATCTCTCAGAAGCTTTTTACTCTCTCCGGTAATCACACAGCACACCTCTCATTTCAATACAGGGCTGAGTGCGCTGAGTGAACAGTGCAATCTGGTCCTTGTAATAAAAACGTATATCCCAGCTCCCCTTCCTGAAAGACAGCCCCATTAGAAGACTCAGTCTCATTGATTGAAATGCTTTTAAAGTTGCACACATCCATTAATGCATAAGGGGAAGCTTTTGAGAGGCGTAAGACAACGGTACCATACACAAGCTACTCAATAAGAAAGCAAGACCAAGTTTCTGTTTAAAATGTTTTTTTTGTTTTTTTTAAATGAAACCAAAGAACCAATGCATATATTTCCATGTGGCAAAATTCATTCCACATTCTGATACTTAAAGAATGATTCCAATCATTAATATACACATTATCATATCAATGTTTATCAAGAAAAATAAATGTTTGTAAAAATGGAAATAAATTCTACTTAAGGCATAGAAGTTGATTTTACATTTGACCCTTATCAGAAATCCTGCTTTGACAAGTAAAAGCCCCCATGCAAAGTTAAGATATCAACCTTTTTTTTTTGTATCATGCATGCATGAGAGAAAATACAACCCACAAAAGTACAGTAAAAGGCTTCCACACCAAACCTGCTAGATGTAATCTCTTCAACTCTCTCTGGACTTTGCCTTCGCATTCCTCTAGTTTCTTCTTCCAGAGGTTATCGTAGCTGTCGAGGGAAGGAGCTGTACATTTTGATCTGACCCCTCAAATTCAATTATGGGCCAATCAGATCCCCCCTGAGACTGACCCCTCAAGCCAGTCTAAATGGTTTTGTCTCATTTGAAAAGCAGAAGCACAGATCCAGTTATCTGTTGGGAAAGAGAAGTCTGGGAGATCTAAAAGAGGGTGGTTCAGATGGTTATCTAATCTAAAAGTAAGGAGAGGGTAAATAGGTAGATGAGGCAGTGAGGCAGACATAATGAGAGAAAACAGGATGACAACATTGACAAATTCCTCAAACCAACACATACACTCTTTGCAGCCCTGCTGTTTTAGCTACATCCCAGTCCAGATTCCCAACATGCTCATGAAATAAGCATTTTTCCTCGGATCACTGTTTTTTTTTTTGTTTTTTTCTTTGAAGAAATTAACTGTATGGAATCAAGAAGGGAGCTATGCTCTCTTTGGTTAATTTTCCTAAGGGGAAAGACAATAACGTGCACATTTACTTTAGTAGTGATGCAGTGTGTTTTGCCCCACCTCCAAAGGACTCTGACATGACATATTAAAAAACATATAAATGAATTAATAAAAAGCCTTGCAAAATGTCTTAAAAGTAGTCAGATTGGTGCTGAATTGTGAATTGTATTTTAATTTAATTGGTCCCAATACAAAGCAACATTCAAATTTTTGTTTTTGCTTGAGGAATCTAACATTTTGACAGTAAACTCTTGTGTGGACTATCCGCTTGACTGGCACCAGTCATCTATGAATTATTCAAAACACATTCTAAATATCACATAATATCATTCTTGCAAACAGAAGAGAGAGATATTCATATTTTATCATTTGACTCCTGACCTTTTCACAGGCCTGTTTCTCATTCATTCCCACCGCATCAGTATAAACCAATAAAATCTGACGGACAAAGCTTTGATCAAATAGTGCTGGAGAGACGTCAGGGAAAAGGAAGACTGGAGACAAGACTGTGTTGCAGTGGCAAGCAGTCGGCAAATAAAAATAGCTGTAATAGCCTCAGGTAAGTTAACTGCCTGAAAGTCCCCAAACGGATTTTAGGTACTGCAGCAGGTGTAGGTGTGAAAATGGCCCAGAGAGTCGTTAAGCTGCTTTAAGGGAGGCTGCTGAGAGGCAGCAGTGATAAAATATGAAAAAGCGTTATAGTTCAGGCAAAATAATCTTAAGCACGATTATTTCGTAGCTTTTATATTATCAGATTTTGAATATTCAAATTTAAAGGGATTATACGTGAATTCATAATTTTCTACAATACACTACAGATTATTGTTAGTTACAATTTCTTTCTTTTTTAAAATCCTCCAAATATTTTTTTCCAGTATGCTTTAAGCATTTCTATTTGCAACACAATGCCCATACATTTTAAATTTAATGGATGACACTTTTCTACCAACTAATTGGTCCTGTTATGCTGACCATCTTTAACCCCTAACAGCATTTTTCAAGTATTTATTTTCCAAATCACTCCAGTAGAAATGATATTCAATAACAGAAATTAACAGGTTGGATGTTAATGGATCACGTTGTAAAAAAAAATTTAATTATCACTGCGTATCAAAGGGCATAGAGAGAAAAGAGCGCTACCCCTCTCTAAGTTTTTATTCAGCTTACATGTATGTTAATTTATATTTTAATAATTTGCTATTTTTAGTCTTCCTGCTTCAGCTCACACCCAGGTTTATGTCTATACTGGAAACTACAGAGTGCCTGTGCCTCAGATAGTGATGGTCAGCTTCACTCTGTGTTGTCTAGTGGAAACGTGGTGCGCCGCCAGGCCTGAGCTCCTCACAGGGGGTCAAGATGTGTGATGGAAGCAGCGGGAACTTGCAATTTTCTCCAGCCTTCTATATTCCGTGTGCACTCTGCTGTCACATGTACATTGTATATTTGTGTGTGGGTGGGTGGGAGTCAGTGACTGAGTGAGGGTGGGAGTTAATGAATGAGTGTGATGGTGTGAAAGAGAAAATCAACTGAGGCATGTATTAAAATGTTGCTGTGCTTCAAAGTAAGGCAGCTGTTACCAAATGTCACAATACATGGCTGTAAATGCCACAACTGCACGAGTTGGAAATGTAAAATTGCTGCAAAATAATAATCAATCAAGACTGAAAGCAGCATGTTAGGTTCAGTTATGTTAAAAGATAATAGCCATTGCATTGCACTACCTTCATTTGTTCTTTTTTAGCCATTCTCTTCTACATTTGCTGATGTTTGTGGACTCATTGTCCTTTTGCTTGACTTAATTTTTGCCATACTTTAGTTGATGGAAACATGGCCGCAAATTTTACTGCAGTGCAGTTCACAGTCAACTCAATGATTGTGGGTGTCCAGACCCTGTGGGTGCTAAACTAGCTCAAATCATCCCCACTCCATCACCAGGCTTAACAGAAGCCATGTGATGTTTGCTAACATGCTGTTTGGATGTCACTGCAATGTGGCCAAATGCTTTCATTTTTTCAAGGGAAGAGACTTTCTAATAGCAATCCTTTAGAAAAAGCTATACTTATACAGCCTTTTCTCATTGTACTAACATGACATTTACTAACATTTAGCATGTTCCCTGACGCCTATTAAGTCTGAGATGCTCTTGGGCTTTTTTAACGTTCTTCTGATTATTGCAAAATTCTTCCCAAATTGATGAAAATCAACGACTGCCAAGCTGAAAGACTTGTGTTAATCAAAATTATACATTAATCACTATGTTACTCATGCAGAACTTTTAATTTCTGCTGTTTCTTTCAATGGTCTGAGTTGTTAATCTTACTTTACTTTCACCCTCAGGTTTGTTATATTCTTACACAAGAGTCACATTGACCAACATATGAGTTTATTATATGTTTCTATTGGGTAATTTATCGATAAAGGCCATAGCAATGGTAGGACTGCATGATGATGTCTATCTTTGGTTGCACGTGGTCAGTGAATCTCTCACAGTACCATTTTTATCCACACTCAAACATATCTTCACACTTCTTTCATGTTGGCCATCTTTCATGTGAGATGTCAGGGAATATTGCTGATAATGAAGTCTGTTTGACTAGGAGCACCTGATAGCTACTTACTTTTATTTCCAATGGAAGCAGTAGGGGTATAAAAGCAGTTCATGATAAATCATGAAACGGTGCTTTGTGTCATGTGTTGTTGTTCATGAGGACGTCTTTACCTAATTTCATGACCAGGACCAGATGATTTTCATTCCTATGTCATGATGGGGGAAAACCTTAGAATTAAATAAGGGTATACCTTATTTTCTTGTGATGGGGTATTTCACTTCCCCTGATTGTAAACAATAATACCGTATTGACTCCATACATTAAGCTTCAACAGAAAGAAAGGGATGAAATGCATGATCAGCTTCTGCTTAATCTCTTCTTAAAGAAGTCCTACTTCTGCTGTGTACCAAACAGTGATGATTAGATTATCCATACAAAAATAAATAATAGTATAATGAAATCAAAGTAATGGAATCAAAGTAAGTAGGAAATGGAAAATGAACAAAGGACATCACTGAAAGCTATTTCTTTTTTATCTTAAGTGCTTTACAGTACCATGAGTTGTTTCTAGTAGCTGGAAAATGAAGCTCTCAATCTGTCACTGTTGTGGTCACATTATACCAGCTGTGATATACATCAGTCTTGTAGTCCAGGCACAGTCTTGTGGGTTGATTATACGGCAACATTTTGCAATAGAAGGCTGGAAGTAAACTTCACTGAGTTTTTGTTGATGAAGTGTGATAGAGATTGAAGGGTAATGTAATCGAGATTTACTCTAAATTTAACATACTCTTTAACCTGAGTGGCTTTCATTCGTAACATATTTTAAACACATTTTGTGACATTTGTATTTAAAACATTGCAGTGACCAAGCACAATATTACCATCTTTATTCTCGTTGGTTGTTTTAGACCAGACCCCACAAAGTTGTGGAATAAATTTTAGTTTTTGACCCCACATACTTTTGTTTAGCTAAAAAAAAGGAGAATTTCTCTTGGCTTTCTAAATGCCGAGAAAACATTTTATTACAAATGACTAATGATTCCTTACCATTACCACATTCTTACTTATCTTAATCATAGCTGCATTTTACTAAGTCATAGCCCTGCTTCTCTGCATCAATTAAATGGAAGTGGGCTATAATTGATGCCACCTTTATTTTCCTATTGAAAATTTTCCAAAGTCTATTAAAGGTCCAATGTTTTTTTGTTTTTTGTTTTTTTTGGAGGGGGGTGGGGGGTGGGGGTGGATAATAGTTAATGCCATGAATAAGTGTCCAAACCTCTCAAATTTTCAGAAAGTCTCTCCCCTCCAACATGAGTCCCTTTAAAATGCTTGTCAAGGGTCAGTAATGTGAACTGAAGTGTTAAAGTTTATAAACTCTTTAAAAACATTTTTGAAGATTAATTTTGCTAGTTGCTCAATGTCTCCGAGCCTCATTGAAAATGTGTAACCTCATCTGTAATATGTAACTAAGATTCACATATGTAAAGATCCAGCTGCCTCCCCTCTCTCATAACAGTATTCATTACCCGACTTGGGTCAGTTCAGAATTTACGGGTCAGCACAGAGCTGCTTTATTTCCCTCAGAGACAGAGGCTCTACCTCGTAAACGTTTTATGCTGTAGCACTGGCAGACATTTGGCATTTACATTTATTGCCAACTTGGGTTAATTAAACTTGACCCGCCCACCATTGATTAGACAATGGTAAATAAAGACACAATATTTCTCTGCAGAAGAGAGTGGTGTCAGGATGGAGGGCAGGGAGGAGAACACAGAGCAGCCAGAAGCAAGAGCTGAGACAAAAACCGCATGTTAGCCGGCCTTTTTGTGTCAGCAATCCTTCCTAACATGTGAGTAAACATAACAGAAACATGTACAGGAAGTCATTTGACAACCTCATGTGTTGCATATCTTTGTAGTTAAGTTGTCATTATAAAGATTTTGATTTCCAAGCCAGTCTCAATAGACATCAGAGCACCTCCTTAATCCACATGTGCAAGTGTGCAGCTTATAAACAGCTCCTGACTCATGGATTTTGTTGCAGATATTTTTATCAGTGTGGAAGTGAGAGCAATGCCTTCCTGTCTAATTCGTGTTCAAAATTTCTCTGCTAATTGTTTCTCATATTTTTATAATCTGGATTGAAAGTTAGAAAAACAACTTTAATTTCTCATCTCTTAAAGGTGTATTTCAAAGGCATGTGCACGATTAATCGATTAGTTGGCGCACGGTATGAAACATTTTTATTCATGTTACACAGCACTTGCTTGTTTTTTCCATTTTCATTTAGCCATGTCCTTTTTTTATTTTCATTCCCCAACAAGCACCAAACATTGTCAGTGGACCATCACTGACTCGGCTCAAATGACTTCTGAAATAGCTTTGTTTCCCCCTCCTTGCACACACATGTAACAGATGTTGTTTGGCTGAATGTGGCAGCATGCCAAGATCAAATGTGACGTGCCATTAGCAATTGAGCTGACTGTGCACTGTTTGGTCTTTCTTCCATTATTCATTTTAGTTGGTAGTTGCAGAGTAATGTTGACTGGGAGATAGGTATTTTCTGAACCTGGGTGAGCATAATTTGTTCTGAGTCATCATTAGGTTGTGTTTGTTTGATTGAATGCTAACATAATGAGACTTTAGGCCAACAGTGAGTGTGTTTTGTTTGATTACATATAGTTCATTAAAAAAAATAAATAAAAATTAGTCAAGCAGCAGATCAGCTTTTGTGGATTTAAATAGCCAATCCAGAGTGTCACTGTATGACTTCTGTAACATAACCAATATGACTTTAATTTCCAGAAATCAAAGCAAGTCTGACATTATGGCTTGGAGGAGGTGTTGTGCAAATGTGTCTGTTGCCTTCTTTTCCTCAAGTTGCTCTGAGGTCAACTTCAGATTAACTAACGTGATATATCCCTGCTGCCACAATGTATTACCTCTCGCATTGTTCTCCCGGTCGACACACAAGGCAGGCATTGCTTTCAATTACGCTCTTAACTTTTCTTTTTAATTAAATGTACAGACAGATTAATTATAAGACAGCTTAAATGACAAAAAAATTAAGGCTGTCCTGAAAAATTGTGTTTGGTGGGAATCTGCCAGCCTCTTCTTTGGCCTACACAGGCCCTTAAGCTGTCACGCCTGCTATTCAATAAGCAATCTGGTGGGGAAACGTACAAACGAGCGGAGTCGTGCAAGGCAGTTTGTTTCTGTTTGCCAGACAGGTTCGATTCTCTCAGAGACAAGGCCCACAAAACCAGACACCCAGGGCTGCAGGCTGGGTGAAAACTAATTATGGTGGTGTTAAAAGGAAAGCTCAATGAGGCACAGAGAAGGCAGCCAGATTCTCAACACCTCTTGACACGGTCTCTGCAGGCCAGCAAAGGGAGATGGTGGAACCAAACAATGCTGTTTTGTTGTTTGATTTGATGAACCTAACCCTCCCAATGAAATGTGTGTTATCTTGTCTTTTGTGAAAGGACATTTTAATTTGAGAGGTAAGGCTATTTCCTCACAAAAGAAAGGTGGGACTTTGGAATCAAAGACATCCATGTGGGGAATGATCATGCGTGTATTCTCTATTGTCAATTGATTTTCATTTACAAGAAAGAGGAATGGCAGTGCAGGCACATCCCGGCTAGTTTCATTTCAGACTCATAGATCTGTGTGAGACCGAAGAAGACAGATATCCATCACACTGTCCAAATGATCATTTTGATGAAGCTGGTCTATATCTGGAAGACACCAGAGGGCCTTTAAAAAGGCAGAACAACGGATATGTGGGTATCAGATGAAGGCATTAGAGAGTCAGTTTGAGTGACACAAACATGTTATGAGAGATGAGCAACATCTGGTGCAATGGATCTTATCCTCTGGTCTTTCAGTTCATATGCAGAGGCAGTATTTGCGCTGTAATCTTGGCCCTAATTCCCATGTATCCCTCGGCTTAATGGACTCTTTAGAGTATTAACATTTTTACTTTTCCAACTTGCTCCACATATGCTTTAATGTTTCTCTTCACACTGTAGCGACTGTGTGATTTTCTAATACTTATATAGCTGAGAATAAAAGCTTTACAATTGTTTCAGCTGTTTAAGCTGCATTATAGGGGGTTTTCCAGAGCATCTTGCTTGAATTTAGGCATTAATTCTAAGTTGTCAAAACACAAAAAAATAAAAAAAAAACAAAGCACAACTGCTACATTCTGCTATGTAAGTAAGACACGTTGCACAGCTGAGGGCTGTGTGGGATTCCTATTCTTCTGCATGTCTTTGCAGATTTATTAAGTGCATTATACAGTATTCCACCCTTTTCAAAACTGGTGAAATGTGAGGATAGAAGGCAGAGAGCAATACAAGGGTTAGAGAGGTGGTCTCCAACAAAATGAGCGCAGCCCCTGAACTAAACCCAGGGGATTGAAAGTGGATTGAATGCATCTCACCACCATATAGACAGTCGCTGGCACAGCAAGGACAGCGATAGGGAGGGGGGAGCAAGGGGGCACTTGGAGTCAGTCGACAAGTGCGACGAGGATGAAGAAAAGGAGCACCGACAAGAGAGAGAAAGAGAGAAAAAGAGCAGTGGTGTGTTACCAGTGACCACTGGAGCTTTTCAGCCCCTCTCCATTATGTCATTACTGAGACTGAGGGTCCTGTTTTCACTCAGCCATGCAACAGTCTGGTCCAGCACCAAGCCTGCTGGCTGTTCTGCTGACTTACCCACCCCTACCTCGCCGCACCATCAACACCAGGAAATGGACACAATTGGAAAAGCCAGATTAATTCTTGGATGGTGCAAGGGCACTGGGTTCCCAGAGGTTAAAAAGTCTTAATCTTTTTATCCTCTACTTGAGAGGACTATTCACAGATTTGATACACTCACCCTAAATCTTTAAGTGGCATGTGAGGGGAAGGAAATTCCCCACAAAGAGATGAATCCTGGCAGCCAGCCAAGGATTGCTGAGCTATAACACACTGGATATAGTGTTAGAATCAGAGTGTGCATCACAACATTTTTCCTGTACCATGAGGTTTGTATATTAATTTCCAAACAACTTTTTTTTATGTAAAATTGACTTCAGCTGCGGCTCAGACACAAAATCTGTTTCAGCAAACCAAATCTATTATTCTGAAATAAAACACCCCACCCCCTCCCACCACCACACAATCATCTACATTGCTCTACAATTCCCTTTCTTGATACTCTCAGCATACTCATGCACATTCTCAGCATCCCCAGTTCCCTAATGAGGCGTGATCACTGTGTTAAACTACTAATTAAAATCAGATATTAAAGCCTACTACCCATAATCCCTCTTGGCTTGCGCTACAAACACCAGACTGGCTGTCGCCCGGTATTATGCTCCAATGGATCCCAGGCTGAAGCTCCTTTCACCTTCACCGAGCAGCCAGTTTATCAATCAGCTGCTAATTTTTAAACTCTGTAATATGAGGGCAGAACAGAGGCCACATGACCAACGATTTACCCTCCACATCTCCTGTTTACACCCACAATTGATGCAATTCGAGAAAGAGGATGAGCTTCTATTTAAGCAAACAGATTACGGAACACATGGTGAATGTCAGATCTAAAGAAATTGGAACAAAGCAGCTCTAATTTGAACAAAAAGAGGGCAACCTGTCTGTGAATAGACAAGACTCCACTATCTATGAAGAATCTAGCTTTCACGGAACAGCTGGCGGGCTATTATAGAGCACACACTAATGATTAGTCATGCAAAATTGATGAGTCATTGATCTTTGATGTTCATTGGATTTTAGGGTATGAAATGTGGTCTAATTCAAAATCCACTGAAAAGGATGATGAAATGATTCCCTGCTTTTTTTGCTGCCATAAAGGCAGGAAAGTCAATGAGGGATTTAAGTTGAATCTGTTGGATCAGCATAGGATCCTAGCATGGAAGATTGCATGATGTTTTCAGGCCATATTTCACCTGACAAATCTTTTTACAGAACTGGCAAAAATAAGATGTTTCTCCACCAATATCCATTTGATATTCCCTGCTGTAGAACGGTCAGGACCTTAGCGATCTCCTGCCTCTTCTGCTCAGGGCGATGCAGTGCCGAGGGCAGAGCTCCAAACAAACTCTAGTCCCCACAGTGGGGAGTAAGGTTGAACTCTGAGCCTTAGTCTGCTACCTCATTAGCCTGCAAACACACCGGCATCTGTTCTATCATGAACCCTAATATGACTGCATAAAATTGGAAAATAAGTACTCTCACTGGACCATGAGGGATTAGATCGGCAACGACCAAAGTTCACTGACCGCATGACATCACTCAGCTTTCATTCATTTGGAGAAGATCTTTCAATTTGAAGGCAAAAAGTAGGTAAATGAACCCTTTCAGATGGGTTGTAGTCTGCTGGTTTTTCTAATGCATTTCAGCTCGAAAAGAGAACAACTTATGAAATAAGAAGAGGAGAGCGTTGCGGCCAGGAAAGAGAGAGCAGAAATCGACAGACAGAATGAGAGGGGTCATTGAGCACAACAGCAACACAGGACCCCGCTCAGCTGGAGGGACTCTGGCGAGGACGAAGCCACCTATCTTACGGTGACAAGCGGCAAATGGGGGCCTATTACTGCACAGAATGCTAATGCCAAGCTTTGGGCCCTGGGGACTGGCCCTATTCGCCAAACACAAGGCGAGACCTGCCAGGGTGCATGCATGACAGCCTCACTTCACACCCACAAGTGCAAGAGATAATAACCGTATAAATCACACAGCACTCTTTCTTTCTCACGCCTTTGCCTCTCTCAAATCTGTGTCTTGCCTTCTAACACTTGCTGTTCCTAGTTCCCTCGTTTTCCTTCTCCTCCTACTCCAGTTCTTTATTGCCTCCTATCAAATCCTTACAGGCATAGTCTTGATTCCTTCCAGTGTGCTGTTCTTCATTCGTAATAATAAATATTCATATTGATTTAAAAGCTATGTTCATATCCAAAAGTAGCACTGCCTGTGAAATGCTCATTATAAAAACACATACTAACAGATGGCTGTGATAATAAACAACCAAACTGTTGTTAACAATGGCTGCACAAACAACAGAGAATGTGTCCATCATGTTCATTCACATTTTTTATGTTTAATCTTTATATTTCTTTTAACGTAGATTCCTCTCGGTGTGAAGATAACGATGAAAAATGTGGACTCTTTTTTTTCTGGTTGTATTCGAAAAGGGGAAAAAAGGAAAGGGAAAGATGAAGAGAAGAGTCTCATGCAGAAAGGCAGACTAGTCTCTGGGTTCCCTCAGGCCTGTGGTGTGGGCACTGACTCTATTTGACATCGAGATGCCGCGCTGAGCGAGGCAGAGTTAGGCAGAGACAGAAACACAGAGAGGGAGACATCAGAGCTCTTATGCCTGCAGGGGTTGTGTAAATGTGAGTCATGGCATGATGGGGCGACTTGTTCGGGGTAGCATCACCCTTATAACTTTCATTTCGTTTAGGGAGTTCACACAGCTTTCTTGCGCCTACTCTTCTCTGAGAGGCAAAAAGAAGTAAGATAAAAAATACAGAATTGGAAAAACTGAGATTAGATGTTCAGGGAACAAGGTGATGTCTAGCTGTTTCTGGCTGTAAATTAGGTCTACTTCAGAAAAACACATACCAAACTTAGATGAGGGGAAAGTTTTCCATATTTTTTTTTTTGTCCTGTTTGGCCACATTGTAAAAATAAATAATGGTGAGTTTAAAGATAAATTCCCTAAAATGTCTAGAGATTAATTTGTCAAAAAGAAAAGAAAACAAAAAGAAAACATGTTTTGCATTAAATTAGACCTCTTCTTTTTTCTGACAATTATTTAATTTAAAATTAAGGGGTACTCTTTTCACTAATGTCAGGTGTGCAGCCAATAAAAATCAATGTAGCAACGGTAAGAATCACTTGACCTTAGTGTTCTATGGTTCATGTTAATTTGTTTAATAACTTTTCTTGAATAAAGAACCTAACTTTTCCTCTCAATTGCATGGAGCACATGTAAGTTCAGGCTACCACAAGTTTAACCTACAAAAGTGTGCATGTAATCTGTAAAATTAACGACTTAAGTGGAGCACTATTACAACTAGTTCATGCTTCCCTGGTAAAAACAAAACAAACAAACCAAAAAAAAGCTGAATAAGGATGCAGATTCTTTTTCTCTGACTTGTTTTCCATCTAACTTTACAATTTTTTGTGTTTATATCTTTGTTTTGTCTGGCCTGTGCAAACCCTGTTCTGACTTTCTCTTTGCATTGTTCTGGACGACAACATTAAGCTGTTGTACTTTAAAAGTCAATCTCACACTACTAACCCAGAGTAAAACAGACATGGACATTAGTAACACCAAGCTGGATGTATCCGATTATTCATAGGAGTGGCACTTGATAAAAAACAGAAATCTAATTAGAAACTTTGTAATTAATGTATCTTGATTACTTACCTTTTAATCACAACAATATTTGCCCCAAAAAGCAACATCTTTTAATGTAAGTGGATTTTAGTGGACGACTAAATCAAATACTAGACTAAGACATTAATATTGTAAACTCAATCTCTAGTAATGTCTGATAAAAATGCATTTAATTGCATTTCAATTCAAAACAGTAAAAAAAGAAATAAAAAATATCCCTGGGCAAAACTGAACACACACCTAAAGTTAAGTCTCATTTTAAGTATGTTAATTAACTGCTCCAGCTATTCTCTAATTTAGAGTCTACAACATGTTACAGTACTTTTAACTTTTAAAATGTTTTTGTCCACACTCTTCCTTAATAGGCTTTAATATATAATAGCAAACCAGGGCGGGATCAGATAGGGTCAGCTTTGCACGTTTCATTTTTTATTTCTTTACGTTTAGCAGAGGTAAACATCTGCTGCTCTGACTGCAGCTGTGAGCTCTTATGGATTGGGGGAGGGGTCACGGATCGGCTCATTACAAACAAGTAAACTATACATGCTTTCACGTCAGTTTCCATTAACATCATAAAAATATGATACATTTCTCGCTAGTTGATTTCTTTTCACTAGAGTCACTAGAGGGGTCTGAAAACTTGCTAAATATAGCGTCAAAGTTGCTATGTTGTTAGCTAAGCTCTGATGTGTGCACTAGTTGGTGCACCAGGAACTTCTGCTCTGACAAATGTTCTGTGTTGTATGTAATTCAAATTCCAATAAATGCATAAATCTTTTTAATACTAGAGCTACCAGCCAACAAAAATTTTTGTCGGGGTGTGGTCTCGAGGGGGGGCTATTAACGCCTCACCATCTACTTGTTCTTATGTAAAGTTACTGACATGAAGAATTTACACAGTTTGCATTTGGCTTGGTGAGCCACCCAGAAGTACCTCCCCACCCCCAGTTAGAAAGTTTCTAACTTTCAGATCAGTTGTTTGTTGATCCACTGAGTGCACTGAAGGCATTACATGTGCATTACATATAATGTTGAGCATCTGCTCCGTAAGATCTCAAGACCGGCATATGACATCACCGCCAGCAATCAGCTGATCGACTGCAGTGAAAAATGCCGTCTGATTTTACTGATCTGTAAAATCAAATCAAATAATTTCAGGGAAGTAAAAGTTCCATTTAGCTCCATACTTCAGGGCTGGCAAGTCTTACGCATTGGCCTTGAGACTCATGCATTTGAGTGGCTTCCCACTCTATCACGCTAAACCTCAGATTTCTCGATAATTCATTTATTGTATTAAAAATAAGGGAGTGACATGAATCAGAAAGTGGACCTGTGATGGACTGCTGACCTTTCCAGGTGTACCTGCCTCTCACCTGCTAACTGCTTGGATAAGCTCCAGCTTCCCCTCAACCCTGAATTGGACTAAGGGGTATAGAAAATGGATTGATGGATGAATCAAAAAGCTGGCCAGCTTGCATCTTATAAGATCCAGAGTAGAATAAGTTTACAGTAAGACAGGAGGTACAATACTAAACATGACTAAACATGTTATTGCATAACAATCATATATACTGAATCCTTCAGCACCATTTTAACATTGTAACATCAGTATTGGCAAAGCTTAACATCATAAACCACATGGTCCTCAGTTTCAGACCCAGCAGCAGTAGCAGGTCCATCAATATGTGTAGATGAGGCTGAAATTTACAATCAATCATCTGCAGCTGGTTCAAACAGAATGATCTCAGTAACACTGACATTAACTATTGTTCTGCTATAAGCAGGTTCAGATAATCTTATCTTATTTTCCACATGTTTTATTGTTTTCCGTACTTTCTCACCACGTCGATGAGCTAATAATAAAGACCCCAAAAAGGCCAAAAGCCAGTCCGACAAGGCACACAGATCTAGGTAAATGATTATTGTGTCCTTGTGTCTTGTCTCAGTGTCACTTACTTTGGTCATTACATTTAAGTATAAACACATGATTACATGCTAAATTCCCTGGTTTGTATGTTTCACTTCTTCCTGGTTAGTATGTATCATCTCTGAACTGAAGGGAAAGTTAGATGCATCTTGCATTTGTAATCTGGGTGGGGAAAATGCAGTCTACCTCATTTGAAAAACAGTGGGTCAGTAAGTGAGATGATTAACTATAGCCCCTTTCTAACTGTAGGAACCTTTTGCAGTTCCTATAACCTTTTCAGGAACCAGGCTGTTTTTTCGCGCATTCCGACATATAGGCTCTAGGGCTAAAGACCCTCTGTTCCTATAACCATTTTAGCTCCTTCTCTGAGGCAGGGTCTTTTTGTGGTTCCATCGGAACCCTCATGACGTAGGTGTTTGGTCATCCATTGGTACGCCCCTTACGGAGTTCTTCTTATTTACTTCCGCTTCTTGTGACCCCGGCATTTTTTAAAATCAACGTTGCCGCTGAGGTTTCAGCGACAGACAACAACACGATAATGGACAAAGCCAGCGACAAACGGGCCGACGAGAAGGTCAAATCTCTTTTGGCCATCTACGTCACCCAGGACATCCAGAGTGCTTTCGAAGAGGCAGAGCATGAACACGGCGATCTCTTCGTGATCTATATTAGCTTGATGGTGAGCTTTTGTTATTTTGTTGTGGGGAAACCAAACCCTGGGATTTCTAGTGTAAATGCATTATTTTTTTTTTGTAATTATTGATCATAATCAACACATTAAAATCCCACCCCTAATTATTGCGCAGCTAAAACCAAGATTTCTTTTACCTTTTTTTTTAAATTTACAATAACCAATGCTAAAAGGATGTGTTAGAAAAACAACAATGGGATAACATTACTTTTTTACTGCTGGAATAGCCAATGGTATGTCAACAGATGAGCTTAAAAAACATTGGGATGATAATATATATTAGCAGGGAGGAAGACGATAACTCTAATTAGGTAAACAAATTTACAAGATTATACAGAAAAGAACTGTGGTTGCCTAACCCTGGAAAGAATTTTGAACATTGCATTGTTTCCATTTTTTACAATAATATTTGCAAGTTGGCATGCTAATTTCTTCTTCTTTCTTCTTTCTTCTTTAACGCCACCAACAAGGATATGCAGAGACCAGACAAACTAGCTGCTCTCATTTTCTCGGCCTGTTTAGTACAGTGCAACAGTACTACCACTAACAGATCAAGATGCAAGGTCTTTATCAAAGCATCTTCCAAAAGTCAGGTTGGTATTCACTATAAAAAAAATAAAAAATAAAAAAAATAAAAAAAAACATCACTTGAAATTCATTTTTTATAATTAAAGGCTACAATTTCACATTTAAAGGAAATATCTGCAAGGTGATTTTCACATTGTATTGAAACTGATGGAAAATAACAGTTGCCCGGAGGGTACAAAATCAGTATAAAGGAAAAGTGTGCTTTGAAAAATATTTGGTAAAAGTATAGTGTGGATAATTCACTATTATTGAGCTAAAACATGCAGAAGCTTAAGTATAATTCTTTAATTAGTTTTTGGTCACATAACTCATGTCAGTTTTGTGCTATTAATCATTTTGCAGGAAGCAAGAGGCATAAAACATGACCCTGGTTCTGCAGTGTTCTACAACAATCTTTTACATATCAAGCCATTGCTGGGTCTTAACCCCATGATACTTTTGATGGCAAGTACTGAGGTCAATATGAGACTAGCCACAAACCACAAGAAATAGGAGTAAAACCTTTGGTTATTGCACTTCTCACAATGGCCCTATTTACTAAGGCACCTGAAAATGAGCTTCATGGTGCAAAACAGCACAGTTCTGTGTAGGAGGACATTGTGGGATTTTGGCCAGTCACTTGGTATCCTTCATGCAGCTGACAAGAAAGAGCCATGAGGAAAAGAGGATAGCTGCAAGTCTACGTGTGTGAGTAGGTGTGTGTTGATAAAAGCTTTTTTTTTTCTTCTTATTGTTCAGATATTGTGTCTGTAGGTATACATGTGTGATACTAGATATAAATGTTGCAGCATTTAATGACATGGAATTCAAAAAGTCAAATTTTACCTCATGTCACAAAGAAAAAAAAATTAATTTGACAGAAAAACTGCTAGTTTAAAAGAAAAAGATTGCATACTTATTGTACATATGAGTTACTTAATCAGAATAAAAGAAAGTAATCCATGAGCGATTTTAATAGAGGAAGCTTTTTATTAAATGTGACAGCAAAAAATGTGAATGCGAAACTAAAATGCAGCTTCATAACTTCGCAATTATTCATTTTTCTTATCTGCACATTCTCTGTTCTCCTAAAATTTGGCAAAGCAATCTAAAATGAAGTGAAATTTAATTAAATGATGGAATATATTTGAAGTAAGCTACCTAGCCCTGTGAATGTAGGTGTACTATTATTTGTCTACATGTCTCTGAACCTAACTGGCCCTTTGCTGTTTCTGTTGTTTTGTACCATGGTCTTTTTGGCCTCACACAATTAGAAATGGAGTGGTTAGCCATAACTCACATCTGATTTTTCAGTGAAAGGGATTCAGTTCACGCCTTTTGACCATACATTTCAAATAGCAGCAGGGTGCCCTCTTTGATATTTGCCCGAAGAACAAAACACAGCTACATTGCTTATAAGGTGGCATTTCCTATCAAAGCAAAGGGCCATAATCCAGACTTATGCACTAAATCCTATGCACACTGACATAATGCCCCCTAAGCTGTCTAATTCCCTCTAGAGCCCTCAATGTTTTCTCCTCTGTCTCTTATTTCTGTCTGTCTTAGTATTTTTTTCTGTCTTATTTGAACATTGAATCTCTCTGTCATGTTTCCCTTTTCTCTCTTTCCATTTTCTCATGTCTGTTAGCTCACCCACATAAAGTATTGTTCTTGGTTTTATTAATTTATTTCCCTTTGCTGTATTCACCTTCTTCTCTGGCCCACTCTATGTTCCATCATGTATTGTCAAACCCTTCTTACATTATCTCCATTCAGATGTTTTCTTTGTTTTTTTTCCCATCTTTACTTTTATCACAATGACAAACAACACAAATGTTTGGTACAATGTCAAAACAACCATCTAAGAGCTGCAGGTTGCTAGGATACCCCTTGGTCATTATAGTATCTCATTTTAGCTGGGATTTGCCATTTAATCCAGGCTTTGTAATTGGCCTGCTCTTCAGGCTTAACTCCTCAGACAAACATACATTAACAATGCTGCAGCGCTTTCATGTATCAACAAATAAAGCAAGTTAATGCAGACAGAAATACTCCTAAGTCCACCTCTATCATTGCGCTCTCTCTAGGCTCTCTAAGGAGCATACGTGATGATGAAACAGCTTATGCTTTGTTTGCGGTCCAGCTTGACAACATCCGCAGTTAGTGTATGTCATACGACACTAAAACAGTCATGACATGAGGCTGAATTACACTCATGTGTCACTTTGTGTGTGTGGGTGGCATGAGTGGTAACATCATATAGGCTCACAGGGTTCCAAGGCTGTGTTGTTACTTCTCGGCAATCCCCGATGGAGGATTTGTACACATGAATATGTGTACACACAATCAGAAGTGTCACATGTGGGATGACTGTCACTGAGGCAGGCTGGTGATGAGGCATTGAGATTCTGCAAGAATGTGGGAGTATGACACACAAAGAGGGCCTGTAGAGATTTGGACACAACTTCACAGATATTGACCGACTTTACAAAGATCACTCTGTTGTGTGGTACATAAAACTAAGGCTATCTGACACATTGTATGCAAGCACATGCAGCTTCCTCATTTTCTGTCTCACGTTGTATTGATTCCAACCCAAATCAGTTACTTAGATGTGAGATCGGACCTTTGCATTGCCAGGCAACAAAGAAAAAATGTTTCTCACTTTCCATAGGTATGATGAAGACAGTTTTGGATGCAAGATGAAGACAGTTTTGGATATCTCATGTAAGCATCTGCTTACATGAGATAATAGATATGAATTATATTATTCAGGTTCCCTAAAGCGTTTTATTGGAATTTGAGAGGTGACTCACAAACAGGCCACAAGGTATGTGGATAATCCTAAGCAACCTAAACCTTGTGTTAGCCATTTTTGAATCCTTAAAGCTCAGCAAATGAAAATCTATTCACCTCCACTTTACTGGAGTGGAGAAGAAAAACTGGCAGGTGTTCAAAACCTCAGCAGAGTAAAACAATAATTTGGTTCGAAAGCACTGAGCAGAAAAAATGTGCCATTTTGTATGTCTAGAGAAATGCTCTTTTAAAGGATGTAAACTTTAATTTATTTGGGTACAGGTCAACTTTCAGCTCAGTTCATTGCCTAACTACTATTATTAATGCTCTGACAGTTTGTTATGCAGTTTATCTTTGTACATGTGTGTATGTGTTTTTGTACATGCATATGTTCTGTTGTCTGAGTCTGAGTCCCACCCAAGTAAGCCTGTTTAAATCCTAATGGATTTATTACTCCCATATGGCAGCCATCATGGTGTTGGTTGTGCACATATACATTTATGTGAATGCAAACACACAAAGGCTCAAATACAGTGGCAGCTGCTGGATATGATAGACTCCATCTATCCATTCATTTCCTATGCCCATTTAATTCAGCCTATCCCAGCTGCTATCAGGCATGAGGCAGTACACACTCTGGACAGTGTGCAGGTCCATCTCAGGGTCAACATCAAGACAAACTAAACAAACAACCCCTCACACTCTCTCCTATAGGGTGAATTTTGAATCCACAATTACCCTGACATGCATGTTTTGGGATCATGAGAGGAAGCTGGACTACTCAGAGACTACCTCCTAATGGAATTGTGAACAAGAAGCCCTGTTCAAGGTGCAAATAACTTACTAACATGGTAAACAGCTTACTTGGTTGCCATGCTTACAATTCAGTCAACACACTGATATACCATGGTCAGGTTGCTGTAAACACTGACTGGTGTGTTTGGCTTTCAGTGTAAAAACAAACAAAAAAACACTGTCTCATTTAATAAACCTTTACATAAGTCTCATGAGCTTTAATCTTCAGCCTAATGAAGATTGATAGCTAACAGATGAGGTGACTACTAAATTAACAAAGCGGACAGTGGCTACAGAAGCCACGGTTCACTGGAAAGAATCAAAGACAAAAAGAATTCACGTTTATTGGCATTATCTGTATGATAAATTAAAGTGTTAAATCAATGTATTAAATGGAATAATACTAGGCTCCAGGTATTTCTAAATCCCCCTCACGAAACTGAAAATGACAAGACTTATCAGTCATAATGTTTTGATTGAGTCTTCATCTGACAATCTTTGCCCTCTTCCTCACTTTTTCCATTGCAAGTGGTGCCTCCTCTTTATAAATTGCCCCTTGGGGATGGATGAAGTGTTTGAACTAAAACTGAGTTAAATTCAAACCAACAGTCATAGCCATTTCAAGTGTACAATTAGTTGAGGCATGATTTATTTCAGTTTATAACATTTTAAAATAAACGGACTACCACAAACTCCACTAAATCATGCCTCATGATTCATTTCAAGGTTTTGACCTCCACACACAAAAGACACACACATCTAGTTCAGCTACAACAATCATTGTTCATGCCTTACTGTCACAATTCTCCTGTTGTTTGTACTGATATAAATGTTTTTTTATTCATGTTTAACATATAATTGGGGTTTCCACCAATCCCTAAAAATAAAGGAAAATTCTTTTAAAAATCATCATTTTCCAATTAATTAATTATCTTTTCACAAACTGCACATCATCAAAGCATTTGGCTGGCAGATAATTATCGTTTGCTAATTCCTGTTATATTTCCGGTTATTATGCATATTCAAGTGACAATGCATGTCATGTAAGTAAATATTAATACACAATATTGCATATATATCCTGTGTATGACAACCTTGATAAACAACTATTACAATGTGATGCTAATGCTAATCCTGTTATGGCCTCATTGAAACTGCGAGTCAGGCAGACGAGTGCTGGTTCACAGTATGAGCGTGCCTGCCATTCATCCTTATTTGACCGCTTTCACTCCATCATGGTTGAAGGTCAAGCTGAGAGATACATGTGAATGAAATGCTACCTCTACCACCTTTTTATTTTCAGTAATATGTTCATGTGTCGACAAGATGAAGAGGATGTGCGGATGTTGTATTGAAGAGACCTGTGCCCCCCACCACCACCACCACCAATGTTAGGGTGGGAGTTTGGCACTTACTGATATGAAGCTATATCATGTGAGGTGTGCTGGTGGGGAGATAGGAGAATGTATTACCCCATAAAATGGTCTTACCCTGCATTTTTTTGGCTCCCCACTTTTTTCAGACAAGATTATATGACATAAAGCTCTTGCTTGATGTGTTCTGTAAGTGGTGACATAATGTACTTTTTTACTAAATTTAATTGCATTAGAGAGAATAAGAAATCTAATCACAAGGACTGAGAAATCATGTCTTTAAGGACTAGTTGCACATAGTGGATTGGAGAATAATCTTAGCAGCAAAACATAAAAAAACAGATATGTTAAGGAGTGAGGGTACCACTGAGACATGCACATAAACTCAGTCCATCTATCCATCCATTTTTCAAACTACGGAGTTCATTTCAGGGTCTCAGTAGCATTAAATGGAGCAGAGATACCCTGGACCCCCTGTCACCAGTGACTTACTTCAGCTTCTTTATGAGGATCTCTGGCTAACTGAGATACAATGCCACAGGCAAATTCTGGGTTATCTACCTGGGCATCCACCTTGATGGTCATGCCTGCTAAACCTCTAAAGGGAGGTACCTAGAGGCCTCCTTATCAGGTGCACAAACCACTTCAACTGGCTCATCTCAGTTTGGAGAAATGGTGTACTTTCAGCCCCTCCGGAGCTTCTAAACTCAAAATACTGATTTCACAGACCACCAAACCTAGAGATAAAACTAATTTCAGCCAAGTGTATTCAATATCTTTTTTTTCTTTGGTCACACCTCGAAGTTCATGACCAAAAGCAAACTTCAGTGGCAATGAAGAATTTGAGCTACAAGACAGGTAGCCATGAGCTGATCATTTCCTACTGTGACCTTGCAAGACTACATTATAGCAAAACTCACCGCTATGATTATTCTCACAATTTCTTTTCCCCTTCTGTTCGAATGCATGAACTGATTTGAGATATAGTCTCTTCTTTAGCATTGAACGAGCATACTATCCTTCTTCTAAAGAAATGTTTGGACCCCAACGTGGAGCTGATGATTGAAAATCTTGCCAAATCAAACTGAAGTGTAAAATGCAAAAGTGGAGACTGGATGCCATCCTGTAAAGAAGCTAGAAAGTAAGTATCATTTGCAGAAACCAGACATTTCTTAATCTGCCTAACTATAGCTGTACATTGATAGGATGTCTATGAAAATAAAGCAGGACAACTTTTTAGAATAATTAGTAGCAATCTTTAAATCATTGTATATAAAATAAGGAAGCATCTCTTGTTGGTCAACTACTGTAGATTCACAAGTTAGGACTTGGTGTTAAAACCCCTGGTGTTTCACAATTCTTCCTACTAGGGTACGGAAGGTGTTAGGTGTTTCATAAAGGGATGACCCCTTGACACATCATTAGTTGTGTACGTCAACATCAACAGGTGTTTGGCCCTTTATTACGAGACATCTTCTGTTGAGGGAGGCCCACCACAAGCTAGTCAGACCTGGGTGTGCGTCAAGTGGTTGCCCAACCGTATCACCTATGGACCTAGATAGCATCCGTTCTCTGTAGCCACAGCCAATAACTTGCTTTTTCTGTTGTATATTCCAGCTGCTTAGTCTGCCCCCTGATCCCAAATTCTTTGAGCAGACTTGTGGTGGAGCACATAACAGCCAACCTCCACTAGAAGCACCTCTGACTTCCATTCTTTTGTGTCAGTGAAGCGCTGCTTATTGTGCTCATAAGTCTCTCATAGGTCTCTCTTATGGCATTTTACTAAGAGACAGTTAACTTAATGAACAAAACATTCTGATTGGACTTTAACAAAAGAATTATGTCTGGTCAGAGGTTGGTTGCTGCGATCTCAGGTTGCCCAGCTTTTGGAGACAAAAGTAATGTGACAGGATATTGGTGACTGAGACAGCAAAGCACCTTCTATTTCTACTATGACAAGGCAATGTCACTCATTTGTCATTGAAATCTGAGTTGCCGCGATCAGCCGCAAAGAGGAAAAACAGCCGCTCTGCAGCGCTTTCAAGTTCGGTGGAACATAGATGTAACTCATGAAATTTCACCTCTGTGAACAGGATGTTGTACTACATAAAAGGATGAAACAATTATTTGTGCAAGTTCCTAAATTGGGAATTTTAACATGTGGGTAAATAGAAACTGATTCACCGTTGAAACGTTTATCTTAATTTTCAGGTCTACTGCTTGGTGTATGGTTAATGTTTTAGATTGATTTATTCATCAAGAGCATTTTTGTTTTATTCATTTTATATATTTCTGCTTTCTGCAGCAAATTTCAGGTGAATTGACCTTTAAAAAACAGTTGGTTGTTATAAGGCAGAAAGATAAGAATGAAAAGTATTTCCCATTACTTTGTTGAACCTTAAGTTGCCCACTTTGGCAGACGATTTTCCTCTCGGTGGATGCTTAAAAGAGCATTTTGTGACTAATTCACTAATGTAGTGCAGGGCAGCTCCCATGATTCAGAGGGATGCAGCTGTGTGAGCATACTGTGGGATGGCTGCGTAAAAAAAGAAAAAAAAAAGCTGACATGCTTAGCAAACCTTCCGAGGATGTGTAAAGGTTACATTAACCATCCTTGCTGTCCATCTAACTCCCCCAAAGCAGTCCCTTCTCAGCATAGCCTAGTCTTCTTGCCGTTTTCATGTGTCTGACTTGTGTTGTTGTTTTCTCCTGTGGGCTGAGTTTTACACAGTCTGTCAATCTCTTGAGCGTCACACATTAGAAGGACCAGTGGAGTGAGACACCAAGAGTGATCCCTCTGGGGAACAACTCTTCTCCCACCTCCCAACCCTTTTGTTTGTCTTTCTTCCAGCCTTATTGTTCCTCACTCCCTCTAGCTTTCTCTCTAGTTTTTTTTTCTCTCTTTCTTGCTGCATATCTTTTTTTTCTTTTCTTTATTCATCCTCATCTTCTCCTCTGACTCCATCAACAGCTCCCCAGACTCTTGGCCAAGTTTGAACACATCAGATCCCCTCTGTTTGGAGAGGCTACGCTGTTGACGCGCTCAGTGCTTGAGTGATCAGCCAAGCCCGGCCAACATCCCCCAGCATGCATCACAGCAAGTGTGTAGCTAATGAACACAACTCAAGGAATGTGTACACGTCGATCCCTTGGCTTTTTGTTTGATAAGTTTCATTCTCAACAGAGGTACTGTTTACGATCATTCAGACCAGAACACAGAGCACAAATATGGAGTCAGATGACTGTGAAATGCGCATGGAATCCCTTCAAATAAAGCAAGGATCACAATACAAATTCTCGTGTGACCTCTGAAGGAGAGAGCCAGTGAATCACCAGTAGAACCCGAGTGTAAAACTTCTCAAAGATGCAAGAATTGGTAAAACTTTAAAATAGTGAGAGCATGCTGACCTAATAAAACACCTGCCAGACAGACATCTGAAAGGTCAGAAGAAAAATAGCAAAAGTCATATGTGAAAATCAACTTTCTTTGCCCTTACAAACGACTTTATTGAAAGTATTGTGTCTTTGCACGAGTATGCAGATGGGGATATTAGGGGAGTCGGGCTCTGAGAGTTAAGGAAATATAAAAATCCAATGCTTTTTACTTGAGCCTCTGTGTGAATAGCCACAGCATTCTTATGGATTTAATGAAAGCTTCCAAAGTGAGTGAAAGCCTGAAATAGCTTTAACTGGCACACAATAGTAGCCTTAACTGCAGGTATTAAACCTTAACAGAAAAGACCTAATTGGCTGACCAATGAATAGGCCAATGGGTGGATGACTCTTAGGCTGCAATGTCAGAGAGCCTGACCAGCCAACAGTTTGCCCTTGTCTCCCTCATTTGACCACAAATGAGAAAGGTTGGAAATTGCTCATGACTGGACACCCGTATCGACTTTAAATCTCGCCTTATGTCCTTTCTTTTGTTTAGGGCTCTTTCTTCAGGGAAGCGCCAGTAAAAGTCATTATTGAACTTAAAAGGCTCAGCTTATTTTTTGCTATATATGTATTCATTTTTCTATAAATGTGGCCACTATCAGTTCTTTCATATGTGTGTACATCCATTGTTGGAGTTTTGATAGATTCTTCAGCGCACAGTTCTTTGTTGCACTTCATTTGATTAAACCAACAAAAGGAAAAAAAAAAAAGAAAAGAAAAACACAAAAACTTTCAGCCAAGCAAGGGAAATACCAGAGTCTTGGATCTTTTACCTGAGAGGGTGGACAGGGGGCTCCATAGTGCATCTAATCACTAACTCCAATGAAGTGTAGCAATACCTGGCCAAAAGAGGAACAAGACATTGGAATGGTGGGGTACAATCATGCAGTGAAGCTCCCGTTATCCAGCCAAGTGTGCTAATCATAACTGTGTGTGTCTGATCAATACCAGTGGACAATAGATTGCACTCCTGAGCTACTGGTGGAGGTTAGAAGGGTGTATCAAAGGCCAGCAAAGAGGGGATAGATGAGAAAAAGAATGGATGCTGGGGAATGATGAAGTAACTACAGACAAGTTGAGGGATTTAAGTGGGTATGGAGTTAGACACTCCCCGGCCACACACACAGACACAAGGACACACTGGGTAGTCGTTTAAAGAGGAAAGTGTCTCCTAATTCCCCTCCACCCCACCCCCAGCCATCCTTAATGCACAAATAGCTGGACCAAACCTAGTGTCATTGTACCTTCACAGAAGTGAAAAGATAGTTTTTTTGTGTTAAGCAAAGTATCTTTCCCACTGTGAAATTCATCTTTTAAAGAATACTGAGTATATGTTGTGATAAACCAACTATGTGACGAGACAAAAGGAAAAAAAAAAAGAAAAAAAAAAAGAAATTAGGACAATGTCAGTCCATTTGGTTATTTGACCTTTTTTGTTTCATGTCACATGATCTTTTTAAACAAAAAAGAATTTAAATGAAGTTTTAATGGTTGCATTTAATCAACTATTTCTAAAATAATGTGTGTGAATGACGTGGGTTTGTGTGTGTGGCTGAGATACCTTTCTTTTATGAGTGAGCTTTGCTTATTTCAAATACTGCACTTTAAGAATGGCTTTAGATTTCCTTGTACTTGCACTACAATGAGAAAAAAAAAAAAAATGAAGATTCTGAAAACACAATGCTGGTTTTCAAAGTAAAGCTAATTTTTATTTCCTCCAGTTCTAAATGTTTGCTGTTTAACATGGACTTTGGTCTGAGGAAGCTTTTATACCATATATTTACACTAAATCATGGACTTAATTTTCATTAAAAACAAGTTAACAGGTGACTGATGAAGCCAAGGAAAGTAGTTCTTTAATGGCCACTTGAAGCCATCAATGGGGCTGCCACTGATCCTTCTGCTGAGATGCCCAACTTGACATAGTTAAACAACAAGCTGTCCTCTGGGCTTTGACCCCCAAACAACTGCACAACTTCACATTGACTATGCCCATCTGATCTATATAATCTGTTGTACAGATGAAGGCGTCCAAATATTTTGTGTGAGATGTGGCAACCCATGATAAGGAAAAACAAGAAACAAAACAAAAGAAAACATACACACACACACCTGTTGAACTCATCAGCGCATATGAACAGACCCCTCTGTCTATCCTCTGTGTTTATTTCGTGCCCATTTCAGTACATTTTCAGAGAGCTTACATATGCACACCCAAATGCAAGAAATGGAACAGTACCACCAGAAAGTGTGGGGGCGGTGTTGCACAGTTAAGCTTATGTGTGACCACCAAAAACTGCAAAGAAGATGAGGACAACGTGAATAGCTGAAGTTTTTGAAGACAAGCTGGACAAATGTGTACGGAACCACAATCTATTGTGTTACCTTGCCTGGGCGTAGGGACAGAGAACATATTGCCATGTTTGCTCAGAGCTTCAAAGTGATACCTATACTCATTTTATTGCATAACAACCATGCAAATGTAACACATGCATTTGGAGTATGTGGGCAATGACATTTGACAATATGTGAAATGGTCATACTTAATAGATAACATGAGTGGGTCCTTAGAGGTGCCTTTGCTAGTATTTGCACAAGCCTAATGCTTTAAACGGATATATACACCATGTTAGTTCTTTACTGCTGTATCAAAAAAGCTGAACTATTTTCAAATTTCCACCTCATGCTATGCTAGCAAGGGACCCAGAATTAAATTCAACAATAGAAGTCATCATCCCATTCAGAAAAAAAAGAGAAGAGAGCAAGACCAATGACAGCTAAAACTTGTGGTAAAAGACAAGGTTATGTTAGAAAACAGCTAGATATGAAACTAAAGAGAGATTCAATAGAAGTCATAATAGGTAGACATATGCATATGTTTGAACATTTGCATTATAAGCGATTAAAAAATGTGTGAAATCTATGCGTGAAAATACATAGAAATATATTTATATAACAGCACACAGAATTAGATCTTTAAAATTTTCCCTGACAAAGAAGAAGACAGCAGATTTGTTCTTTTTTTGATCATCTTCTGAATTCGTTCTCCTATGATGGTATTATTGCTAAATGCTTTTTAGTAGGGCTAGCTGTAATTGATGCACACAAATCTACAGAAAAAAATAACAATGCTGTTTAATCCCTCTGTCATCTCTCTGTGCTTTGAAACAAAAGAGATGATGGAGGGGATTTTATGCATTATACTTTTAATTCTAATCAGTAAAACCAGAGCCTTTCATCCCTAAAAATATTCCTTTTGTAATTTTCAAAGAAGGGAACCTCATCTCACACAGTGGACGACTGTATCCTGCTTTGTGGATAAACTGCTGTTAGGTGTGAGGGTTTGAGATGAAAATGAGTTTGGAAAAATCACAACTCATAATCACTGAAATCTTTCCAGTAGCATGTCAGGTTGAATGGGAATTAGTAATTCAGGAAGCAGCATGCAACAGAAATATTAAACTCAGATAATCTGTTGATCGGTCCTGACAATCACACAGTTGCTGACATTGATACAGATACAATGAATTCATGGATATGAATAAAAGAGCTGTAAATCTTTAGCTATCACAGTTCAATTTCATTTGGACTCTTAAAGTCTGGATTTAATTTTAAATTGTGTGGACTGAAAATTGATTTTAAAAAGTTCTTTTTTTCTGCATAAATGCAAGAATTTTAGTTTCAAGTTAGCTTGGAAGCAGAGTAAAATGTACAAATAATTTATTGATTTATTACATTCAAAAAAGGTTTTTAAAAATAACTAATTATAGCTCTGGAGCTAAAATTAGTGGGCTTAATCAGTGGCAATCAAGATTCTTGTAAGATTCTTGTAACGTGTAAAGTGTAATGTGTTGCATATTAATTTATAGTGTGCAATCACTTTCCTTTTTCAGAAAGAAAAAGGGGAAAAGTCTGATTATTAACTCTTGATAAAAGTATATTATTGATATTATTGTAAAATGTTTCTGAAATGTAAACCAGGCATCAACATGTACTGTAAACATTTTAAATGTGTGTAAATGGTTAACACTCACACTGCAACATCTGTAATAGTTCTGCTTACATGGCCTATTCTTCAACAATGAAAGTTAAGATGTTAAACTAGCATTTATGCAACTTATAGCTTTGTATATTTGAACAGATGAGCTGCAGCTTTCTGTGAAACAACATGATGGTAATATTAAAGGTCCCATATTATTTATTTTTTCAACAATTTCATCTGGGTTTCAGAGGTCCAACAACATTGTTTTAAGAGTGTGTTACCCTATATTCAGCCTTGGTATTTCATTTTAGCCATTCCAAAAGTAGCTCTTGTGAGCTCTACTGAGAATGGGATGTTTCTGCATCTTAACCTTTAAATGTTCATGAGTGTGTCCACACCCCTCTCTGGGAGAGGATCTGACTTTCGCTGGTGCACGCTCTGTGATTTTAGAGGGCAGGCTCAGCTAGCCAGGGGGGTGGGTCAATGACAGTATCCACTACCAGGGGTAGTGGTTATTTCCCTTTGTGAGGTCACAAAGTGAAAGATCTCAGACTCACCCATTTGAGTACACAATCGTTAAAACGTGGAGAAGCAAGTGAGAGAGGTGAGAGAATTTCTCATTTTTGGGCCTCATACCCAAAGTATGAGGACACATATGACTGTTAGAAAACATTTAGAAAGTGAATTTTGCATAATATGGGACCTTTAACATTTGTCTGTATCAAAACTCTAAACAATAATTGTAAAATCCGGTGTTGGTGTAGGTTATTCAATCCCTTTTTTTTTTTTTGATTATTTTTTCATCTTTAAAATCTGCTGGGAGTATGGAAAGATTTCCAATCTGCATTGAGGAGCAGTTGGATATTGGACCAGTTTTATTTCCTCATTCTAAATGATGGCAACAGTAGGGCTGGGCAATAAAAACCAAATGTCATACTTCAACATTTATTACCTAAACACGATATACAATATATATACCGATATAATTATTTTTGCATGTAACCAAAAAGACAGTTTTCATTTACAGCCTTGAGTGCTAAAAGCCCTTTTATGACGGATCAACAGTACATGCATTAAAACAGTTGACTGAAATTAATCTAGCTGGATCCTAACCCAGCATTTAGCAGATGAGAGGCAGGGTACATCCTGGACAGGTCACCAGTTCATTACAAATTTAAAAGCTCCCAAAACCATAACAAAAATACAGCTGTGCAAAATGCAAAAAGGAGATACAGTTTTAACTTAAAATAAGCTATCTCAATATAAACAATAATCCCTCATTCTATATCGCGTGTTAGAAAAAGTATCGATATATTTTAATATCTCAATATATTGCCCAGCCCTAACCGGCACCCTCTAAGCTACTCAAGACCTAATCCATAGCCTTTTTTTTTCTTCATCAACAATAGTAAAGCCAAGATAACATCACACATCAGTTTGCTTAGACACTATTTTGTATTAGTGACTAAATTCTAACTTCAGCATATGTTTTAATAGTTGGGTCAAGTTTGAAAAGTTTCAATGAAAAATACATTACATATACAAAAAAATATAGAGAAATAATTTACTACTTCTTATGAGCCGAAAAGCAAGCTCTTTACCATTGAGCCTGAAGGAGAAAAACACTCAGTTATAAATTAATAACACAAACAACATGTTGACTAGACAGACTGCCAAATAAATCCTTAACCTCTCCAGACTTTAATTTTGAACCAGATCCTGCCACTTTGTTGTTGACAGCTGTGTCTGCAGAGAAACACGCCTCCATACAAACAGTAATAGCTGCCAATGTGAACACTGCAGCAAATATCATCTGTCAATTTTAGCCTCTTGAACGCAGCAAGAACTTATCTCCTAATTAGTTGTGATAACAATAGCTGCTCTGGCTGTTAACTTGGATGTGTCTGTTTTATCATGCCTGGAACAGAAGCCCGAGATTCTTCAGGGAGAAGCCACATTATTTTTTACTTTACCCACAATCTTAGGGCAGGGCTGCATGCTGGTTTAGGGTGTTAGTCATTGAAAATCAATATTTTCCATTTCTGAGGATGCAGAATGAATTATTACTGAGATGAGCATCGTGGAGAGATTGAAGGCTTAGTCTGAGACCTCGCTCATATAAAGACTTTCATAAGGACATTCACTTCTTTTTTCCTTAATTTTGTTGTGCACCGATCACCCTTTTTCTTGCATATGTCATGGGCTTTATGTAACAGCAACATCAGCACCATCTGATGCACATTTTTAGATATTTTCCACAAACAACCACTTGAATTCCATAGTTTTTAGGTGCCAATTTGCTTTCTGGGACTAGTCGTGTGGGTTAACGTTGGAGGTTTCCCTTAAATTCTTTTGTTGGACTGGTTAGGAGAAACTGCCACTTTTAATGAACATGTCCAATGAATGCCAACCATGTAATTTGCTGATGACCCCAAATCTTTTCTGGGAATGATGAGCTAAGCACAGGCGCACTCTAATTAAAGAGCCACTCACAATAGAGATGAACAAATTATGGAGCCAGTTTGAAATGTCAAGATAACCAATTATCAAATAAAAATGGCCATTAGGTAGTTCCTTCTGGCCACAGGTGATGAAGCCACCTGAAATAATGGGAAAAGCACGAGCAAATTGAGTTTGGAGACATTGTCATAGGAGAATTATTGGATCAGCCTTAAATGTGAAACACCTTGGGGACCAAATTTAGCCAGATACATTTAATATCCATATTATGAAATGAATGATCATTGGCTTCCACAGAATGATGTGCTACAAGTTAAATATACCGTTTACATTTGTCATGACATGACCGCTAATCCCCTTCAGCTATTTTCTCAAACATGGGACAAACCAACGATACCCCACAATCAAACCAATGACATTTAGTAATAACTTTTTATGGTAATTTTCAAAACAAACACAACAAAAACAAATATCAGAGGATGGAAAATTATTACAAAGCCTGGTTTATTTAAAAAAATTTAAAAAAATTTCCACTGATGTACATTTTTTGTCATGGCTTGCAAAATGTGCTGGAATCTGTGTGCTATTTTTACTGAATTCTATAAGAGTTTGTGGCTTAATAAATTAGGAAAGAATATTCTTTATGGCTCATCAGATTACATTTTTGTAAGGCAAAGTATTTTTTATTACCTGTCATTATTATTTAGATTATTCAACACTTGTATTGACCATTTATATTGAAATTTGAATACGCTTTTTGTTGTTTTTCTAAATATTCGGTGCTGATATCTGCGTCGCCATGCACCCTTTCTAGTCTGTTGTTCATGTCGGCTTTGTTCACATATGACAGAGCATTTTTCTGTTTTCTTTCCTCAGTCATTGGACGTCCCTGCTCCCACTGAACACGCTAATCCCTTTTGACCTCCATGCTGCCACTTGATTAGCTAGTAATATGAGTTGCTGCTGGCTGATAAACTTTTATCAACACTTGTCTGTCCTTCATCCTCCACCACTTTCGTTTTTTTTTTTTGTTTTTTTTTTTTCATCTTTGTGTCAAAGTCAGTCATATAAGAAAAATAAATAAATAAAATCTCAGCACAAAACATAAAAAAGTCACAGATACTGAATCTACTGTTTCGTTTAGCATGTTTGTGGAGCATGTTCTCACTATCAAAAAAATGAAACAACTGTTCTGGAACATTTAATACATAAATAAAAGAGGCTGGATGATTTGGGAATTAATTCACATGCTTGATTGTCAAACTTAAGAGTTTAAATTTGTCTGAAATGATTCTGATAATTTTTTGCCATTTGTTTTCTTTCAGTCACTGTTTCATTACTGATTTACAAATTAGTTGAAGTTATTATAAAGTAATCAAAACGTCATTTTCCTGCATTAAGGTCTGACTGCTTTGGCCATTTATAGCAGAAGTCCTAGAGTTTTTTAGAATATCATTATTTCAGGTTTGGTATTGAGACTGGACCAAATTACCAGGCTTACACTAGGAACTCAATCCAAAAGGAAATAATGTCCACAACAAGTTAATTTTTTTTTTTTTTTTTTTAGTACTGAACTTACTTGCTCTGCAAGAACCAACACAATGTTTGATTTTGACCTTGGTAATCCAGCAATGCTGGAAATCTAGAAGTACTAGAAAGAAATTGTTTGGTATGCATGACCACATCTTCACTAATGCTTTGAGATGCTAAACTGCTGCTGCCAGGCTCTAATGTCTTGTGAAAAGCCCAGTAAAGTAGATACAATTTTATATACTTACCATTGAGAATGATAAGTTAAAGCTGTTATACGTGGCCAAAATGTTCACCTGCACATATTTTTGACTATCAGTTGTATCATTACAATGCCCCCTGTTTATTGACCCTCACTGATTGGTTTCATAGTTTTTTATTTAGTTTGCAATGCTGTTGGCTGCACAGATCATAATCGCTTCTGACAAATGTACCAAACTTACACTGTTCTCCAGACAGGACCCAGGAGATAGACATCATGCTTTAGTGAAGAATGGTCTTCTGAATGACTGACATCTACCCCACCCAGACAGAGAGCTCTGGCAAGGCTCCAGCAAGAAAGGGGAGGCAGAGGATGAGAGATTTTTTCTTCTTTTTCTTGGAGTAAAGTCAGCATTCAATGAGAGCCTCACTGGTGGGGATGAGATGCCCTTTCAGTGAGCGATGAAGGATGGACAGAAAGGGGAGAGGGAAGCAGAGTAGAAGAGAATGAGGGAGCAAGAGAGAAAAACAATGGGGGGAAAAAAGAGAGAGAGAAGGGAGGAAACTTTTCAGGCTATGTTTTCCATTCAAAGACATTTTGACAGGGCAGAGCCCACTCTGTGGCAGGGAGTGGAGCCATTTTGAAGTCTCCTACCAGCAGCCTGAGGGAAGCGGGGAGCCAGAATAGATACATCTCAGGGCTGCCGGGGTGTTTTTTTTTTTTTTCCTCCACCAGTTTCTTTCCTGTTTTTGACAGCTAGCTCTGAATCGGCAAGCAGGTGTCTTATCATTTTCAGCTGAGACAGTGGGACGGTGCACACAAGCACTCAGACGCTGTACATAAACATATAAACACACGACGGGTGGACCAGACAGACAGGCAAACAGCCAAACTCACACATACATATAAACAGAGCAGTGGCACTCAAGAAGTAACTATGCATTG
>JBAMHW010000005.1:13879583-13890231 GCA_037177495.1 Rhadinocentrus ornatus | reverse complement strand
GTTTTGGGTTGTGGGGGGGGGGGGGGGGGGGGGTGTGGGGGGGGTTGTTGGGGGGAAAGGGGGGGGGGTGGGGAAGGAGAGGGGGAGGGGAAGAAAAGTGGGGAACAGAAAGTGGTGTGAGCGGGGGAAGGGGAAGCAGGGTGGGGCGCTGGGTGTGGATCGGGGTGTTGGGGAGGGTGGGACAGAGTGGGGGACAATCTGCAACTGGCTACACTGAAACAAAATGAGTGTCACAAAACAGAGCAGCTATTTTCACTTTAATGCATGCAAATAACTGGCGTCTGACACAGGGGCAAGATTTAGTGTGCTCTGCAATTTTTAGGTCACAGGAAAGGGAGGAGTAATTCACCCTTATTACTGCCTCACCACATTCTAGTAGTGTAGCTACAGTAACATGCTCTGGGAGTCTTTTTCTTTTTCATCTTTATTGGGAGAGTTGATTTGAGTGGTTCAGAATATGAGGGTTTATTGTGCTAAACTTTCCTTTTAAGTGTCAGAATTACAAGGCTCTTTCTCTGTGACAAGTGCTGACTTCATTGAGAGGAGGGCTATAGAGTGTTGACAGTAGAATTATCACAATATAAGTTGCCTCAGAACAAATTTGCCCCAAATCAATCCATTTGAAGCAGCAACAACGACCCTTGTCTGACTGAAAGATGGCCTCTGAAAGGCTGCTTTGAGAGGTCCCCTTTTGAAGTTTGAAGGGGTTTTTGAAAAGCAGCATGTCCCTTCTGTCGCTGGTGTCAGTGATTAAGTTGTGACTGGGTGACTAACTGCCTGGGTGGGGGTGACTAATGCCTACACAATGTGCATGCCCTTTGTATTGACAGATTGAAAGATTAATTAGATTATTAGTAGGGGCTAAAGTGAAACAAAGACCAAAATAAAATCTAAAATAAGAAGCTGGAGCCGAACCCAGGATTTAGAAGGTGATAGATAGGTCACCAGTCTGTCACAGGGAGGTTTAAAGACAAAACTAAAATCAGAAACCCCAAGACTGTTAACTTGGTATTACTTTATTGTTAAGTTGGAGTGAACTAGCTGTTTACAGCCCTGGCCAGTTGATGAGACAGATCTTCTTTCTTCTTGGCCAGTAGTCATTTTGGGGGATATTGCCCCTGGCCAGCATTTTTAACTGTGAAATCTAGGCAATTTGGTCTCTTTGAATAAAGTGCAGTGTGAAAGCAAAACAAACCAAAGAAAAGGAAGTTGGGTAATTTTGCGAAATTCCCCATTAAATCAAATAGAGTCCCCCAGGCTATGTTGGTGTAAATGGGTTCTTGATGTACTTGGGCCAAAAAAAAAAAAAGAAAGAAAGAAAGAAAGAAAGAAAGAAAGAAAGAAAGAAAGAAAGCAAATTTCCCATCCAAGTTGGGCTTTATGAATGTGACAAATGTAGAGTTGAACAGCTCTACCAAGATCATGTGAAAGCAGACAAGCAACACAAATTAAATACTTAATTCTATTATTTTTGGAAGCCTTGTGTTTCGTTGTTTTGTTTGAATTGCTTTACTTAAATGTGTGAATTTCCTAATATGCTACTGGCTGACTGTTCTGTTTTACTGCAATCTTTTAAACACATTTTAGCAGAGGATATCTCTAAACTCAGTTTACCAATAGAAATGCTAATGCCAGCCAACAAACTGTTACAGTCATGGTGTGAAATTTGTGGCTAATATAATTCATGAAACTCAAAACTTTTTCACAAGATTTTAAGTGGATTTGTTTAAGTTAAAATAAACAAGCAAAACTACTGCTTTACATAGTTAAAATGACCCTTCACTTAACCCTTTGTACCTATCTTTCCGAACCAACCTAATTTTGTTGTAATCTCTTCAAGATTTCTATGAAATCCCAGAAGGAGAAGGCAGAACAAGACATTGGGAGCCTCAAAATAGCAATTTGCCAGAGGGAGTTAAAAAGAAAAGGGTTGCTGAGCTACACCACCATTGTGCTGGACTTTACTTCTCTGTGTTATTGAGTCACTCCTTGTTGAAGTCTCTCCGTGCCGTTCAAAGTAGAGGATGCCGTGACATATTACCTCTTGGGCAACACTACAAAGACTTACCATAGAGTAGCCTGGCTGGCTGCCTGCCTGCCATCCTGCCGACTTTTTACACATTCTAGACGGATGGTTGTGTTTCTCTCCTGAGGACATACAGTCAGCACATTCAGCTAGTGACAATAGCACATTCACATTTTTAAAGGAAAACCTGCAAATATGCTAAGAAAACATTAGTTAAGTTACTTCCACACATACAGTAGCAATACACATGTAGAGACATACAAAGGAAGGCAGGAAGGAAGATGAGGGCACATACATATTATACTATGTGTAAAAATTAGGTGAATAAAACCTCAGATGACTGTTTGGAAAATAAATTATTTCATAACATGGAACTACTTTAAACAACCAACCGGTGTTATGGGAAATTTGAGATTGCTAGCTAACAAAATGGACGAGCTTTAGGAGCTCATAAGGACACAGAAGAAATACAGAGAATGCAGTTTTATGTGTTGGTTAAGTTTAATTTATTTATGCACACACACACACACACACAGACATAGAGAAATACAACATTTTAAGTGTACATTTTTACAGTGGTAGGACAGTGAATGGGTCAGCCCAAGGAAGGTATAAAACTTTTAATAGGGGGCCCAGTTTTCTACAAATGAGAAGGTGATGGACAGAATGTGGACCAGTTATACTGTGGTTAATTTAACTAAACAAGTAGGCATGTAACAAGAACACGAAGATTAATTAAAGTACATTAAATGAATATATACGGTCAAGACACATTAGAACAATGCAGGGCAAAAGAGAGAAATGAGTAGAACAAAGATGCTTGGGGTTGAAATCAATTCATCCATAAACTAAAGATTAATTTTTAGCTTTTTCTTAAAGAATTGGAAATGGAGTTAGACATTTTCAGTTTCTCATAAAGCTCTGATTTAAACCAAATGTGTGGTTCCCTGCTGCTGGTGCTAAAGGTGGTATATTTTAGTTAGTTGTTTTTCCCCCCCGGTAATTTAGTTTTTAATTCTTGCATAGGTGTGCATAGAAAGGAAGATTGGAATAAGGTTGCATAATATATGGTTAAGTTTATGGACAACCTGGTACATTACACATGCATTTTGTATAATTAAACTCAGCAAGCCCTAAGAGGTTATAATGATGAAAAGAGGTGTCATGGGAGAATTAAACTGAAACCATGACAAGGCACGTATACCTTTCTTTTGGATGATTGCCAGCTTTTTTAAGGGGGTTAAAAATGTGTTACACCAGATGATATTGCAGTAATGTAAGTGAGGCTCAAGCAGAGGGTTGTGTAGTTTTATCAATATGACATGTTCTACTGAGACATGGATGCAGAAACATGTTCTGAACTCTGACTAGTTGTGCCTATATACTGCTTTAAGACTGTTGAAGTGAGTGGAAAAAATTAAGTTGGAATTATTGTAGTCCTCATCAACAACAGATTATGTCATCCTGAACATGTGAAGGAGGGGATCTGTACCCAGAAAACCCAGAGAGTGTTAGTGTTATGGTGTCCAAAGGAAAATATTTATAAAAAATCATATTAAAAGTTGGTTAAACAGGGTTAGTTGAAATAAAACCACACTAAAAAGTTAGATTTAAAACTGCCACACCCTTGGCTTCACTTAAACCCTGCAGAGGAGCTCACACCTGTTTTCATTTGGGCCAATTTAGTTGTGGGTTTGTTTGGGCGGCGTTCGTAAAAAACACTACAACTCAAGATAAAAGCAAAATCCCCAAACATGCAGTTAAAATCCAAACAATTCGTACAATAAATAGATAAAAACGCATGCATTCTGCCCCCATCACATAAGCTTTTAGTTGAGATGTGTTATTCTGGTAGCGGTTTATATTTTACTGGGTACCGTATGGATGCAATCAGTGATGTCAACAGCTCAGTTGTTGCTAGGCTACAAAAATAACATCCTAACACATTAACAGTGATCTCTGGACATTCCACCAGTGTCTTCACTCACTGCTAGCTTCAAACATGCTAATAGCTTGTCAGCTGCTGCATCAGAGAAAATGAGATTTTGGATTTTTTTAATACAAAAAGTGCGAAATTCATAGAGCTTCTCTACCCTGTCTCCTGTAGGAAGTTCAGATTATCATCAGGTTCTTCTCATCTCCACCTACAAACCCATTGTTCAACAGCTACCAGTCATCAAGCGTACTATTAAAACCTGGTCTAATGAAGCTAAATAGGCTTTAATAGGGTACTTTTAGGCTGCAGACTAGAATGCCTTTTGTAAGCCACATGGAGATTACATCAATGCCAATAATGATTATATGTTACATTACATCATCTTGTGTGTGGAGAGCATCATCCCCTCAAGAACAGTTTTCCAAATAATGAGACCTGGTCACCAGTGACCTGAAAAAGAGTACACAAGAACAACTTGAAACAAAGATTAGCTTCAGGACATCATGAGGGATGTGAGGTCAGAAATTAAAGAAAGGTCACAGATTTAATTATTTTTTGCCAAATTACAAGCCCAATTCCACCAAAAAAGAGATGCTGTATAAAATATAAATAAATGCGAGACATCTGAGAGGCTCTGGCTCTCTAAATTTATCCTTTTTTATGCACAGACATGTTACTGACCTGTTTCTAATAAACCTAGGTACAGTAGTTGCCAAATACTCCTCCAGTTGTTTTTGATCTGTGCCAACTACTTTTCCAGCCTTTTGTTGCCTCTGATCCAGTGTTTTTGAGATGTGTTGCTGCCATCAAGTTCAAAATGAGCAAATATTTTCCATGTAAATGTAAAATGTTTCAGTTTCAACTTCAGATATGTTGTTAATGCTCTATTTTGAAAAAAAGTGGGTTTATTATATATGAAAATCAATACATTCTGTTTCTATATACATTATACACAGCATCCCAACTTTTTTGGAATAGAGGTTGTATCAACAGACAAAGCAATGACTTCCACACGGGTTGGCCGCACGAGGGGGCCCCGGACCTTGGACCGGCCGACAAAAATTAGGATTCAGAGCTGACTTTCAATAGATTGCAGCGAGGTAGCTGCTCTGCTACGTACGAAACCCTGACCCAGAATCAGGTCGTCTGCAGGTGATTTAGCACCAGGCTCTCCACAAACATGCTGTGCGCATCAGGAGAGGGGCGACCATCTTCCGGCCACACCCCAGCCCTATCACGAACGGCTCTCCGCACCGGCCAGAGCCGGCTATCCGAGACCAACCAAAGCTCCATTGCACTTTGGTATTGTTAAGTCTAGGTGGGATTCTGACTTAGAGGCATTTAGTCATAATCCCACAGATGGTAGCGTCGCACCATTGGCTCCTCAGCCAAGCACATACACCAAATGTCTGAGACTGTGGTTCCTCTCGTACTGAGCAGGATTACTATTCCAACAACACATCATCAGTAAGGTTTACCTTGAAAAAATTTCCACTTTCAAAACATGTAATGCAGCAAACTTCTGATATGGGATTTCTGTGGAAACCAACATTATTTTCTGATAAAACACTGATAATGTTCAGCAAAGCTTTTGTGAAATTGTGTCTTGTCCATTTCTCTTCAACACGCAAAAACTGTTATCTTCATTAAGAAATACCAGAGCATTCAGGACTTCAAAGCTGCACCTGTAATAGAACTGTCGATTTTGCGAATGTCATCTAAAACATCTGCACTTTGCTGACAGAAATACAGCTACTAAATTGTTAACATTGCATTAATCACGCTGCTGAATTCCCAACTTTTATGATATTTCAGCTACAAAGGAGGACTAGAAATAAAACTGTTTGAATGGATGAGTTCAGTGGTGGACAAATTCCCTTTATCTAACTTCAGACTGAGAAGGGCCAAATTTATTGGCATTTCTTAAAATAGATTCAATATTTACACTGTGTAACATCTATTCACACAGTTTTCTTTACATTTTTTCTCATTCTTATACCTTGACTTTATATTATTATTGTTGTTTTGCATATTGTTGAATGCTAGACTAGCTAGGATTCAAACTGTGGTTGTTGCACTTTTGTTGTGTTTACCTTAACAATTACTCTCATGTGTTTTATTCTAAGTTAATTGTGAACAACCACATGCATCCCCCACGCACACACATATAAAACAGACCACATCCAGCTGGCCTTCAATAGAAAAATGAATTGGATGCTTTTTTGTTTTTGTTTTTCTTACAGATATTGCTAAAAAGAAAATTAAAAACAAAACATGTTTTTTCACACTTTCATAATGCATTATTGAAAGAATACAAGGAGTGTGCAACAATTTTATGCACACACAAGTCATCATACCTGACCTAAAATGTGAGTCTTAATTGGCTTGCCCTTATAAACACAGCTCCCACAAGTCCTTAGAGAGGAACAAATGAACTTTTTCAGTCAGGTGTACCTAATGGTTGCTAATTCATCGTCCTTCTTGCTATCTACATTTTTTTATCTCTTCAATTGGTAAAAGTTCAGTGTTAATTCTTGGCTTATCTCTTGCTCTGTCCCTTTCACTCTATCTTCTCCTCTCTTACTCCAATAATATCCATTTGCATTTCTTTGATGAATCAATGCACTTGCAAAGCAGCCAGTGTGTTGATATCCAGTTGCTAGCATGTGACATGGAGGGTAAAGTGAAAATTAGCCATAAAGTGAAGCAGTCTCTCGTATTTTCAGCTTTGGGGTTTGCTGCTGGGAAACAACAGCTCTAGGAATGTACATAAGAAATGTGCCTGTGCCATCAAAACAGGTCAGAAAAGCATGGTGATACTTTAAGAAGATGGCACAAGGAACAGACCTCCACCATTGTGATAAATTTAAAAAAAAAATCATTGCTTTTGTATATTTCTGTGTCTCACACTTTACATTATTTGCATTTCAACCCAGTCTCAGTCAATGAGTGAAATCCCCCAGGGGACAAACATCAACACCTTCCAGTTGGGTCCTTAGACAAGACCCTTAACGCTACTGCATAACCATTGTAAGTCGCTTTGGATAAAAGCGTCAGCTAAATGAATGTAATGTAATGTAATATAATGAAACTGGCATGCAAAAATAATCTACCAGTTAAATTCCGGAGATGCAAGTCAAGGTAAATTTATTTATATAGCACATTTATTGTAAAAGACAATTCAAATTGATTTACATAAAACATTAACACCATTACAGCAAGGTACGGGAAGCAACAACAGGTGCATTAAAAAAGAAACGTTCAAACAAATCAAATAAAAACAGAAAGATAAAGTTAAAATAAAATAGATAAAATGCAAGAATTAAAGTTCCAGTGTGGGTAAAAACAGTATTAAAATCAATGATCAAGTTTAAAAATTCAAGCTTAAAAGAAACAGATGTAGATTTGGATTTCTAAATCAAATCGATTGAAATGCAGCAGAGAACAGGTGGGTCTTTACTTTGGATTAAAATAAACTGAGTGTTTCTGATGCAGATTTCTCTGTTTTTCATGCTACAGGACAAGGCATTATCTGTTCGGTGGAATAAAATTATCAGTTTTCTGGAATTATTTTGAACTAATGCTTTGTGGCACATGAAGACAGTTTTTTGTCAATATACAAAAACATAAAGTTTATGGTTTTGTGGTTTCATCTTTTTCTGGACTAGCAACCTTTTTTTCCATCTTCAAAGCCAAAAAGCAAAGAATTTGGTATGAGCCATTCATCTCACACTTTAATTATTTCCAGCTCAGCCTCTCTGCAAAACATGAAACAGTCATGATAACTTTATCAACTGTTCCCTGTTCACAGACATTTGTTTTTTGGGGTGGACTTGAAAATAAGCCAATAGGGGAATGCATTTTCACTGCATTTAATAAAATAGTCATCAACATCACATTTCAGAGGTGACAAAGTCTATATTGATGTGATCAAACGTATTGAATTTGATTCCCAAAAAAACTAATTCAATTCTACAGTCATTTTGGAGATGCTTTTCTCCAAAGCAACTCACATCTGAAGCTAGTTAGGCAGTAGCGTTAAAAGTGTTGCCTAAAGACCCAAATGGAAGGTGTTAATATTCGTCTCCTGTGCGATTCGAACTCGGGCATGGGAGACGGATGCCATGTCAACTGAACTATCCAACCAAAAACCGCATTGCAATGTTAGGATTCAGATCCTTTTTTCATTGCTATTTTGCACATTAGCAATGACCTGGTTGAGGTTAAGCATCAAAAACTACTTGGTTAAGATTAGGAAAAAAATCATACTTTTCATTAAAACAGACACAGATTGTGTATTGCATTAAAAAAATATCAATTTCATGGATTATTGCCCACCAAGTCGTGCACCGTCAGATAAAATCAATCAAGATCTCATTATAATGCACAACATTTGGGGGTATTATTTGTGTGCATTTCCTGCTTTTAGTGTGCCATTAAAATAACACCCCATATGTTAAGGTCAGGGAACATTTCTGCTTAATTTACATATGTATACAAACAAAGCCTTCAGTTCATTCTCTGCATTTATTTCGTGCATATTTCAGTCTGTTTTTGGAGCGCTTGCAGATTAGCCAAACGCAGCAGTACCCCTGGAAATCATGGGGGCAGTGTTGCGCAGTATTGTTGAAATGGGAACAGTAAAAGGAACAAAGAACAGAAAGCCACAATGTATTTAATGGCTGCACAGACCTCCGTGTATATTATCCGTGTGTATTATTGCGATCTCCTCCACCATCACCATGTTTGCTATATTGCTGTTGAAACAGATATCTGAACTCAGGCGTAAACTCTTCCCTGCGCTCTTCTGGATGTATTGTCTAACAACAATGACAAAGTAAAGAATACATGTAAAATGTGAGCAGTTACGTTTGACAACTTTTGACATGGAATTAAATATTTAAATACATTAAGGGAGCATAAATTAACTCATTGGAAGCTCTGATGTAAGTGCAATTGTTCACATATTGACTGGTGTGCTGCACTTGTTACCAGAGAATTCTACTTGGGTAAACATTAGAGAATTTAGAATGGAAAGAGTTGCTGAGTTTGGAGGATGTAAACAAAGCTATGAACATGGCGACTACTGTTGATCCTTTTACATTACATCCAGTCAAACTGGACCCAACACTGCCCCTAGTCGTTGCTCACATATTGCAGCTTGTGAATGCATAGCAATGATTTTAGAGGATATGCACAAACATTACTTCAAAGACAATATGTACAAAAAAGTCATAATTATCAAGTGTACAGATAATGAAAAGCAAGTATATTTTCCAACTTAAGGGTACAATTACAGGGCTGGGTGTAATTCTCTCAATGTAAACATGCAAAACAACAAAAATGCATGCTGATAACATGCAACATCATTTGCTGTGCAATAACTGCACCTCTTCATGAAAACAGGCTGGAAAGCTACATTAAATGTGTTTAACACACCAAAAAAGATGTATTAGTGAAAAAGTTTACACACAAAAAAAAAAATAAATAAATCACGAGTGGCATGAAAAGCGCAAGAAATACAGAATTTGTATTTCGTGGCTATTTCACACTTTTTACATTTGACCATGCTGCTATTTCAGTGCTCTGGTACATGTTAAACTTTATTGTGTTTTTCTTTTCTTTATGAGAAAACTCCGCAACGGTCTTATAATCAAGTGAAACTTGAATAAATTGACTGGTTCTTTCACAGTCAGTAAGCATATCAACAAAATTGTGTGTATTCTCTCTGCAGGTATGAATAATCCAATGTTGCCAAAAGTCTCCTGCCTAGGTGTAAATAGACTTCGCCAGCAGATAAATATAGCACATCTCACACACCGTAGTTATATCTTTAACTGCCTTCTTGTCTGCGCTTCCATACATTATTCTGCTTTTATATCCATCATTCAAGATCAGTACAGCTTTTGCTGTGTATAAGCTATTTTGCAACCCAACGTGAGCAGACTTAGTGCGACCACTTAGTATATCCTGGTAATAATTTTGACCTGCAGCATTTGTGAGCGCACAATTCTATTTTTCAGACTGTCTGTGATGAATTTAGGAAAAGCTCTGAGAGGAAAAGAGCAGATATATTATAAATGCTCCTTTGCTGCATATTAAAAAATAATGAAACAGCACAACGGCTGTTACATGGTTAGGATTTAAACAGCTCTCCTAGTGAGAAACCTATTTAAAAAAAGTGTCCAATCTGTAACAACAATAAGGTACATGTTTGTGCTTTGGCAGTACAGCCAATCATCTGAATACTACCATCCTAACATCACTGGGCAACAAAGGTGTAATTTCATGTTGACAGCCAGCATAATTGCAAATCTATTACACAATGTCACAGCACTACAATAAGCATTAACCAATGTAAGATGTAAATAAGGAAAGGCAGACTTTCCTTCTTGTATTATGTTTATGAAATGGAAAGCATTAATTCTGCAGACTGTACAATCATTCATTCACTCATTTTCTCCTCCCACATTTAATTAATGCTTCTAGACTGTCCATGGGGAGTGAGCAAAATAAGCAAAAATACTGAAATGATGTAAACCTTTTAAGATGAGTTCTCTGAGGCTAAAGCCATTTTGGAATTCAGCCATGACCTGACATTTGCATTGTATGCAAAGCAGTTAGATGGAAAATTGCTTTTTTTTTTGGGGGGGGGGGGGGGCTACAATTTTTTCTAAAAAATCGGA
>JBAMHW010000005.1:13830780-13876559 GCA_037177495.1 Rhadinocentrus ornatus | reverse complement strand
CAAAGAACGGGGGAAAGAGGAAAAGAAAGCATTTCAGGGTTTGGAAAAGGGGGGCAAAAAGGGGGGCTTCCCCCCCCCCCCCCCCCCCACACACACACACACACACACACACCTTTCCCTCTCTCTCTCTCTCTCTCTCTCTCTCTTTCTGCCATAACCAAAGCATTTTGAGTGGGGTTTGAGTTTAATTTGTCGATAGAGGGCGCTCGTAAGCAAGGATAAAGTCAGTGCTGGAATTTAGTCTGCCGTCTCTGTAAGGTGCAGCTGCTGAGACTGGCTGCATCCTCCTCCTCTTCCTCCTATCTTACTGTCCCTCACTTCTTCACTCACTCATTACGCTCACTCACTGTATAATTTCACACACAAACACAGAGCGCCGCGCTGTCCCTAAAGCTATAACAAGAAGAGAGCAATTCAAAGTTGAGGGAATCCTCATGCGCAGGTATTACAAAAGGCAATGCCTTTGTTATTTATTTATATCTTTTTTCATTATTTATTTTGCACAGCAGTGAAAATGCGCATACGTGCTGCAGAGAATAGATTAAACTACCTTAAGCACTGAAAACCTCAATGTGCAAATGCACCCATTTTATACCCTTTCTGTGCGCGTCTACGGGTGGATTTAAACATGCTGGTGGAGCATGACATAAAGGTGACTTCAAAAATCTACTCAACACAAGCGCATGAACTGCAACTGTTGTAAGAAGCACAGCGCGCAATCTAATCTGACACGAAGAAATGGATTTGCGCAGTGGCCGAATGACAAAACCGCGCTCAGATTGTATTTGCTACGGGGAGGAGGGAGGGATGCAAGTGTGTGTGTGGTTGGGGGGCAGTCATCATTCCTCTTTATGCAAATTAATTCATTACCACGGTGTCTGATTCCTGGATGCTGAGTGGACTGAGCGCGGGACCTTAAGAAACACGGAGTCCACCGCGCCAGAGAGCTCGCGTGAAGCCACAGGCGACCACACGCATTCAGATTGTAGTAACCACAGGCAAATCACAGTAGTGCATGAACAGCACTGCCCCGTCCCGTCTCTCTGCTTGGCAGACATTCGTAGCTGTGTCATATAAAACGCATAACTTATATCCCTCAGTGCGTAAAAGTTGTCTTACACAATGAACCACTTGAAGCAAGAAAGCATTAACTTCAGTCTATAATGCAAATACTATAATAGTGGAAAACATATACAGCAGTGGCTGTATGTGATATTGTGCCATATCACACAAGGGAGCGTCATAAATTGGTGAACGAAGAGTGGGACCACGTCTTCACAAAAATTCAAGTGAAAGGAGCGAATGAATGCATATTCATTCGTTTGTCACTTTTTGAGAACCGTTTTCTGGCAGCCTGTGCACCCAGCAATCCAGACCAAGTCCGACCCTGTTTACGTGTGCTGCTCAGGGGGAGGGGGGTGGGGGTTGGAGAGAGAGGGGAGAGAGAGACTGCAATATCATTTGTGAATCCCTCTCATAGTGCTGCAGATAGGGGCTGCCAACACATGCGGCGCGTCTGCAGGTGAGAGAGCAGGCTGAATACACTGGACAGAGTGAGGAATTCAACCGTCATTTCCTTAAAGAAAAAGAAAACGTCGGATGTACTCGTTAGTTTATATTTTCTTCGATTCTTTCCTTTGAACGCAGCCCTGTTATTTATTTTTATTTCTTTTCTTCTTTTTTTTTTTGTAGGTTGTGGAGTTTGTTCGTAAAAGGAAAAAAGAGAGACTGATAAAGACAGAGACAGCTGTGATATTCTGCTTGTTGCAAGTGACTTGAAGGAGAGCAGAATAGGAAACCGGACAGGTAATCTGCTGCATATCCCCGAGATTAGAGAGTTGACGAGCTCCGCGCGGTCCACACTCACCGTGAGATGAGTTTGGAAACTGCGCGGGTATTTAAATGTTTCTCTCTCATTCGTGGACATAACATCGGACAGAGGATTAGTGCAGCCTCATCCTCAAAAATAAGGAGATTCCACAAACTGTGAGAAAAACGGAAAGACGTGGACTGAATTTACTTTTCGTGGTGATGATCGGACTATAACGCTTTGGCTTTGACGCGCGTAACATTCAAACATTTGAGGCACCGTCCGAAGCGCACGGAACCCGTCTGGCGTGTAGCCCTTTTTTTCTGTTTCTGATAAATACATAAAGGTAAGAGCAACTAACATCCAGCTCCGAAGGAGGGCAAACGGAGGAGAAAGGAAAGCCCCGTGCACTTGCTGCTTTTCACTGCAGCAGAAGCAGAGGAAGTCGTCCGGAGGATGAAGTCTCACGCATCCCGAAGCAAAGAGCTTTGCTCTTAATGAAAACAATATTTTGTCTATATATATTCAGACTTTCCATTTGTGATTAATTACTTTTACACTTTTTTTTCTTAATAACGTGGACATTTTTCCCAAGGGTGAACAATGAGGACTACTGGTGCAGTGGACTGTTTTTACTATTGCATGCTCATCCTGCAGCTTGTGCATCAGCCCGCTGCCAAGCAAGTGCTCCGGTACCGCTTAGCTGAGGAGGGACCCGCCGATGTCAGAGTAGGCAACGTAGCCGGCGACTTGGGCATTGTAGCTGGGTCTGGTGAGGTGACTTTTACTCTTGAATCTGGCTCAGATTTTTTCAAAATAGACAACATAACAGGTGAGCTCACCACCAATGAAAGGCGAATAGACCGCGAGAAATTACAGCAGTGCCAAATGATCTTTGACGAAAATGAGTGTTTTATAGATTTTGAAGTGTCCGTGATTGGACCAGCACAGAGCTGGGTCGACCTTTTTGAAGGAAAAGTCATCATATTAGATATAAATGACAACACCCCGTCTTTCCCTTCACCTGTCCTGACTCTGTCTGTGGAGGAAAACAGACCCATTGGAACTCTTTATCTACTCCCCACAGCCACAGACAGAGATTTTGGCAGGAATGGAATAGAGAGATACGAGCTTATTCAGGACAATGGGGAGAACTCAAGGCGCTTGGGGTCTTCTGGGGATCCATACTCTGGGAAGAGGAGATTTGAGGAAGGAGCAAGCAGGAGCAGTGTCTTTGAACTGCAAGTTGCTGACACTACTGATGGAGAGAAGCAGCCTCAACTCATCATTAAAGGGGCCCTTGATAGAGAACAGAGAGACTCCTATGAGCTCACGTTGCGCGTTAGGGATGGTGGAGATCCCCCTCGCTCCTCTCAAGCCATTTTGAGGGTAATGATCACTGACGTGAATGACAACAGCCCTCGGTTTGAGAAGAGTGTGTATGAAGCCGACCTAGCAGAAAACAGCCCCCCTGGTGCCCCTATACTACAGCTTAAAGCGGCTGATGCAGACGTGGGGGTTAATGGTCAAATTGAGTATGTGTTTGGGGCAGCCACAGAGTCAGTAAGAAGGCTGCTGAGGTTGGATGAGAGCACAGGGTGGCTGAGTGTATTGCACCGCATTGACCGTGAAGAAGTGAGCCAACTGAGATTCACAGTAATGGCCCGTGACCGAGGCCAGCCACCCAAAATGGACAAGGCCACAGTGGTGTTAAACATCAAGGATGAAAATGATAATGTCCCTTCTATTGAAATCCGAAAAATTGGACGCATTTTTCTAAAAGATGGGGTGGCTAACGTGGCTGAGGATGTGGTGGTGGACACACCCATTGCCTTAGTTCAGGTATCAGACCGTGATCAGGGGGAAAATGGCATAGTTACCTGCACAGTGGTAGGAGATGTGCCTTTTCAGCTCAAACCAGCCAGTGAGATGGAGGGTGAGCAGAATAAAAAGAAGTATTTCCTGCACACATCTGCACCACTGGACTATGAAGCCACACAGGAATACAATGTGGTCATAGTGGCTGTTGACTCCGGAAGCCCTAGCCTGGCAAGTAATAACTCTCTTATCGTCAAAGTGGGCGACACTAATGACAACCCTCCTATCTTCAGTCAGAATGTAGTAGAGGTGTCGTTCCCTGAAAACAATGCCCCTGGCGAAAGGGTGACAACAGTGGCAGCTATTGATGCAGATAGCGGAAAGAATGCTGAAATAGCTTATTCCATAGACTCATCAGTAAATGGGATTTTCTCTATTGATGCAGACAGTGGAGACATCCGAATAAACACCATCCTGGATAGAGAGCAAACAGAGCGCTACGAATTCAAAGTGATCGCTAAAGATAAGGGTATAAACACACTTCAGGGTTCTGCAACTGTGGTTGTCCTTGTGGCCGATAAGAATGACAATGAGCCAAAGTTCATGCAGGATGTGTTCACCTTCTATGTGAAAGAAAACCTTGATCCGAACAGCCCAGTTGGCATGGTTACTGTGATTGATGCAGATAAAGGCCAAAATGCAGAGATGGGTCTTTTTATTGAGGAAGAGGAAGACATCTTCTCCATTGAGAATGAAACTGGGACTATTTTCTCCACCTTGTCCTTTGATCGAGAGCAGAAAACTACATACACATTCCGCGTTAAAGCTGTGGATGGGGGTGACCCTCCCCGATCTGCCACAGCCACAGTTTCACTCTTTGTCATGGACGAAAATGACAATGCCCCAACAGTCACTTTTCCAATAAACAGCTCTTACACCCTTCTTCCTCCCTCTAGTAATATCAGAACAGTAGTCAGAACAGTCGTGGCCACTGATACAGACACCGGCATCAACGCGGACCTGAACTACAGCATTATTGGGGGCAACCCCTTCAAGCTGTTTGAGATTGATGGAGGCACTGGGGTCATTTCACTGATGGCGAAGCTTGAGCAGAAACATTACGGCCTCCACAGACTGGTAGTACAGGTGAATGATAGTGGGCAACCTTCACAGAGCACCACCACGCTTGTTCATGTGTATGTTAATGAGACTCTTTCCAATTCTACAGTAGTAGATGCCCAGGTAGCTAAGAGTCTGAGCACATCTCTTAACACTAACATCGCCGGTGACCCCAACTATGATCTAAGCAAACAGCGCTTAAGCATAGTAATTGGAGTAGTTTCAGGCATCATGACTGTCATTCTCATCATTCTTGTTGTTGTCATGGCCCGTTATTGCCGTCCAAAGAATAAGAATGGCTATGAGGCTGGGAAGAAAGATCATGAAGACTTCTTCACACCACAGCAACATGACAAATCCAAGAAGCCCAAGAAAGACAAGAAGAAACAGAAGTCCAAACAGCCTCTCTACAGTAGTATTGTCACAGTAGAGGCTTCCAAACCCAATGGGCAGCGCTATGATGGTGTCAACGAGAAGCTGTCGGACAGTCCTGGCATGGGTCGCTACCGTTCAGTCAACGGTGGGCCGGGGAGCCCAGACCTGGCACGGCACTACAAGTCCAGTTCACCTCTACCCACTGTTCAGCTTCACCCACAGTCACCAACAGCTGGGAAAAAGCACCAGGCAGTTCAGGACCTTCCCCCTGCCAATACCTTTGTTGGTACCGGAGATAACATTTCTCTTGGATCTGACCACTGTTCTGAGTACAGTACTCAAACTATCAACAAGTACAACAAACAGGTAAGAAGACACATCTCAATGTTTCTTTGTTTCCTTCCACCACTCTTAAATGTCTTCTGCTTCATCCTCTTAGTGTTCACTCCACCATAATGCTTTCTGACAGTGGTAGTCTCAGTAGTCTTGTTGCTTTTATGGTGCTAATGTGTGTCAAGTTAGTGGTATTGATCTGTTTTGGTTTGGAGTGCCATTCACATGTAATATTGAAAGGAAAAAGAGGGGTTTAGATAAGCTTGGGTAGAGATACTTTTACCACTCGACCAAATGTGGCCAACTTTTTTACTTTCACTTCAACATGTGTCGAAGTTGCCTTTTCTGTTGCTTTTTAGGGCTGTCACAGCTTCTAACCGTGGCAAACGTGTTTCAGTGTTGCAGGCAGCTCACACAAGGATTTAGTTTGCAGTTATTTTATCCTGAAGGGGAGTGTGGCAGGGGCTGGCAGACCCCCCCTCTTAGTTATGTCAAGCCATGGCCTGCCCTCTGTCTGTGACAAGGCTGTCTTTTCTTCTTGTGAAAGGGGGAGGAAAGGGACAAAAGAATGAAAAAAAGCTACCTTGATACAGCTTTTGAATTCATTGACCCAACAGTAAAAGTGAGCATTTATATATCACCTCCCTTACTGTGCCTGAGAGTCATGTACAAGATTATCTTTTTGCCTGTATACAACAGTTTGCCACCTGCTTCTCCTCCACCCTCTAGCTTGTATTACCTCCATTCTTTGGGAATAATTTTCTTCCATTTCTCCTGGAGTAATAGTTTCCTCTTTTTTTTTAGTATTTGCACACCTAGAAGTTGCAGTTCGATTTGATATTTAAATTGCAGGAAATGTGAGCTTGTTTGGATACAGTCTTAATATATAATTCTGTCAACTTGATGAAACAAGCTGATTTTTGTTTTGCAGGAAAAAGAACAATATCCGTGTACATTAAAGTATAATGAATTATTGATCTTTTGCTTGGCTTCAGCACCACTCTTATAATACAGGAGTGCAACTTACTTGCCCTTTTTGTCATTCTGTTTTCCTTTTGTTTCCTTTAGAAAGTGCTACTCTGTTCATGTTTTTATATTAGATGCTCATTGCAGACTTTTGTATAAAACCAACCATCATCGCCTGTGCTGCCGTTCTCTCTTTTCTCTCCTTCTTATACCACATCATACCTCTTACAATGGCACTTTACACCTTGCTTTTTTTCTGGCTGTAGTTTCTTTTTTAATCTACACTCTCATCTCTCTATAACCCCTCTCCCCTCCCTTTTTGCTGTTTCTCTTCTCGAATCATTTCATTCCCCTTTTACGGCTTTCCCGTCTCTTCCATTGCTCTGTCTGTTACAACCTCTAATATGGTGTATTCACTGAACTGCTTCCCAGAGTGTGAGGAGTGCTGTTGCTTTCGGATGTCTCCTGCATAATTGAAAGGGCACTCTATTTGCTGCTGCGGCAGCAGCATGTATTGTGTGTCACTATGCTTTGCTTATATAATTATTTATTTACTCTCTACATTAATGCTGCGAGAACCTTCATGGACTGCGTATTTGTTAAGAGTACAGTGTCTTGGAAAAAAAGTCAATCCGCAATGCACAAAGAAGTGCTTTTGTATAGGGGTTTGAATTAACATGGATTGTAATTGAATGGCAAAGAAAGCATGTAATGATCTACTAGGCAATATCATCCATGTTTACTATGTGGTGCAGCTGAGGTGGCATTTATTATACAATAGCCAGCGGGTATTCAAGCTGCATTTTATACCTCACAGGCTCAGTAAATGCCGACTGTTGAGACGTTTCACCAGGGTGAAAAGGGTGAAATTTAATGACTGCACAAGAGAGCTAATTGAAGAGAAGGTGTTTGCTGATGTGCTCCAATTATGGCATAAAACAGTCACCTCTTTATTAGATTAAGTATTGAAGTGGTCATGTGCTTGATTTTAGGGACATTACATCTAAAAATACTCTTTTGTCTGGTAAGGGCCACTTTAGCTAAAGACATAAAACACTCAAGGTTTGTGAAAAATGTGACAAAAAGAAAACCATGTCTCCAAAGAACAGAGATGACACTCAAATTTTACAGTGATATTTATATATAGATATATATGTATAAATATCTATATATATCTATATATATAGAGAGAGAGATATATATAGATATATATATATGAAACAACAAAATTTTCTCCAGTGTGTGTGTGTGTGTGTGTGTGGGAAGACACAGAGGCAGGCAAAAGAAAGACGGCCCTGTTAGTGGTTTAGAGAATGGACCCCACTGTTTCACAGGGGACTTGAGGTTGGCTGGAAAGATGGAGAGGACAGGGAGGGAGACATGAAATAGGGCTGAACATAGGCTGTAATCTCTGTGGTATCAGATTCTCCCTCCTCGCCCACCTGATCTTACAATAACGCCGCAGACAACCTGCTCGACAGGTAACCAGGCAACTGGTGAAGTTTGTTGGTGAAATGAACTTTTCTTTGTATCATTAAGCTTTGCTATGTATAAAGGAGAAGCCAGCAGCTGATGAAGGTTTGAGTAAGACAGCCTTTTTATTTGATCTTATTCTGTGATTACTGCCTGTGTTATGAGTTCTATATTCCCTGATTTTACCATGTGCACACAGCAGTATGATTGATCTTCTGCTCCTCACATGCTGGTCTACAGTTGATGCATCTAAAGGCTGATGAGAAGTGTTTTCTCTTAACAGAGCACTTAACTTTATTACTTTTGGCAGAAGTCTGTGTTCTGACTAGTGCCAGAAAATAATGCAGTCGAAACGTAATGTGGGGAGGAATGAAATCACTTAGCTATCGAATTAGCACAAGCCATCAGCCTTTGTTTTATCATTGCACTTCAAAGCACCACTTGTGCCCAGGTGAATCACTTTTAATCAGTGGTGAGCCACAGCAGCTTGTATTCTGTGCTCTTGCAGCGTAGCCCCTCAGGGCAGACGGAAGGCCTGGTCCACACACTTAAACCAGGTTATCTTGCCTCCAGGCTGATGCAGCAAGCATAGCTGGACGTTGCCCTTAACGCAGCTCAGAGTGCTCATTTCTCCCATGCTACGGCCAACTGTTCCTACAGTGCTAATATAGTTGCTCTCCTGCATGAGCTGAATACGACTGTGAAGTGTCTGATTTGCATAGGGCAACTCCTCACCTCACCACACTCATACAGGACAAACAATATCACCATGCAAATGGAGGTCACAGGGGTGCTGTTTGCTGCTAAAACATAGGATGTGATTGCCCTTGAGGTTCCTGGCAGATCAGGAAACCAATATGGAAATGAAGCACTTTGCCTATGGCCTTATTTGTTTCAACCAAAGAAATGTAGCTGCATAAACACCTAAAAAAAACCGCAGCTGACTGCTAAAAGTCGCCTTGGTGACTCTCCTTTAAAATAAAAAAAACAACAAAAAAAAACAGATGCTATTTATGTCTAAATTTGCAAAACACAAATAAAGAAGTGTAAACTCCCCTTAGGGCTGTGGGATGGGTTTTACCTTAAAAAGAAAAAAAGAAAAAAGAAAAACAGAAAATCAGAAGCAAGTCAGACATTTACCTCAAAGACTTTCCCAATGTACTGTATTATTGGAGCAGGAAAAGGGAGCAACTCTAAAAAAAAAAAAACTACATAAGCAATTATCTGCTCATAATAATGAAAATTAAATACTTTTTGTAAAAATGTCATTGACATTTAAGATGAGAAAGAAATAAAAACAATAACATGTAAATTGCGCATTTAGTAAGAAATGAGATGATGTGCAGTGAGCTGGTTTGTTTATTGCCACATTATTATTAGTGCTTGTCCTTGGTATTGCTGACTGTGGCTAACATTATCAAAATTGTTTTGGATCTATTACGGCTTAATTCAATCTTTGGCTGCTCGGGCTTTTGTTGTTTATGTTTCGAAAGGGAAATGGAAGGAGTAAGAGCACGGTAATACTCATGAAATTGCAGCGGGCAGCATTTTCTGGTATAATTTTGTTTGGTGATTTGAATGCATTTTCTCCAAGGCAATTACTAATCTTAGGATTAGACGTACCTGATATGCAGGCAGAAATGGTGGGGAGCGAGAGGGAAAGCCACAGAGATTGCCAAAGCTAGTTGCTATAGTGTCTGCAATATTACTCTGCATAATATTTTAATACTAAGGGTATTTTTCTGCCTTTTTTTTTTAACCTGAAGCGGAAAGGATAAAAAATATTGCTTTTTCTCTCTTCTTTTTTTACACTCTCCTTGCCATATACAAATGCCAGCCAGCACAGTTGTCTGCACATGAAAATAAATACTCACGATTGAAGAATATGAGAAAACTTCAACAGTCTTCATGATAAGAAAGGGTGTGTGCTTGTGTGTGTGTGTGTGTGGGGGGGGGGGGGGATTTTAAGCTGCATGCCACCTTGATTGCTCTCCACGCTGCTGATTGTAAGTGGCAGTGTTGAGGATGCCACCTTCTTCTCGCTGCTTCTTTCAGTTTGATGTCATCGAAAATGGAATTTCACTTCATACTCTGCAGCGATCACATTAGATATGGTTCACCAGGATGAAGCCGATTCATATTTGCAGATTTGCTTTTCTTTAGCACTATCAGTCACCCCTCGCTCGCCATATTGCAGCCTTGTTTTTCACGGCAGTTGTTAGGGGAAGTTTGTACAGTAAATTGACTTTTACAAGGCTCCCAAGGTTTATGATATGCTATGCCAGGCTTGTTGTTTTCTCCATAGCTGTCCTCTTGTATCGACTCTAGGAGCCAGCACCAACTAAATGAGAACATCACTTAGCTCTGCTGCTGCACAACCCTGGGGAATAGTTCTCTGTCGAGGAGCTAGATCGCAACACGGATCAAACGTAAGGCTTCTTATTTGTGGGACTAATAGGCAAAACAATAGTGTTGCATTTACTGTGACATTGTAGCTCATCAAAATTGCAACAGTGTCTGCCAAAGTTAGGCACATAGTAATGTTATTTATTTTCCTTTTCTTTTCGTTTTTTTGGCATTGTTTTGCAATAAGGTCACGGGCCATTTGTTCCTTTGATGTTGAGTTCAACAGGTGGCAGAGGCAAGAGATTTTTTTCTCTTTTTTATGTGCATATTTTCTATTTAGAATAAATTTAAGTGTAGAATTTTAGGCAAGCCTCCATCTCTTCCTTACTCACATGTGCAGGAACCGTAGAGAAGAATCAGATGAATCACTGCCTGTCAGCGTTGCTCACACAGGTCCCAAGTGTCAAGGGAGCTGCCAGCAGGGTCCGTGCCCCCCTGTCAAGGGGTGGCGATTTAAACCCCATCCAGCATCAGCTGTGTTGTCATATGTGGCCTTCGTGAAGATAAGAATACAAACCTTGAAAGCCAGAAATGCTGATCCATAATTCCTCCCTAAATGCCACCAACTGTTAAGCTCCTTAGTGCAAAGTGAACTTGTTTATTAAGCTGAAAAGGTGAAAAAAAAAATTGTAAGTGACATTTTGCATCCTTGGGAGGCAGAGGAAAGACAGTGTACTTGGAAAGATGATGTGTAGACACAATGGCATGGACAGGGGAAAAGTTAACAAGTTCAACAGAGTAATTGGAGCATACTTAATATGTACAACCTTCACCCGGGGTTCAGGTTCACATTGATTTCTTTTAAGGCTCTGACAGACAAGCACCTGTTCTATCCATCCTCGAACATTTTTCACCTTTTCACATTTTGACTGTGCTCATATGTACTAAGAAACTGAGTGAGAAAGACATAGTAAGAACTGTCTACAATTAAAAAAATATATATTTCAGAAGGATTTGTGAAAATTTTTCCTCCCCTTCATCCAAAATGTTTTGCTTCCTGCTAACAGGCTGCAGTAACACATATTTGCTAAGCAGAAGAGGATAATGGATATGACTCGACTCAGGAAGGAGAGGAATAGGACAGCATGACTGCTTCTATTAGCCCTGTTTTGGTGCGGTTCCTACCATGTGGCCCCCAAATGAGATTATATGTGTATGAAACAGGAGGTAAAGCACTCACCGACTATCCATCAAAGCCTGGGGGGACGTGTGTGAAAGTTTGTGCGTGTGTTCTCAGCGGGTTAGTTCTCAACTGTGTTAGTGCGTGTGCACATGTGGAAGGTGTGTGATGAAGTGTGTGGGTGTACAGTATGAGTTTATGTGTGTGTTTGCGTATCCTGTGAGGGCTGCAGAAGAGAGCAAACGGGGCCTCCGCAGTTCAGTCTCTCCATCATCCTGCACGCCAGGCACACGAGTAGCGACATGCCTAAGAGAGTTTCAATATCCTGTGTGTGTGTGTTTGTGTGCCCGTACTGCTGTGTTTACCCAAGGAATGCTGTTCATTATATTTGTATTTGTTTCTCCTTATTACATATTTTCTCCACACATGCAAACGGAAGCAGATGAAGCCTGAGGGCTTTATTTTCACCTGTTAAAAACACACAATAAAGTGAGGACTCTGAGTGGATATTATGGCTTTTTTGATTTGGAATTCAGAGTTTGAACGTTTTTGCCTCGACTGAGCTATTGAACACCACTATGACACTCACATATCACCCGTATAATACTGTGCAAAAGAGAAGAGATATTCATTAGCTAAACACTGGCAGGGGCAGCAGAAGCCCCTGTATCGATGAGGCCTTACCTGGCAGAGAGCAGGCTATTAGCCAGGTCCGATAAATCTTGTCAGAAGCTGGAAGAATCTGCCTGCCTGCTAAAGAATGAAGGTCACAGGGCAGTTGGAGTTACGACGGGCCTCGCAAGGTAGCTGCTATCAAATCAACTGAAATATGAAGTCCAGCTGGCTTTTTTTGAAAATGCTAATTTTTCAATTTGCCTCTCTCCTGGTATATATTTCCGTCCGCTCACTCTTTTAGTATGCGGCACACACCAGTGTTGCATGAAATAAAAATTTTCTTTTTAACATATTATCAATTTGTTGAATTTATTTCCACCACTTGTGGAGCTTAGATCTCCTCCAGAGTTATGTTTGCTCTTAAACATAAACATAAAAATGTCTTGTTATGCTTGTTGACAAATTTTTTTAAATGGCCACAGCAGTAAGTTTACTTATTTTTAATGTTAAAAAAAAAAGAAAAAAAAGGTGTGTTTTTTCTGATACTGCAGTATATTTTCTTGCCCTCTGTATTAGCTCTTGTCTCTTTAAGGCCACCTGCCTGAAAGGCCCAGTCTGCTCTGAATTCGTCACCTGATAAATTAAAAATACTATAGTGTGATACGGCTGCTGATTTTTTGAGGCGTACTAAACTAGCTATTGTTCAGGATTTTAGCAAAATGTATTACATGCAGATAAGAAAAGAAGAAAAAAGACTGATGTTAAGGATAGGTGTCACAGTACCAGTGTGGAAAAAACAAGTCCGTTGAAGGTGGACTTTATTATCCGTATTATGGACAAAAAGCTACAGAACTAGTTTGTGAAATATGGTGAATTGTGAAAGTGAATTTTGGTTAAATCAATAATTTTTCTTTTGTAAATGCTTTATTATTTTAATTTTTTTTTCTTCCAATAGCTATATTGTGCTAAGGGCAAGGGTGTAAAATGTGATGAGCTGTTTTTGGTGTAACCTCCCAGCCACTTGAGCTGCATTGGCATTTCCTTATGTTCTTCTTGTTTTTGATTATAATTTTTGATTATAATTGAAGCCATACATCCATAAAAACAGTAAAACATTTGTGCAAATAGGTTGTTATAAGTTAAGACACTGAGCGTAAAATCTTTAGGGGAGCTAATATTATGCTGCCAGAGTACGTGTGTATAGTCTGGCATGTATAGTCCTGTTGCATTTTCCCCTGGGCCAGCCCTGTTGGAAATTGCAATATAAAGTGGCATTGACTATAATGCTGGCTTTAGACAGACAAATTCTTCTGTGGATTGAGGAGCTCCAGACATGTAATATGGTTTTATGTATTGATTTGCAGCACCTTGCCCTATAGCCTGTTTATTATCTAGCTTTGGTTTCACCTTTTGCTCTTTTTCTCACACAATCTCGGGAGATGGAGTCCTCCTAGTTATTTCTCCTCCCCTGTTAAATGTTAAAAGTGTTCTTTGTACAAGCTATAAATAGTCCATTAAAGTGCTATAAGTAAAGAACTGGCCCATGGATTTCATTCAGGAATGAATGGGTGAACTCAGGTGCTTGAATAATAACATGTTCAGAGTTGTGGCTTTTCCTTGGTTTGCTGATGTTATGGAGGGAGACAAACAGGGGTTTGTAATCAAGACTAAAAGATTGGTCTTTGACATGCTTCATTTACTCTGAGTTGCTCCAACGCAACACTTGGGACACAATAGCCAATTGTAAATTACAGAGTGGATTCCGTGGTGAGAAGTGCCTTGAGGGGGAGTGGGGCCACAGAGGTAGGGAAAATAGGGAATGCGGTTACATTTGTTGCTGTTTGGTTCAAGCTTGATGAGGTCTGGGATTGGGAGAGAGGCAAGGGCATCAATCAAATTGACATGTCTGGGGGTGGTAAAATGATTTGTATAATAGTAAACAAAACCACTTAAACATGACCAGGTTTTCCATATATATAATATATATTTTAACTCAACTTTATTTCAAAGCCAGCCTTTGCTTAATAAGCTTCACTTAATGTCAGATTAATCACTTTTTATCTGCCTGTAATGATATATTAATAACAGTCTTCAGCAGAAGGTGGCAAACTGCTGGGAACACAAGTGCATAAGGAAGCCTATCACAGTGAAGAGCTCTTATGAACTGGTGACGTGAGGGGTGCTTAGAGCGACTGCGACGAGCAGCAAAGTGCCATGTGTGACATTTACAAGTGTGTCGTGGAGATCCCCAGCTGGACTGCGAGCGGAGACAGTAACTTTCTGTTTAATCACCATCAAAATTCTGCGGCTGCTGCAGCAAATGTTTGAGTAGCGCAGATTACTTTTCCCCGTGAAGCCAATTGCGGCCCATCGTTTGATGTCTAAGCAAATGTGCTTAACATGCATAACCGCTCTTGCCTCCCTTGCCTTCCTCTGCACATTTGAAAGATTTACGTCTGGGTGTGTGCATGTGTATGCCTACTCTTTTGAATCTCTTTGAATAAGCTTTTCTTTGCCCTGGCAGCCTCTTCTTCCAGTGAATTGGGAACATGACATGACAATTGGAGACCTTGTAATTTATGTTTAAGATGCCGGCGTTATCCGCGCCAGCGTGACTTTGTTTGAACAAGGAGGCATACCGGCAAGGGTCCTCTGTTGCTGTTTAAACCGTATACATGTGTTTGCTCAGGAATCCTTGGTGGGCTATCCATTGTTACTATGGCAATATACTTCCACCACGTTTGCCCCCACCCACTGCAGCTTCTCCCATGGCTATATGCCTGGAGTTTTCTTAAAAGGTTTCTATTACTCTCTCATCCTGCTTGTACCCAGTAATTCAGACACCCCAGAGCCAAAAGATGAGCTCAGAGGTGATGGCCTCCCCAAAGAGTCACAGTCTTCTAAAAGCCTTGGCCCGCAGTTGGATGAGGTGTGAGAACGTCGTGTTCCACTAAACTGTTTTGATAAAGCCACCTGGGCAAGCAGGGAGCATTTCAAAGCTGAAGGTCCCTGAACACTAAATTGGCAGCAGTTTGCTTTACCACAGTGGGCTCATCTCATCCCTGTGTCACGGCTCCTTGGGGAACCTTAGGGATTTACTGTCCTTCCCACATTGAGTTCTTGATTCATGAGATCAAATTAGACAGTGAGAGAACATCAGTGGTTGCACAATGCTTTGCTCTTTAACTCAGGCTAGCACATTGGCAATACCTCAAAAGTGGCTCACATGCTGGTTAACCATTTCCTCCATCTAGTCCTGCTTGGGCAATGTTCACGTCATTGTGAAACTGGTATATTTCTTGATACACCAGTGCGAGTGCGAAACCACCCCTTCTTAGCCAGAAGAGGTAAATGAGCATTGTGTATCTATAAAAGAAGGATAAAAAGCATTAAAAATGATTCAGTCACATTTACACTCCTTTATATATAAGACATGTTTTGCAAGGTCAAGAGAGTCATTGAAATGCCACATTTAAATCTAGGGTTTTCAATCATCCTAAAGTACCAAATAGCTATGTGTCTTGAATACAGATGAAACAAGTCATCTGTATTTCATTTCATATCTAAGGAAAATGATGGCTGAATAACAATGAATTCATTCAGACAGATTAAAGGAACCAGTGTCAAGGATCAAAGAGGAGGAATGTTAAATACATATAGCAAATGCCTAAGGATTGAACAGAAAGACCAAGTGTGTGAGGGTTTGGACTGGATGGCAGCGAAATGTAAAGCAGTCCAACACATTTAGAAGTTTAAGGGGAAACTCATCAGCCTACAGCCAAAAGCTGGAATGACAGCCGGGAACTACAAGAGGTCAATGTTTGCGTGTCTGCAGGCTTTCTTTGCTGTAATGATTCTTTGGAACGTGTGCGGCCAAATTAAATGAGGCTTTGCTTATGTGGCGACATGAATGTGTCTGATCGGAAGCTACTGCAAATTTACTTGCAGTGTTTCCGTCTTTACATCTGAGTGACAAAGTATCCCTACAAATTTGCAGATTTGAATCAAAAATAAAGATACTGACCCTGCTCAAATGAAGTCCATAAGGCATTGGCAGGCTGCTTAAAGAATTTTCACTCCATCTTGGTTGACAGACAGCACAAGCTGCCTTTAGGAACACTCCAGGGCTCCTGCTTGATTACTAGCTTATGCATCTTTTCAGACTTTATGTCAGAGCTCATAATGAGCTCTGTGGGCAGTTCATGGTGTGTACCTCTACAAGCGAGGGACAAAAAAAGGCTACCTTGCATCAGAGTATGTGTCTTTGCATGTTCTTCAGGAGCTGCTGAATAATTTTTCACCTGCTTCTTTGAAGTGGTCTGATATCTCACTGTCTGAAAGCTGTCAGAAACTCAGCTTTTTTTATTAAAATCTCAGCGCTATAAGAAGTTTGAAAAAAAAAAGAAAAAAGATGTGGGTTGCCAACCAACCAGCTCCATTTCAAGCCGCCACTGTAGAACTAAAATAGTAGTGAGTTCAGTCTACACAATCTCTCCCTATAAAAGACTCATGCAATCACTGTTTATTTGTCTAAAGCTATTTTTCAGGCATTCATGTTATTATTATTATTTTTCATAAGATGCACTGTCAAAATGTGAGTGCAAGACAATTAAGGAAATCCAAGACACTAACTGTCCCATCTACAATTACAGTGTCTCATTATAGTGTGATCTGAGAGTGATGCATTGTGGGGGGAAATGGAGGACACTGCCTCATGTGTTTACCTTGCATAGGCACAATGACAACAACAATTGTGGCAGCAGGAGGAAGATGCCTTTTGTGCGGCACAAGCTGATACACCGAAAGGGAGTGACAGGCTTGAAAAATTGGCAAACAGCGTTTGCTGGAAGGCTTCCTCAGGGCTTGGGTACCTTTGAAATCATGTGCAAATGCAGAGGAGTGTGAATGAAAAATAGCTGTGTGATCCTGCCATGTTGCTTCTGTCAAAAATGCATGATTTTTTTCACCTCCCTCTTCCTCCAATCCCCCCTCTCTCTCAAATTTTTTTCTCTCATCCTTATCTGCCCCTCAAAGGTTGCTTCTCATCATCTCTGTTGTAACACTCCATTCTCTTAGCAGCATCCATCTCTCCTCTGTGTTTCTCACTCACCCATCCCCCCTCTACTGTTTCTCCAGCTTAGTGGACGTGGTTATTTAGGGCTTAGGATCCATAAAACCCGCCTTAGGTGTGTTTGCTTTTGTTACTTTCCCAAAATGGTGCATTGACTACCACATTGTTAGCTGCTGATCCTTGTTCAGCCACTGCCCGTCAGAGGAGTTTCCTGTGGTTTAGTGGCAACTTGAGACTGAGGTGGAGCTCTGCAATTCCATCAACAGGTTTTAAGTAGTGGCGCTGTCACTTATCTGTGAAGTCCAGAGGACATAGTTGGGATAACTGCTTTTGTCTTGCTGCAAGGCTTGTGACAGGAGTTATTTTCCTCCTCGGTTATTTACAGGTCTCAGGTGATTTTTCTTCTCTTTAGGTTGTAGATAAGAGATATAGTCAGGACATTTATTTATTTTATTTGAATATTTTTCTGGGTCAAAATATAGTTGAGGCAAGAAGTCTTCCAAACAAAAGTGACCAAACATTTTCATACTCTGAAATCAATAGAGACATCTTTTAAATTATCATCGCTATGGGCAGCAGCAAGGAAATACAATTCATATGAGTGTTTCCACATCAGAACAAATGTCATTATGAAGTTTTTCCTCAAGCCACGGGGTCCTCTAAATGTGGAAGGGGAAGCGAGTTGTGTAGTGTATTCAATCATTAGATGTAAGTTTGGCACCCAAAAAAACTTTTTTTTCTTTTTTTCCCCCCATCTTTTCATAGGGGGTTAATAGCAAAGATGTCAAACTGTGGCCCTTGAGGGCCATTGCAATGCAGGTTTTTAGATACTTTCCTACTCCAAAAAACCTGAATCAAATGCAACAACTTGTGCAGATCTGCATGATGCCCCAGTCATTTGAATTAGGTGCGTTGAGGCAGAGAAACACCAAAAACCTGCAGGTGAGTGGCCCTCTAGGAGGAATGCTTTTTAAGATCCCATCTTAAGGGTTATGGTTAGATAACAATCAGATCAGGGTTAAATGACTTTTTTCTTTTTATAATACCACCTAAATGGATTCCATTTTACTGGTTACCTTGGTGACACAACCACATTATAAGTTGTCACATTACAGTTTGTCACCTAGTGGTTGGGTGTAGGCATTAACACCACTTGCTTAGAGCTAGAAATAACTAGCTTTCTGATTCCTATGAAGTTTCTAAAAGTGCAAACAGATGAATGTTTCAACACTACTGTGTCTTCATCAGAGGACTGTAGACGTAGTCTGCGCTATTAAAAACTTCATAAGAATCAATTAGGGCTTACTATTCTTTGATAGTCGATTGTCCTTCAGCTCAGAAGCACCTGATTCAACTGTGTATTATTTTCTTTTAGTGATATTATACATACTAAGAAATCTAAATAAAATCTAAAAAAAACAACAAAAAAAACCCAACAACCTCAAATAACACCATGCTCACAAGCCAAACACATCAACAATATATAAGTGTGTGTGTATAGATTTGTTTGAACCAATTAGCTATTTTTGCCTAGCTGGAATAACGGAACTTTTTTTTTCTTTTGCTCTGCTGCGACACAAACTGAAAACCGTCACAGCATGCTTCCTAATTAAACCCTGTTTACCTCAACATTCTTAAAGCAGACTACTGACTACTTATTAGGCACAAGCTCCTCAAAGCCTTATTTAAATCTTGCAAGCTTGATGAGAGTGCTGGCGTCGTAGTTGGTGAGCAAGAATTAAAAATTCCATGGTAGCCTAACAAGACTTATTTCCCTTGAGCATCTCCTCTTTGTGTCCATGTCTGGTCTAGATAACCCCAAGTCTCTTCCAGAAAATATTGGCCTTTCACACTTAAAAAAGAAGAAGAAAGAAAACTTTTACTAATGCACTAAACAGTCCTTAACCAATGTTTTGGTAGATTCAATTGGAGGAAGTATAAAAGGAGAGGGAAAAAGGGAATCTGAAACTTGCAGCAATTTCCAATCATACATTTTTAATGTTTATTCCACTGCTTCTTAATTAAATCCATGCATCAGAGTATTGTGAAAAGCCTTGTGTCAGAAGTGGGTTTTGGAGGGTGGGCAGCTAACAAATTTATAATGCATATTTTCACTGGGACTGTCCATGAGGGAGATTAATAGATACTTTCAGAAAATGCTCCTGTGCCTTTTTAGTGGATTTATACTGAACATTTGTCTTCTCGGCTTGGATCAGAAGGGCAAAATAGTGCACGATATTTCCAGTCTTTTCACATATTAAAACACATTGTTTATGTAGCGAGATGGCCAGCCCAGAAAGACACCTTTTGATGAATTTAACAGACTCCTTGCAAACAACTCTCTCTCTCACATGCACACACACACAAATACACTCACACAGAGAATTATCCTGAGCAGCAGCCTGATTCAATTAGGAGGAGGTGAGGAGCAGCGAGATGAGGGTCACACTTGCCATTGCAGCCCAAATGGAGATGCTTCCTGGGAGACCCAGCTTGTCTCTAAATTTGGCTGCTCCTGGGTCATTGTTTCATCACAGCCCAGAATGGCTCCAGGCCTTGCTGTGACTCTGGCTATCTATATATCTATAATCTACATTTCAATTTAAAAAAGCTGCTGCCCCCTCGCTGATGTTGTTTGCTTACACGCTTGTGTGTAATAGTGCTGTCACAACTCGGCGCCCCCTGCAGCTTCTAGGAGATGTTGGCTTTGCAGTATTAAGCTGATGAAGATGTGCATGTACCTCAATGTTGCTTGCATGCGAACATTCGGGCTGAAGGGTTGTTTTTTTTTTTAAAGTAGGAGGATGAAACAAGCACAGCAGCAGCTTCCAGAAACACACTCCTCATCACCCACCCATGGAGGAATAATAATAACTAGCCACACTTTTGCTTTTCTGTTGGTGAAGTTTTAAAATGAGCAATTAAGGAGATAGGTATAAGGCATATATTGCCAGAAATGGTGGTTACTGATAGCTGCTGGTAGGTGTAATAGATGAGGGGGGATTGCAGAATAAACACCTGGCCTTCATGTCAGAAAGTTACTCAAATGAGCACGAGAGCCAGTCTCTGATGGGAATGTTTATAAAGAGCACCTGCTTCTGCTTCATCACCCTGTCCAGATGGCTGTTGCTGGATCCTCTCAGCTGTAAGATCTGATAGAAATGAGAGAAAACACTCCATGTGAACTCTCTGTTTGACTGTAAACCAGTCCATTACATGAGTAAAAATGTCACTTCAATGTAAACTCACAAAACATATATTCTACAGTCTTTTTGTAATCATTCGCTTGTGTCCAGGTGATGTTCTAGCTGCTGTAAGCATAAACAGTTTAATCAAATTTACCAGAAAAGACCTCTTACTTCCTCTTTTAACTTTCTCTCTGCTGTTTCATTATGTTTCAGAAAAGAAATGTGGATTTAATAAACAACACCTCAGGCCAGAAACATCTCTGGGAGGACCTGCTGCCTGAGCTAAAGTAGTTTAATGCCACTTTTGCAGTAAAGAGCAGCAGAGATTAACTAAAGACAGCAAGACATAAAGCTAAAATAAAGAGCTCTAGAAGCAGGCAAAAATGATAGAGAGAGGTTTATAGTAAAACATTCTGCTTATTTAACCAGAGGATTTAAAATTCTACTTTTTTAAAAGATGTTGCATGTAGTTAAAATGAAAGGGGGAAAAAATAGAATCTGCTTTAAAGCGTATTTTTGCATCATCTTTAAGATTCCAGCGCTCTGTCTGTATTACCTGAGCCGAGGGTAATATGTACCAAAGCACTGAGACAAAGGCCTTTGAACGCAGAAAGATGCCACCTGGGTCTTTCCTCTGTTCAGGGTGAACAGAACAAAACACTGAGACATCCACAACGCCTACAGGATTTAGCAACTGATCGCCTTCACGGCCGTGTCTATGTTTATTAATAGTAAATCTGACAGGTTGTGAGGATATGGGCAGGAGTCCTTAAGAGTTAAGACTGTCTGAAGTCAGGTTTGATGCTCAGCTCTGAATCAAATTGTGTGTGAGGCATCGGCCCCTCAGGGGAGAAAGACAGAGAGAATCACGGCGCTCAACAAAAACAAGTCTTTCTTGTTTTGTTTTTTTTATTCTACTCAGTGATCACTAATTACAGACTGACAAGGCTCTTGTTAAAAAAGTACAAAAGGGGAAAAACAAGAAAAAAAAATTAAATACCCAGAGTAATTACATTTATTGAGATAAGTTGGAACAAACACGCTCCTCTCATCCTCTAGGGACTTCTGTGGGTGTATGTGGATGGAAATTAATCTCTTTTAGTTCATTTAACAAACAGTGATATCTGAAAATATGCAATAAGGTTGTTTTGAAGTTAAGAGGTAGTTTGCAGTTTCTACACCCTACTTGAAGGTGTTTTAGCATGTAACTTGGCAATGACATGCTGCTAAATGTAAGAATAGACAAGGAAACTTTCATGTTGGGGCGAGGTGCCAACGAGCATGCCTATGCCCCTAAATGGGTCGAGTAGGGTTGCCAGGTAGGGAAGCAGCACTCCCGGCTTTTCACCACAACCTTCTTGCGAGCTCAGCTCTCCCGGAGCACACACCTTATCGTGCCTAAGAGGATGACTCACGATCTCTGTCTGCCTTTTTCCTCAAAAGGCTCAAGGCAGATTGTTGTTGCAATGTTTGTGTTGAAATTTGGATTAGTAACAGAATAATCAACTCGGATTCTCAAATGAGAGCGTGCACAGATATGAAATAAACAAGTGCCAAGTTCAACATGAAAAGCACTTTGGGTTTCTTTAGATCATTTGGAAGTTTAAAAGGTGGATAGACCTGCTTTGCCTGTTGTGTTTGAGGTGTGCCCATCCTGCTTTGTCAAAGTGGAATGTAACACACACACACACGCTCATCTACTCAATCAGCCTCTTTTTGCGAAGCCTGTACGCGTGTCTGGCATCTGTTGCTCTTGCGTGCAATTCCAGAAGCGCTCCTTTTATGAGTGCAATAAGGTCACAGCACTCTGCAAAGTTATGCCACTTCACAGCTACAGTATTTCTAGTAGCTGGAATCAGCAGCAGCGTGTTGGAAGCTGAAGAGGCAGAGGCTGTGCATTTTAGTGTTTTTTTTAAGACGTTCCAATAACCATTTGTTAAGGTTTCTTCAAAAATCATGTAAAGTAACTGCTGTGAAATATTCTTCGAGATTCTCCCTCCAAAATGAGATAGCTACTAATTTCAAGTCAACAATAAAAGATCCTTGGAGTCGCCATCACTACCTGTTATTTTTTCTCTTTTTGCTTGTAGTAGATTTACAGCGTTACAAGACAATTGTTGGATTCTTTATACAGTAATAATTCAGCTCCTATTTGGATCTCACAGGAGCAGTGTCTGTTGCATCCCCCCACCCCACCCCCTGTGTGTCATTACATACTTCTGGCAATGGACTTCTTGTGAAAGCTGTTTCTTGTCTTCCACTTCCACTCCAACATCTTCTTTTGGCAGACTGCAGTCCTATCACATCAAAAAAAAGTCCAAATAAGGTGTTTTCCTCACAAACACCTTTTTTGACGCCTTCTCCTCTTCGGCTCTTGCTACCCCTCATTTTTCTACATCAGCATGCTCTAGTAAAACAAAACCAAAGAAGGAGCACAAAGTGCAGGTGCAAACTTAGAAAATTCATTAGTCGGGACATTGTTTTTACAAATTAAACCTGAATTTTCCCTTCTTTGTCTTTGCATTTTACACGAAAAAAAGTTGCTGAGGTGTTTTTAAGCACATCAACATTAACCAGAGAAATCTTAAATTTAGACTAGAATCAGGTTAATTAATTAGAATTTGTACTAAAGAGGGTTTACATTCATTTACTGTTTTCTGTCAAAAAGACAGAAGAAAAGGAGAAAATGCAAGGTTTGGTTAGCAAACTTTATCAATGGTGTCCACATGGTTAACACCATTTCGTGGTTCTTTAGGCTCAGCTTGCTCATGTAGGCTCTGTCAACAAATGATATTAGGGTTTTTTGGAGTTAGGGTGGGGGTGTTGAGGGTGGGCGTTTGCCTGGCCAAGATGTGATAAACCAGACAAAAAAATTAAAGGAAAAAAGGACAGAACCCCTTTCTTAGTCTTAGTCATGAGGTAAGGCTCATAGTTAGCTGCCACAGTTTATAACTGGTTTTAGGTCACCATGTTTTAAAGCTAGTAATCTAAATAAAGTTAGCTTGAACATACTCTATTTTCTGGCTTTCTGCACCGACATTTATTTATTTATTTATCTGACTTTATTTTATTTAAATTACTGACATGGCACTATGATGTAATGCAAGTGTAAGTCTAGTCTAAAGATGGATGGCAGCCAGAACACATTAGGAGAATTTCCCTCTCATGCTAAAATGTGAATAAAAAATTAGCAAGTGAGTAAATAAACAAATTTTACAAGCAGAATTATGCAATAGTTTCTCATTGTAAAGCTTTTGGAGGCTTTCTGAACCAATTAGAAATCTAAAGGGTGTTTCACTTAGATGTTACTGACATTTCTTACCAACTCCACTCATTAATTATTGCTATCCAACCACCAAAACATACTGTGCTTTGCTGTAGATTGCACTACTATCAGTGTTAATGTTGTATAGTATCAATGAAGATATAGAATTGAATAAAAGAAAACAGTAATTTTTCATATTAAAATGCTGCCATACTTTACTGGGAATGTTCTAGATTGGCTTCCTTGGGGGTAAAAACATGGCAAATGGCAAAGATGTGTTTAATTAAATCCTTAAAGTTGAATATAGATCCTGCCTGGAGTTTAAATGGTTGTGGGATGAGCCGCTATAAATGCTGCATTTAGATGGCAATGACATGAATGTTTTTCTTTAGAATGAGGCTCAAATGCACACACACTAAAAACAGGATTATTAAAAGATCTACATAAAAATGCTTGTCTGCTTTTAGATGGGAGTGTGCTACCAGCCTGGTCTTCACCAGAAACCAGAGCCCATTGGCCAGATCTCATTTTCACTTCATTACTGGAGGTAACCGAATACATTAAGTTACCTCTGCATGCAGAAAATGTGTTCGCCTCAGCATTTTAATCCAAAGAGGGCCCTTTTAATGAGGGAAGATTTTATACTACAGTGCATTATTCAATTAGAAGGATGAGTAAAGGAGGGTTGGCTATAAAAGTCCCCCTTGTGGGACTCTCACCAGCAGGCAGCTGCAGCATCACGGACAGCAGAGATAGTGAAAGAAGGGACGAAAGGACAGGTGTGATGAGATGAGATGGAGAAAAGAAGAGCAGATCATGAAGGAGAGGAAAAAGTACATAAGAAATGCAACACAAAATGTGCTTGGTGGAATATATTCGGAAGCCAGATTAATAATGTGAAAGCAACTAGACACCCGCAGTCTTAGCCTTGCCAGTGGCTACAGCATAGACTGGAATACGAAAGTGGAATGATAATATAATATTTTTGGCTGAATTGGGGTAGCATGCATAACTCTAATGACAGTTGTTGAATTGCAAATATCCTCGAAGGCATGTTCTTGCTTTGGCGGCTTATTAGCCAAGCTATTTAGCATTTCAGCTCTTGTTCTTGGAACAAGTGAAATACTGAATGTGTCTCTGGGTTTGTTGTGCTTCTCAAAGAGAGCTTAAAATCATTTGGGCTGCTGTTTGAGCTTGAATTATGAGGTAAATGGAAGATATGAAAAAAATTGTGGCTTTTATGTTTCATGTTTGCCAAACCATATTTGTGTTCTGTGCTGGCAGAGAAACATTAAACAGGCAGGTGCACAAACATACTGTTGCTGCACTGAACAACACTTGTTTCCGAGTGGGTTCCTTTCCACTCTGTCATTGTTTGAGGCAATGAGCTCCATTTCTCTTGGTCCCTGACCAAATGAGCTCCAGTTGAGCCTGATGTTTGCAAAATGGTTACACACTTTATCTTTCTGTGTGCACACACATAGACATGCAGATAAATAAAATCATGGCCAGAGTCCAACTTCTCGCAGTTGGAAGCAGAGTGGTAAGAAATGTCAAAAATGAGCAAGATTTGCCTGAAAATAGCAACATCCCTTTAGTTTCTGTTCGGCGAGATTTGGTGGGATTCCTTTTCCAAACAATAACCTGGAATCAGAAAGGCAAGAAGCTGGGACACTGTCTCGCTCAGCGGCCAAAGAGGGATAAAAACACAAATGCCCATTTTGTATGTGGGAGAGGAAGTGAAGCAGGCTGGGATTGCACACAAAGTCCTTCAAATCCTCTGAGGCGCAAGAGGCCGTCATGTGCCGAGCGGTAAATTGATCATGACATAACACTGTAGAAAAAAAGAACTCCGAACGTATCACAGCCACAAAAGATGAGGCAGTGGATGCAGGGCCAGAGAGAAAGGGAACACACACAGACTGCATCATTTCAACATCTACGCTGAAAAGCAGCGGTGGAGCTTATGTGTTGGTGTCTTTAAAGTGACACACATGTGCACATTCACAAAGGCTAAAATGCCATTGTATCCCCAGATATAGAGCAAAATCAAAACCAACCATCACGGTATCTTAACAGTTGTGCTGTCGCATCACCTTCTCTTATAGCTGAATGCGAGTTCATAGCCGCACCTTAGGCTGTGCACACAGTCAGATACACACACTTTGAAACCACCCACTTGACTGAATTGCCACATTTTCTAGGTTAAACACAACCTTCCTTTGAAGTGAATTCCGCTGTCCCAGAGCATGCAAGTATAATGCTCACTACCTTGAAATATTAAAAGCAGAGTGCAGCAAAGATATCTGAGAGCATCCTCTCCTTGCTTTTTATCGGCCTTTTTTTTTTTAGACTGCCACACACAAGAGAGTGGCCATCCAGATGAACCTTGCAGGATTAAGTGACATATCCTAATGGCCAATGAGAATAAATCTACTAGTGAAGCATGAGATGGGACGTCAGAAAAAGTGGGGTTGTTTGAGCTAAACAATCACCCTTTGTAAAAGGGAATGCTTTGCATTCACTGTCTGCACATGATGCTAAAATATTAATCTCATGATGTTTGAAATGACAAGCTGCTTTGTTTTCGCTGAGTGAGAGATAAGACCTTGGCAAAATGACAGCAAAGTTCATGTCAACCCTATTTTATACATGTTAGTTTTAATTTTTAATAAGGGGCCTTGTCCTGGAGAGGCCATACTGTTTTGTTTGGATTGGAATGTTAAGACAGTCCTGATGATGCCTAAACTATGAAGATGATTCACTTCATTTAAACATTTTATATTTAAAACCAAATAGTAAACAGCTGAGCTTTTTGTTTAAACCCTCAACCATTGCTAAGCTACAGTGCGTTATATTTAGTTATAGTACGCATAATTACGTGTGCTAAGGCCTTGTCCGACTCACTTCTATAAAATTTGGCTATCCCTTTGAAGTGGTGCTTACCCTCAGTCTGCCCTTTGATCTGCTCGTCTTGGCCTCCCTTGAACTCTCAACTCAGTGAATTCCTGCACATATCATGGGAATTAAAGGACATGCTGAATGAACTGAAATAAATAGAAGCCATTAGCATTGTTAAAGCTAGGGGCAATGAAGGATTCTTGAAGATTTGTGAGGAGTTTGGGAGTAGGCCACATCTTTTGATGGCAGATTTTTTTTACGTCTTGCACAATGGCCTCCTGCAGTGGTTTAGAAGGATGTCCCAAAACAGGTGCTTCCGTAAATGAATAGAAGACCATAAAGACTATTGCAGTTCAGCTCTTTCTTTTAATTTGTGCAGAAAAGCAGCTTGAAACAGGAAATCTAACATGAAATATTAAAATATTGTAGATTTTATGCCTCTTAGAGTTGTGATAAAGTGCAACAATTTCAGTTGCTAAAGCAACAATTTCAGTTGCTAGAGAAATCACATGAATTTTGAATGCATGGAAAGTTGTTACATCAATACTTCCAAATGGACTTAGTTGAAATTTTTGTAAATAGAAATTTGCTATTTGAAATTTTATTTAACTTTCTAAATTAAATGGAAACCCAGCTGTGTAGAAAGAAAGTACCTCTTTTTTTCTACATTTCACTTCAGAGCACAGGATTATGTCGGAATATTTCAGCTCCTATTCATGAGATATCCTGTGCTGCTCCCAGCAAGTGTGTTGGGGCAACCACTGAGCAGCTAGTGGTGGTTCTTTATGACTCACAGCAGCATCGTTTTCCCTCACCGCAGTGGGGGGGCTACCACTTTGTCTTTTATACACCTGATAACAATGGGAAGTGCTGTTGAGCTTTATTCCCCTTTGACATCAATACCGATTTAGAACTATGCTGTTGAGGTGAGGCTACTTTGCAGCTGAGCTGGCCTCTCTCTGCCTGGGGCTACAGATGATGTGTGCAGCATACATACCCAAAAACAGCTAAAGAACCTTTGTCCCGGTCCCTTCTTGTTTCCAGTCCCCTTCTCCCTTACTTTCCCAGCCAATTACCAATTGTCTTTTGAGATACAATGACATTGAGTTTTGACAGCTGAAGGTTTTTTTTTTGTTGTCATTGAATTTTTTTTTACTCCCCTTTCTTTTTCTGTCTGCTTCTGTCTGCTTTTGAAGGTCTTTTATCTCAGCTCAAAGACAGGTGGGCTGGTTGAGTCGAGCACTAAATGAAAGCCAGAGGAACTGTGGTCTCAGGGTGTCCTTTCTCGAGAGCAGGCCTCGTAACTGGCATTGGGATGTCACCATAGCAAGAGCCAGATCAAACAGCGCATGACATGCATGCTCATGTGCGCACACATCTATGTACGTTTGCCAGAATCCTATTAGAAATTTTGATAATGTGAAAAACGAAAGGAGAGAGAGAAATACAAAAAGATGAAGTCTCCACCTGGGGAGGTTTTAACTAACTTTTTAGGATTAAACTTCTCTGACAGACCCAAAGTTTTAGCCAGAGGGTTAGATTCCTCTTGACCCGCTAGCTTCTAGCTTTAGCTTGTCTCCTGATAATTATCTGCAATTTAAAACTTGAAAGGTCAAAGACAGCATGAGGAAAACTGAAGCTAATCCATCCGCTGAGGATAATCCTGCTGTGTTACCACTTTGTTACGAGTATGGCAACATCCTGGGAGTGGAGATCAAATAATTGCAACAGGCTGGGTTATTGAAAATGAGATGTTCCATCATCGATAGAAAAAGCCTCCTCAGACAAGGCTTGCTATCTAACCGCTTCCCCACCACCACCACCCACGGCTGTCTTGTACATTTCATGCCTGAAGCAGCATCTTTCTGGCTTATTCTCTCCACCTTTTTTTTTTCTTTTGTTTATTTAGTTTTTATTCTACAGTCCCCTCGTTCAATCCTCTCTCAATCTGCTATTTCTGTTTCTGGTGCGGGAACAGGTCAAGGGCAGGAAAATGATAACATTCGCTCATTCTCTGCTCAAATTAGGAGTGCAACAACCTGCACACAAACACACCACGATGATGGATGAAAGGTCTTACGCCAAGGGTGTAAACATGATTCATGGCTCTTTTGTGGGTATTAGTTCTACACACATGTACGCGTGTGTTCACACACACTCTCAGCTGTACTTGTATATTAGAAATCCACTCTTTTGTCAACACGTTTCTTTATAATGCCAGATGGATTCCACCTCTGGCACTTCACTAGCAACAAAACCGGATATACTGTTTGAATGTCAACAACAAGAAAGAAGCAGAGTGCGCTCAACACACTGCCTCCAGTCAGTCACGGCAGGTGGAAGAAGGTTCAAGGAGGTGTGTTTATACTCAGACACCCACCCATGCACTCTCTCAGACAGATGCTGAATGTCTCTGATAATATTAGCCTTTGTTTACACACACAGTCTAACATGCATCATGTAAAGTGACGAGGCAGCTCTTTGTTGATGAATGTTCTTTTTCCATTTCTTAAACAGGCATGGTTCAGTCTTCAGAGAGTCACAAAAGCTGAGTGGGAGGTAAAAAGGAAGGGAAGCAAACAGAGATTACAAAAAGATGTGGGGATGACATGAGGAAGATGAAAGAAATAAGAAATGGCAATGAGAGAGAAACGTTGAAAATTGCCAATAAATGAGGAATGAATTGAGGGACCAGATCTAAAGCATTAAGGGAAACATCTTTTTTGTTACATATTAGAGTATAAAGAGTTTGCTCCAAATGCTCTCTGCAAAACAAATGCTGCTATTGTCTCAGATAAGGGACCATCATGCTTAGTGTGTGTGTGTGTGTGTGTGTGTGTGTGTGTGTGTGTGAACATCTGTGGACCTCCATGGATGCAAACTTGCTCCGGTTTTCACAACCACATGGAAGGCTTTATTCAAGTAGATTAGCATCTACAGAAAGGTCTGCAAACATTTACATCACCCAACTAAATCCTTGTGCACTTACAAAGTGCAACATACTGATAATGGTGACTAGACAGGTGCCCTTTAACATGTATAGTATATATCAGGTGTTGGAAAACCTGAAAAACCAGATGATGAGATGTGGTGGACTATTCCCTGCAAGCTGAACAAACATGATGCTAACACAGAAACAGTCACAGTAAATATGTTTAGCATGGTTAGTGAGTTTAGCATCTTCCTTTAGCATATCACATTTATTTGCACATTGGCAAGACAAGAAGTTAGTCCAATGTTTGTATTGAAGTAAAAAAAGTAGGTTTTTGACTAGATGATGGACCTAACTAGAGGTTCAAGCGGCCACCAAATCATTAAGATTCATATCTGCTGGGAACCTTGAATTTCTAAATAAATATAGATAATGTAAAGCTATAGAAGTTAGAAAATCAATTTATAAGATATTTACATTTTGGTCAACCTGGAGTTAAATTAAAAGGATAATCAGTCTTACAGTTAAGATTCATGCAAAAGTTTAGGGTAATCCAACAAACACTATTTTAGATAAATCAGATCATAAATCATTCATTTTGTCAAATCTCTTGACTTGAACAAGGCGTCCTTTGACATCCGTGCCATCACACATCAGCTTAAAGCATGTAGGAGTGTTGACTTTGTGCATTAGCATGACAAAGTTAGGTGGTATGGATGTTTCATTCTGAAGATCCAGGATTGATTCCCATTGAAGACTTTTTTTGTCTAAACTTACTTTAAGTGGTTTAATCAAGGAAGATCACTCAAGGTACCCAGTTATTTTTAGAAAACTATCTTGGTTTAACCTAAAATACACTCCATAAGATGCAACAAAGGAGTGTTATAGAGTGGGTATTGGATGAGTTGGGAGTACATCCAAGCTTGTGCTTTCATCAAAATTGATTAAAAAAAATTGGTGAGTGGCTATACGTCTCATAGACATGCAATCTCATAAATTACACATACGTCTCTGAACAATAAGCTTCTTTGTGCTCATTTTCCTCCAACCCACACTTCCTTTTATTCATCATCTGTCAATCTCTTCTATGTTATTATTTTCACCTACCTTCATCTCATTACTCTATCCATTTTTTCCATACACCTCCTCCTCCATGCAAACACATATTCTGTATTTTTTGTGTTTTTATTTATTAATTTGTATCCCTCATTCTTCTCTGTATTCTGGATGGCTCTTTATTCAAAAAGTAAAGAGGGCAAAAAGAATTGCAGTCAAATATATATTTTTTTATTTTCTATTTGACTGTAGCCAGTCTAGCAAAGATAATTGTATAAAATCCTCACCGCATTTTGTGAATCCCTCAGAGAGAATTATTTAAGATGCCTGACCAGGATGATGTGGATAAATGTTCCCATCAGCGCTAAGTGAAACTCTCTGCTCGCTTATTTTAGGCGACACTGGTAACACAGATGGCCATTCCTCAAATGAAATTTAATTCGATTCTCATGTACATGAAGTTTTTCATCATTTCTCGTCACACAAGGTGATCTCTACACTCTGTTTTTACTATTTCTCTTAAGGCTATTTTTTCCACTTACTGTCCTGTGTGACCACAGAAGGGCTCATAGCTCACCCATTGGGTGCTGTCCAATAGATTTCATCCTATGCTCTGGCCACAGCCATCTGTGTCTGTTGGCGTTGTAATGAGAGCACCGCCTGCTGGTCTCTTCTCCAATCCTCAGCTCCACTCCTTGTGCTTGTGCATGAGTTCTGGACAGGAGTAATTTCGTATTAGCCTTTTATACATATGACCTCAAAGCCGTGTCACTGCTCATGCTTGCATAACCTTGTGGAAGATGAAAATAGATAAAAGGATAACTATCTATTCAGAAATGGTACTATTTTACTGTCTCTCTGCTCAGTTGGGCTACAGAGATAGAGGAAAACATTCTGTTTATCCCTTCAGCTAATCCCTTTAAAAAAAAAAAAAATCCAGTCCCTCAAAGGACAGTGGTCATTGAAACAAAAGCTGGTAAACCTCATTGCCAAATGATTTCTGTTTACAGATGTGGATCAGTTTAGTTTTGATAAATCAATTTCTTGTGCCTTTTTTCTTTTGCTCATTTTGCTGTTATTACAACTATAGCTTGGCTACTTGCTTTATTTATTTATTTTGAGAAATAGGAAATTCCAAATTCTACAAAATACAAAAGACCACTAATGATAAATCCAGTCTGCTGTGCATGCTGCAATGTTCCAAACCCAACAATAATTCCATTTTTTACAAACAATGAGCACAGTTAATTTGACAAAACAAAGCCTTTTTTTTTTTTTTTTACTATTTCTTCATCTCACCAGTAGATATAATGATATGTACCGGTAATGAGAGGAAATAAGAAGTTTCTTTTTCTTAAGTAAAGTATCATACTAACACTTTTTAGTGAACTATACTTAACTTATTTCTAAACCAATACCACTGGCATGGTGGTCTGTAGCCTTATAGCAAATTCAGCTAGTAGTTACGGTCGCCTAAAGCCAGTAACTACTGTATATATCTAGTAGCTTTGGCTAGATATAGCCTTTTTCTAACGTAGTTTCTAATTTTCCAAACAAAAACCTCACTGGAATTGTACAACGTCCATAATTTGAGTTATACTACGAGTTATATGACCATCCATCTAACAGAAAAGAGAAAATCAGTGGTGAAAGTATACTTTTCCTTTACAGTTCTGGTATCAGTCCAACAGTTAAAAAAAGTCTTGCATGATAAATTTTACATCAGTAAAAGTACACAAGTATTAGCATGAAAATACAAAGAATTAAATATATTAGTATTGCTCTGACTAATAAGTTATTATATATGTCATCATCATTATTAGTAGTATTGCGCAAGCTACATTAATGCTGTATTTGCTAAATGTGAAGGTGGTTTGACCTACTTTATAAAAATTACATTTTTATATAGCAGGACATCGGAAATTTTAAGAAGAGGAAAGGAAAAGTTTCTGGTATAAAAAATTTGGCTAGACTTCTCTAATCTTGGATTTTTATGAGACAAACCTGATCATTTGAACATTAATTGGGATGGAACTATGTGAGAGGTTTAGAGGGGGAAATGATGAGGCTGTTAACAGGTCATGAACAACCGAAATGTGACCCCAATTAATAAATAAATAAACAAATAAATAAATAAATAAAGAAACAAGAAAAAGTTTAAAAGTGAAAAGTTGTTTATTTTTCAGATTATTTTCATTTCTTTTTTCTTTTGTATGAAAATTAAAGGTGTTAGCAAGTCAAGTACATAATTAAAAACAAAAATACAATCATATTTTCTGCAATGAAATGCAGGGATGATAATGTGGAGGAAAATAGAAATTATAAATTGAAATACCTCAGATTCTTACTCAATTGCAGTACTGGGGCACGTACGTAGTTACTTTGCTCCACTGGGAAATTAGGAAATTTCCCAAAATGAGAATCCATATTTTTAATAGTTAATATCAACAGTGTGTAGGTCCTTAAACTGGCTTGTGCTTATGAGGTAAAGTATGTGTGTGTGTGTGTGTTTGGCTCTAAATCCCACAGCGGGAGCTTCCCTATAATAATGATGCTATTAAACCTTGCGCTTAAGCTGACTTTGCTTTCCTTTTTCCACATCTTTTACACCCCTCATTCCATTTCTGTCTTTCTCTTCATCCCTCACACTTTCTTAACACTCAGTTAACCCCCCCTCCTCACCTATCACCACCAACCTCTCCACCCTGCATGTCAAATCCCTTCTTTTCTTCCTCTGCTGCATTATTAGTGCATATTGCTCTCTCCTGGCTCTGCAGATGCCATTAGCTGAGATTAGCAGCAGAGGAGCCAGGCTTCTCCGTCTCTGCTCCCCCTCTCTTTATTTCTTATTCTTTTCTTTTTTTTTTTTTAGGCTAGCCGTAGCCGCCACGCTTGCTGAATGAATTATCATCCATTATAGGGCCTCATTGTGCTGACTGAGGCAACTTCAGACCCTAGCCCTGATCATAAAGAAAAAAAAAAAGAGGGAGAGAGAGTGAGATGTAATCTTAAATACACTTCCTGTAAGTGTAATGCGTATGTATATGTGTGTGCCAGGGAAAGTTGGAGATGATGCGCCTATAGAGAAATGAGGGAGGTTGAAAGGGACAGGATGAGAGGATAAGGCGAAAGAGAGGTGGGATGTTAGTGAGAAGGACTGGGAAGCACAAGCGCTGCCATGAATGTGAAGAGGGAGGAATTTGGCAGCGTTAGCAAGTTATTGCTAGACATTGTTTTTTGTAGATTTGATTGACGTTGCAACGATGCACAGAGCAGCCGCAATGCACGTTTGCACACACCGCAGGGAGTGATGTTAACCTTTTCAGCCAGGTATGGGGCTGGTGTTCCCCTGCTGTGATCTTTCAGCCAAGAGGCATCAGCGCTCCCACATATTGCACTTTTAGCTGCAGAAGTCACATAATTACACACATGCAGTGAAAAGTATTGGATAAGAGCAAAAAATCCAACCCCTCTTTATTTTATTGTTGAATATAAAAAGAAAATAAGTGGGAAAAAAAGAAAAGGTCAAACAAAACATAAAGGGCTTATTTCCTGGCTGCTGACTTCCCCAGTGGGAGGAATTTTGTCGCTTGACTAGAACAAGACAAGGATGGAATATCAATAATTTTCCTCATTTTCAACCCCATTCCCTCTTTTGTTACCACTTTCCAGCAGGCTTGCTTGTTAATAAGGAGCAGCTCAAGCCCCTATATACAAAAAAATACATCCTGAAAAATTTCAGAAGTTATAGTTTGCATTTAAGTGAGACACAACACATGAAACTTGACTTTTTTCTTCTTTTTTTTAATGTTGCAGATTAGATTTTACTTTCTACTGAAAATGTTTTCGATACATATTTAAGTATTTATTTTGTCTGATGACCTATTCAAATTCTGGGATAGACTCCACACCCTGTATTGGAATAATCAAGTATAATCAATAGATGGAGAGATTTAATCCACTAGATGTTCAAAATGAACTTATATTTTATTATGATAGATAGATTTAGATGATTTGCATAGATGGATAACCAGTCATACAATACATGAGATGTTTCATTGTGATATTTGTCTTACCTATGAACCTGTTGTGTTTTGCTCAGCATGTGTTGGAGGAATTAGTTAAACCGTCCAAATCTGTGTGATTATAAACAAAATGTAGAAGGATTTTTATTTTTATTTATTTTTTTATTGTATTAAAAACTCCACATACCCTTTCCCAACCACGTATCTTCTTTATCTGTCTTTCTCTTTTGGCTTCTTCATCCTCAGTGGTTCTGCTGAGCTGCATTTCAATGAGTCTGTCCCAAAATGCCCCATCAATGTTCTTGACAGATCTTTAAAGCAGCATACTTTGAAATCGCAGCAAAATGACAAGCAGTGGTAGAATTTTACCTGACTTATTATTTTTGAGAGGAAAAGCAGAAAGAAGATAGATAAAGTGAGATGAGTGTGTTCATATTATATGTGTTTTGTGTGTGTGTGTGTGTAGCCATCCGTCATGCAGCTCCGGGTGAAGACTGTGCTGAAAAGCTTAGTCCTCTTTACAAGGTCCATCAAATGTTCTACACCTCTCCCTCCCACTTCATCAGTGGCCACTTTATTGTTAGTGTCAAATCATTGTTGTCATATTTTGGCCATATTTTGATATCATCCTAATACTTCTTTACTTTACCTTATATCAGGGTTACGGCTTAGGTAATCATGCTATGACACTAACAACATGTTTACTCCACTTTGCTCAACCAGGTATGGTTTCACATCTCCATTGCATGTATTGTTGTGTCCCATTTGCTTCGGGAATCAAATGCTTGTGCAATTTAGTCCTTCAGGGTCATGGTGACCCTATAAAGTGTGAAAAATAGCATTTCACAAAAGCCAGCATTGAAAGACAAAACATAACAGTATCTAAAAGAAAAAATAAAATATTATCAGGGAGTATTGTTTCTTGTTTGATCTGGTAATGTTTTGTTGAATTTTTATTTTTTTTTTTAAATAAAAAGTGTGTATTTAGGTCTTGTTGTGTTTTTCTAAAAGGCAAAAACAAGAAAGAGAAGGGAAAGGCAGAGAGTATCCCACCAGATGGGAGTTAAAAACATATTTTAGCAAGTCCATTGTTGTAATGAATGTAAACATATTCCATCAAGTAAGTGGGGATTTGCTGAGAAGGCATTAAGGGATTGTGTGTTTGTGTACTGGAGTGCTATAGGAAAAGTCCATTCTTATAAACATATAAAATAAGTATCTGTAGTAATAAGAATAATGCTGATTATTATTGTAATAATAACAATAATAAGTTTAATAATCGTAGTGTTTTTCTGAAATTTTGTTTTTGACTTTTCTGGTTTGTTCTGCTGTTTAGTTTTGAGAAATTTTTTTCCATGCTTGCTGTTTTGCAAACATATTTTTTTATGTTTTCTGTTTTGTTGTGTTTTAAGAAATTTGTTTATTCTTTGTTTGGCGTTTTAGTTTTTCGAAGACGCCCGCATGTTTTCTTAATCATCATGTTTTCATTTTTCCTTTGTTGTTTCTACAAAATGTGTTTTCATATTTGTTCCTGTGTTCTTTATTGTGTTGTTTTGTCAGATGACCACTACTCCTTTAATCTTATAAAGAAACAGGAAACTCATCATTCTCTATACACAGCAGTGGGTTGGGTGGGCTGGGTTATTAGGACTGAGCTTCAGAGTGAGTGTAAATGAGAATGACCACATGTGGGCTCATATATAACACGGGGGGTTATTTCTTGCTTATATGCCACCCCCTGCATTAGAAAACATGAACTTCGTATATTTGCACCCATACATTACCACTTCTGTGATTGCATCCTCTTCATCTGCTCTCCCCATCTCTCGCTCCCCCTCCAGGCGCTACACTCTCAATCTCCTATATCACTTAGATCTCTCCCCCATCTTCCCCTTTCTTGAACCCCCTTTTTTTCTTTACTGGTAATCTATTTTCTCTCTATTTTACTCAACCATTTTTCTTCTCCAATACCCTGCTATCCCTTCCACTTCTCCCCTTTTTACTGCTTTTAATCTCCCCTCGCTCAGCCATGTTATTTGCTTTCTGTTTTCCATCTTGACTCTCTTATTCTCTCCTGTCTCTCTCTGTCTCTTTCTGTGGCTGTGTTTCTCACCAGTCAATAATGAAAATTGCTTGCTACCTTGAATGGATTATGGGTGTGTGCAGGGGCCTTAGGTAGTTTGTTTGAAGGCGCAGCAGTGTCAAATGAAAAGGCCCGGGTCATTTTCTACCTGCCACAGGCCCTCTGCCTCCATCACACAAACACACACATGTGCTGGGAAAATGGCAAACTGGAAACACACAAGCAGAGAGACACGTGAATAGCCACATGATAGACATAAGCACGCATGCACTCTTATACCCACACAGCTGATCAATGACAGGAATCCAGCATTACCACTCCTTCCTCCACACTCAGACACTCTCCTGCACCTTTCTTCTCTCTCTGCTTCTCCTTACATCACTCCCTTCGGTTATGTATTATGAATATCGTCTAATTACGCAGCCCAGAATTCTTCATACGGGCTGGCATATTTATTTGTTTGCTTTGTATCTCTTTGCCTTCCTCTTGTTTGCAAAACCCTTCTGTGATAGGCTTGTTTACTCTTTGGTTCTGGCTTGCAGAGATCAAACAATAAGCAGATTGAACGGGGATGGTGTGTGACTGATGGTCAATTCTCCAGCTGATACACACTGAAGGGCTGAATGAAGTGGTAAAACATGCCAGCAGAGGTGCATGTTTCCATGCTTCTTGTGGAATCCAATCAGTCAGTAAGCTTATCTTATACCAATGTGCACTTAACCATCTTTTCTAATTTGTATTTCTTCCTCTCTTTTTTTAGCTGTTATTTATTGTTTTTCAAGTGATGACTCAAGGCCACTAATCGAGCAGATTCACAAATTAGAGGACATTGAGAGATTTGCTCAAGCTCTGACTGACAGCTGCTGTGTGTCTGTTACTTAAGCCAGAATTACATAAAGCCCTGCATTTTGCATGATCCTCAAGCAAGTGTAAAGTAGCTGCATCTGTTTGACAAATATGTTACGACATCTTTATTGCAACATTGATGTGGACAGCAAAAGCAAGCATGTTTTGTTTTTTTTTCTTTTTTATTCCGAACCAGATGCAAACTGAACGCTGCTTCCTCCTGTTTTAATGTCACTTTCATTTCAACTACATGTCCGTCTGATGCAAGGGCCCAGATTTAAGTTTGCGTAATTTTTTTTCCTCTTGTGTGTGTATGTGAGAGAGGGATAGAGTGTATGTGTGGGTTCACATTTTTTATCAATATATGAATCCCTTGCTTTTGTGAGATGAGACTTGATTTTGAGCTGTATTAGCAAGTTTTTAGATAAATGAAGAATCCAACTGAGACCACAAAAAAGATGTAGAACAGACTTCTGCAGGAATAAACTTTACTTTCTAGAATAAGTTGCTGCTGGTTGCCAAATGCTAAATAGCCAGTCAGCATTCTTTATGTCCTGAGAAAAGAAAAGAAGAAGAAGAAGACAAAAAAGCAGCTTCTTTCCTATATGCTTATTTCTTAGATGTCTAAATGTTTACACCATCAGGTTTTGGATATATAGCATTTCCCTGGCACATCAATAATTGCTTCTGTACACCAGAGATCTTTTATTTTTCTTTTTAGAATCCTGTTAAAGAAAAGCAACAGTGCTTTGATATTGAATGCAAGAGGAGCTTTGAGGGTAAGATTTTACAGCCACTAATAAGCATTCAGCCTCATCTCCTCCTCTGCCTCGTGGTGACTTAGCTGCTAATGTGTGACTGACAAGCCTTGGCTTCTGTGTTGATTGGGGCACTTTTGCAGGTTGACTAAACACATGGCTGATGGACAGATCTGGGCTGTGCGTGGGATAGGCGTTTCTTGTCTCAAGTCCGCTACACCACAGGTTCTCAGATTAAAGCTTCACCTTGCATCACGAAAAAAATTGCACGCTCCCTTCTGTCATTCTGGTTCTATACTCACTGGCTGCCATTGCAGGGTTTTTGCTTCGGCTCAAACAACTGAGAGAGACCAAGTGGATTTTAGCCATTTCTTTGTGATGGCCTTGGTTGGATGGTTGCAGCGGGAAGCATTGCTTTTTATTTTGCCAGATTGCTGTGCTGCCTCTCGTAAATTAGCCCAGCAGGGACCTTTGGTTGCCAGAGTGCTTTCTTTTGGTAAATTTCTAGCCGTATCTCCTTATCACTCCCTTCTCATACTTTCTTCCCCAACAGCCGATCAATACATATTAACTCTGAGCACACTGGTAGACAGAAAATATCACAAGGTCAAATGTATTAGAGAGTTCTGCAGGTCAGGCTCTGAATCAGGAGTTCCCCTGACCCACATTTAATTCTGTATAAATGAGAACATTCTTTATTGTTTTACTGGTTGGTGATTTATAAAAACACAGTGAGGTCTTTTCTGTATTCATTTAAACTCATCTCTGTAGTTTTAAGCAGATAAAGACCCTGGTGATCTTTTTTAAATCCATTCAAATGCTGCTGTGTTTACTCTCATGTGGAAATTACAAATGGTTCATTGACCACATCTTTTAGTGGGTGCTGTATTTGAATTGAACAACAACTTATAGTGGCGAGGTGCTCCTTTACATTATCTTGCCATATAGATCATCTTGACATGGCCTTAAAGTAGACATCCTTTAGTTAAGCCTTCTCATCCATAGAGGTATAGACGGGGTCACTCAAAGATCTGGCATTGTTAATCCAGTTTTGAAATTGTTTCTAGGGTAAACCCACAAAATCCAGGATGCACTTCAGACCTGCACAACACACACTTAATGTGCCTACACAGATGTTCTTTGGGGAATTCACATGCAATCACAAACAAATGGGAAATGTGCTCAAACGCAAATAAATTTTTGTAATATTCAACCCTCACAAATCACTGTACTGTTGCTTACTGGGCTTAACTTTTTATTTTATCTCCAGCAAACAGGATATAATGTCCAAAACAAGGGGCTTCTTCACTAAAAGTCAATTCTCATTTAGAAGTGGAGCACTTTTAATCTGTAACATTGTCTCTTTCATGTAGATTTGGGTGGTCTCTTCTCTTTCTCTGACTCTCTTTATCTCTTTTTCTATCATCAACCACCTCCCCGTAGTCCCATCCCCGGTTGTCTTTTCAGCTCTGCTTTCCATCGCTCTCAGGGCTTGGGCTGTGAGGACTGCAACAGGGGCTCAAATTAATTTCAACTTGTTAATTCCCTTTGAAATAAAGGGTGTGCAGATAGGTAATGGAAGGAAGACATAGAGAGGGAATTAAAGAACGAAGCCAGGTCGCTGTTTGAGTTTCTAATTGCCTGAGCCCAGAATGTGACCCACAGATGTGAAATTCCCTACTTGATGAAATATTAACTTCAGTGTAGGAGTCAACGGATATCATGTGCACTGGAAAAAACTATACAGAAAGAGAGAGAGATACTGGAAGGCACTGTAACTCCATAGGAATGAGGTTGATAGGGTCAGGACTAAAGGAATGTGAGAATGAAATGGAACTCATTAGAGGAGAGAGGGAGGCATGACAGGAACCTTTATTCATTAGCGTATGCTCACACATGTGAATGTGAGGACACCAGTATATCCCTCCAAGGTCCTACATGACAGAAAACGGTAATTTGAAACACACTGCCCACCTTATCTGTGGCTTTACAACCTAACAATCCATTTGTCTTTCCCTTCCTTGTTAGTATTACACATAGGTATAAGTATTGCGATAAGCAGAGCGGAGACGTGAGAATTAGGGAGTGGATTGAGTGTGATGGATGGCTTGGTGGGTAATATTCCTGACAGATGGATCAGAAATGAAAAGTTGTTGGTGCTGAAAAAACAAACCTACAAATGGTGATGATCACATCTGGATAGGCTGATACTTGGCAACATGGAAAAAAAAAGAAAAAGTATGAAGACTCCTTGACAACAGCTTGACAACTTCTGGAGAACACTGTGAGCATTGTTATGCAGGACCATGGATCTTTGCTGTGTATAAGCTTATCTGTCAATCATGACAACTGTATTCAGTGATATGTAATACCAGAAAAAGAGCCAGCAGATGCAGCTTAGAAAAACTAGAAAATCAGTACACACCCAGCTGTTATCGGAAGGGTTTTTTATTTAAGCGCATGTCAGTTTAAATAACTGCAAAGCCAATGTCCTATCACCTTCCCCAGTTTTGACCTCATCACAGTTGTTTCAGCTTACTTCAATTAGGACCAGTGGTTATTTCCAAGTAATTTACAATTGCCTGTTAAAGAAGTAAGAAAAAAAAATTAAGTTTGGTGAAACAGATGCCACATTTCCTTCAATATTTATCCAATGTTTTCTAACATTTGAAGCATAATGGAGCTTTTTGTAATGACACAACCTTATTGTGCACTGTGACAGTGTAGCGGGGCATTAGCTCCACAAAATGTTAATATCAACGCATTCAGCTGGCAGCAATTTTTAGTTGCATGATTCATCTCTTTATCTAATCCCTGTTGTCTTTCATGTGCTACATCATTTAAACTGAATAAACTTAATCTACTGACATAAATGACGACTGGTTTTGATGATGAATCTGGCTTGTTTTGGCCATTGTCCATAGTTTGTTTAGATTATTTTATCGTTGTCAACATTGCCAGTGTTTCTGTAGTATGTCCAATGCTCAAGAGCAGCAAGATGCATGCTTGTAGGTAATCACCCAGCTATAACAGTGATACAAAATCAAATTGTAATATTTGCCTGACCTGCTTCATGTTCTGGACGAATAACAGAAGAAGAGGTGCAGTTGGGGAGAAGTAAGGGTTGAGGACAGTAAAGTAAAAACTCATGGAGAATAACAAGCATAATTTCCTTCTAAATAACCACTCTTCCAATGATTCAAATTAATTATAATACAGTCCGCAGAGCAGATAAAAAGAACTCGTCAAATTTTGCATAGTGATGTGGGCCAGGTGGCTGTTTATTGAAATGTGATTGTTGTTTTAAGTTTCAGCTGAATTGCAGAACTCCCAACATGACCTCTACCTCTTAAGTTACACCAGGGGCTAAATTAGCCAGCCTGATGAGGGCCATCATTAGTGCAGTGTGGTGCTGTGCTAAGCTGCTAGCAGTTGGCTTCTGCTTTGTGATGCTGTGAAAGGAGAGAAAACCTGTTCTGCAAAAAAACAGTGGGGTGGACAGGTTTGAAGGAAACCTGGTCTGTGGCACATCCTGGGCATTGTTTATGAATTAAAATAAAAGGAAAATGACAATGTAACACAAGCTCAGTTTAAATGGAAGATTTGTCTCTTTATGTGACAGCCTCATTTCTGGCCTTGAGTTTATATGTTCAGGTTTTCTCAAGCAGTTTTTGTTGTGGCAGGATGACGCAGAAAGGGAGAAAGGCAAAAGAAAGGGAGGGATTAGAGAGTATGCTCAGTTTTCCCTTTAAAACAAATGTGCAAGAAACCTATTTAAAGCAATCACAACAGATGTATCGATAGCCCTACTCCATGCCTACCCGATGATCAAACATCCCAGATCCTTGATGATTTGGTATGTGATGCTCATCACCCTTCTCAGTGTCAGTCACCATTATCTGTCATGCCGATGTCCCTTTAAATCAATAGCCACTGACCTCCCCCACCAAGCAGTCTTGTGCTTGGTCTTGTGAGTCCACATGGCAGCTATCATCCCCTGTTAGCTTAGGTTAATTCAATGGCAGCTATTCTTCCTAAGTCCCCCTCCTCCCCCTCTTTCCTCCTATCCTCTCATTTCTGTCCTTCTCTTGATTAAAAGTAGAGGAAAGAGGAGTAGGAGGGGGTTTGTACATACAGTTAGGTACTTTCACCTGCACTATGAAGAGGTGGGGGGAGGGGGTATTTCAACTCAACACAGGATCTGTTCCATCTGCTCGCCTGGTGCATTGCCGTGACTCTCCCACCCACCACACTCCTTCATCTTTTGCCTCCGTCGGCTATCTCACCGACAATTCTTTTATTCCTTGAATACCAGCTGCTGGTAAGGTGATAGGTGAAAAATACACATGCACACACACACACACACACACACAATTGTAGGCGGGGATTGATCGCACAAGGGGCATTGGTACATTGGTACTGAGCTCGCTAGAGAGCAGACACAGGTGTTCAGTAATCATACCTATTTGACCCCTCTGTACCCTTTGGTTGGTAAAAAAAAAGAGAAGATATTTTCTGTATTCTGCCTGTTTACCTGATGTCTTTACAAAGAGCTTCATTGTTGCCTGTCTCCTCTGTAACTTGACCACATTTTTTTCTCTCCCCTCGTGTTCAATAAAGCAGGGCAGCGTGCAGCTTGGAAAGGACAAAGATTATTTTCTTTTCTTCACTTCCCTCAATGTTTTTCTGCATTTTTTCTTTTTCAAATTGCAATTTTAATTGCATTTTCTTTTTGTCATTCCTGGGCCACCTTAACAAAGCGCGACTAATTCTAGAGAGCTGCGATGGCAGGGACCAAAACAACCTGACGGCATTATCAAATTTCCCATTAACTACCCAAAATGGCTGCCCAGTCAACAATTGGATAATGAGATCTAATAGGGCTGGAAATGAAAATGAGACCATAAGAGCATACAGATGATGTTGTTGGCATTTTTTTTCCTTTTTTTCACTGGTAATAGTGTCTTAGAAGGCAGAATGTGGAAAAAGAAGTGAGACTGTTAGCTGAGTGCACTTAAAGAAGTACCTCAGAGGACAGGACTATTTTACATGCAGATTAGTGTGCATATCGCCCGCCATCAGACAGTGATACGAGGCCTTGATAGACTGTCTGTCTTTGATGCCTTCTGAGGCACAGGAGCCTTATCCTTCCCTTATATCTCCTGTAACACACTCCTCAAACACACATACACTCATCCAGCCCTTCAGAGCTGCTAAGATGGAGAAGATTGGATTGTAAGTTGTATGAGCTTGCCTGTGTCACTTTTTGTAAAGGAGATCATATCCCTTGCAAAGTACATGCAAATACCTGACTAGGCACATCTTAGTATGTAAACATGCTACACCTAAGCAAACCTCACTCATCTACCTTTAGACATTGCACGAAAATTCAAGATAATCCTTGAATGCTGCAAGCAAAGCCCCTTGAACATGCATGTTTGTCATTTCCAACACAGTCCCTCCTCTGCTGCCCTGTGGACAACTTCATTTTACATTCCCACATCAAACAAAATGAAACCTGTCAGCTGAAAAAGAGGTGCCGCCTTTCCACTTTCCCTATTAGGGATTTTTGTTATGTTTTCCACTTTGCCCCCCCTGGTGAAAATAGCACACGGGGATTGTCTGGGCACAAGCCAAACACACATAAATTTCAATATTAATTTGGTCGGCACCTCAGCAAGCCTTCCCGGCCTCCTAATCTCCCACTGCATATCTTCATTATCTGAAAGTGTGCTTTCATCTTAATTCCATTTTCATCCATCAAATGTCAGGGAGGTTTGACCTTGCATGATCTCGACAAAGATAGCGAGTTAGGAAGAGAGTGGTGGAGACGTAGATAGAGAAGCAAAGAAGGTGGGGGTGGGGGGAGATAAGGGGCTCGGGTTTGGATGATGAACGAGGACAGACGGATGGGGAACATGACAGAGAGGGTATGTGTACGGGTGAAGCTATTCCATTTTTGATAATCCTCGTGTTGCGCCAGTAGAGTTTACTGTAGCGACTCCACATATCTCTTTCAAATTCCTTTTCAATCCCACCCCTCGTTATTCATTCCTCCCCTCACTTGCCTTAGGCTTTTTCCATCCTTCTTCATCCTCTGCCTTTTCACCACCAGTTTATTTATCCTGACGTAAGGGTTTAATTACTCATTTGTTGTAATTGTTTTCATAATTGTTAGAATCATAATTGTCTTTGCTTCCGTTGTCAGGAACAGGTGGTGGATGGGACCTGTAAGGGAAGCATTTGTATCTGTGTGTGATATGATCAGGACATATAGTTGGCACTCATTTGACAGACAAAGACACGCCACCTGGTGGCTCTAACCCCCCGAAAATTAGACTACTATGGGTATTTCTGAAAGAATGCATGAGGAAGCACATGCGGGGAGACACACTCTACTTATCCCACATGAATGATACATGCCCGCATGATCGTACTCAAACAGAACGCCTCATTAGCGGATAAGCTGGATATGCTCTCTAACCTCCTCCAATCTATCTCTTTCCTCTCTCTTTTGCCTGTTTGGATGGCAGCCCTGATCCCCTAAATGCAGGTTATCTGTCATCAGTGACTCAGGATGGTAAATAAAGAATCATTTATCAGCCCCATTAAAGCCTCTACACTGTCTCAGTCTCTCTTCCTTATCGCAGCCTTTTTCTTTCCTTATCCCTCTCCCCACAATCTATCTATGCCTTTTGATCATATCAGTGCTTTTTTTCCCCTCCTCTCTCTGTGGTGACATTCAATTCTTTTGATATAACATTTGGGGGCTTTTTAAATTTTACATCTGGGCTGTAGTAGGACAGCCAGTAAAGTAAGTGAGCTGCTGCTGTGTGTCATATCCTCCATGGCAAATACTCAGCTGTGGCATTTGGCCACTTTGTTGATGCCATGTCATGCATTTTGCTGACACCCAGACCTGTGTCACAACAAGCTAACGTTAGTGCCAGCCCCCAGGCTGACCACAAACTGACAGCAGTAGGCCGTTGGTTAGGCACAGCACTGCCAACGTTCTGATGGATCCACATGTATGACACCTAAACTATCCCTCTCTTACCTGGTGCCCGAACTGAGAAACAAAAACGCATATGCAAAGAAAGACAGGAGGCACTTGCACCTGAACGTACATATATGCTTACATGCACAGTGAATTGTTTCCTATTCACCTCTCAGTATACAAACCAAGGATTGAAGCAGAGCAAATGAAAAACAAAACAAAACAGGAAATATGATCACAGGATTTGAAGGCAGACTCCATGTAAGCAACACCATGGCAGGGTTTTGGTTGACACTCATTCCCTGTGTCTGCCAGCCCTTGTGTCATGCAGCAGTTCTCTCCACTCTAACATGGCGTCACAGGAGAAGGTCTTATCCATTCCCAATGAGAGGATGTAACTTAATTCGCGATTGACATCCGTAGATACTGTTGCAGAAATCTGCAAAAATGTACCACAGTGTAAATGAACATGCATTATATATATGTTGTTGACAACAACATAGATTGCTATATGAATTATGATGCTTTCATTTATTAATTTGGATTCTTCAAATCAAATCAAATCAAGTTTATTTGTATAGCCCTATATCACAACAAAGTTGTCTCAGAGGACTTTACAGAA